>CAOLHI010002628.1:0-238505 GCA_948474755.1 Ctenosaura bakeri | reverse complement strand
AAAAGTCAAGAGAACTCTGGTACACTATTTTATATGTGGTGGTCATGTCCTAGAGCACAAAAATACTGGAAAGAAATACATAAGAAAATAAGTTCAATTTTGAAGATTCAATTTGGGATGACACCCGAATTTTACCTGTTAAATATGACACATACATCAGAGGGGACACCAGCTAAGAGACACTGGAGAATCATATTGTACATGGGGACGACGGCCCGTATTGAATATGCACGACTTTGGAAAAATGAAACTACACTCACAAAGGAACAGTGGTGGACAGCTTTTATGGAAAGCAGAAATGCGGACATACTTACACAAAGATTGAAAGGGAAATCAGATGAGGATATTAACAAAGAGTGGAAGATTGTTACAGATTTGGGTTGAGGGTTGACAGAGGGTATACATTTGTCATGATAACAATTATTATACAGTTAACAGTTAAGGAAATATCACTTAACAAGTAAAGTAGAGCTATATAGCAGGAACTAACAAATCATAGATTATTAACATTTTATTGCGATACGTGGTATAACAAATAGAGGGAATATCAATAATTGTATTCCAGAAAGGAAAGGAAGAAGGAATAACATTACATGTAAACATTGCAGAAATTATTGTTTGTTTTATCTGTTGAAATGTGAATAAAATTATTAAAAAAAAAAGAGGGAGACATATGCCAGGTGGATTGATTCACTGAAGGAAACCATGACCCTGAGTTTTTCCACACTTGAGTAGGGCTGCTGATGACCACAGCTCTTGGGGGTCTTTCATTAACAGAGTCATCATAAATTAAAGTCAACTTGATGGCAAATAATAACAAGGTACTTGTGGGGGGGCAAGTTACTTTTATCATCTGATACCACTGAAACATCCTTAAATATGAAAACTTATTGAAGCACAGTGTGTACTTAGAAGTGTCCTCCATGTGTTAAGTGTCACCTACTCCCAAGTAAGACTTCATAGGATAGGTTGCAGAGAGCCATTTTATTATTATTATTATTATTATTATTATTATTATTATTATTATTATTATTATTATTATTCCTGGGAGGGCTCAATGACAATAGCTGTCTTAATATTTGATCATTTGGCACAGTGGTTCTTAACCTATTGTCTGTGGACCCCCGGGAGGCTGCAATGTTCTCATAAGGGGTCTGCAAAGGCTTGAAGAAATGTTATGAACTTTTACAGTTGAAAGAAGGAAGGAAGGAAGGAAGGAAGGAAGGAAGGAAGGAAGGAAGGAAGGAAGGAAGAGCTGAAGACCCTCGATGAGCAACTTTAGATTTCAAATCTTGAGTTTTGTCTTGGTGTTCCACAGCAACAAAAGATACACAAAGGAGGTCTGTGGTAAAGGAAAGCTTAAGAACCACTGATTTGGTACATTTCTGACTGATAATGCCTGAGGAGCTTCAGCTACGCAGGAGATTTGGTGGTCTGATTTTTCCAGGTTGCTTTGGAGATGATTGGGAGCCACTGGTCCCTCTTATCTGTCCTGGAGCTTGAGTTCGCAAAGATATGGGAACTTTTAGGCACTGTGTCTAGATCAAAATATGACAAAGGTATTAAGAGTTGTAAAGTGGCTGGTGGCTAAATAAGCAAAATGGTAACAATTATTATAGGCAGTGCATCTCTGTTAGGGGTGTGTGTGTATATGATGACTCTGTTAATGAAAGTTCTGGGCACCCCAATTCAAGAAGGATATTGACAAGCTGGAGCAAGTCCAGAGGAGGGCGACCAAAATGGTGAGAGGCCTGGAAGCCATGCCCTATGAAGATAGACTTAGAGAGCTGGGAATGTTTAGTCTGCAGAAGAGAAGGTTAAGAGGGGACATGATAGCCATGTTTAAATATTTGAAGGGATGCCACGTAGAGGGAGAGGGCTTGTTTTCTACTGCTCCAGAGACCAGGACAAGGAGCAATGGATTCAAGCTGCAGGAAAGGAGATTCCACCTGAACCTCAGGAAGAACTTCCTGACAGTCAGGGCTGTCCGGCAGTGGAATATGCTGCCTCGGAGTGTAGTGGAGTCTCCTTCCTTGGAGGTTTTTAAGCAGAGGCTTGATGGCCATCTGTCAGGATTGCTTTGAAGGTGTTCCTTCATGGCAGGGGGTTGGACTGGATGGCCTGTGTGGTCTCTTCCAACTCTAGATTTCTATGATTCTATGATTCTATATACTGGGAGTTGATGCATCATGTGGAAATTCCTAGGAGCTGTATTATGTTCCTATGAGTAGAACTGGTTTCCCACTGCCACCCACCTAGTATCAGAAATAGTAAGTTTCATCATCCCTGGGAAAAGTGCAGAAGAAATGGGAGTTATACAATATGGCAAAATAGCTATCCTCCAACCCCACCTGAGAAGCAAACCCATGAGGACAACTGGACCTCTGCTATACTTAAGCATAAAATGTCATAGGATGCATCCACACTACACAGTTATATAAGTTTCATACTTTGTAAATTGTCTTGGCTCCATCCTAGGGAATCCTGAGATTTGTAGTTTTGTGAGATACTTCTCTACCAGAGAGCTGTTCAAGGGAGTGCACTAGTCCCTCACCACACTCCAAATTCTATGATACCAAAGGATGGAGCCATGGCAGTTAAAGTGAAATCAAAGAACTATAATTGTGCAATGCGGATACATCTGTGAAGGGAATAGCTTCACTGTGCCAGTGCAGGAGACTGATACAAAGAATAATGACTAGAACCCTAAAAGGAATATGGGGTAAAAGTAGATTATGATTCTCCTAACTTAACATAGTTATTTCTTTGGTGACAGAAAAGATCGTACCTGCACAGTCACAGAAAGTTAAATAGGGAAATCATCAGCTGCTCACATCCATGGCATCATCACACACCACCAACCACGTACATACAACATACAACAGAAGGGGTAGGAAATGCATACCTGGAAAGTGGGGTTGGACTGCCCAACAATAAATCTTCTTGCCGGGTTATTTCTACTATGAAGAAACAAACAAACAAATGAAAATGGAAAATGCCTTGAGACACCACAAGAGAATCTGGTTCACCACAAAGAAAACAGCACTGCCCCATGACCATCAGTTCCATGAAATGAACTATAAAATTCATTTGAATTTTTCCCAACTAAGATGACTTCAGGGCTAAACTATTCTTCTACTGTAGAACTCCCTCCCAACAGAAGTCAAGTAGGCTCTAGTCACTTCCGCACTACACTGTTATAGTACTAGTATTTCACTTTCAACATCCTGTGGAATTCTGGGGTTTGTAGTTTACTGAGGCCAAAGAGCTCCCTGGCTGAGAATTCTAAACGCCCCTCCCCAAACTGCAAACCCCAGGATTCCATAGGATGTTGAAAGTGGAATAATAGCACTGTAACCATGTAGTGCGGAAATGACCTCCGTCTCTGTTGAGCTTCTGGCAGGCAACCAGAGCTATCTTATTTTGTATGACTAGTGTGGCCAAGTGGTTTGTATGTTGGACTAAGACTCCAGGACATCAGGGTTTGAATCCCTGCTCAGCCCTGAAAATCCACTGGGCAAACCCTTGGGCAAAGTACATTCTCTCAGCCTCAGAGAAGGCAATAGCAAATCCCCTCTGCAGATGACAGAGTCACCATAAGACAGAGTCAGACTGAAGACATGTAACAACAACAATAGGTCTTTAAAACCAATTTTAAAGTTTTTTTAAATTAACTTTATTAACATACAAACAACAACCATAACAAAATAACAAAAAAGTGAAAGACAATAAAAAGGAACAACATGAAAAGAAGAAAAAAAGACAAAAAAAGAAACCATTAAAAAGGAAAAACATTACACAAAAATCACATACTTTAAAATGTTTTTTAAAATCTATTTTTAAGGAATGTTGGCTTTTAAGATGGGCTTTTAAATATTGTATTTTTAAAATATATCTTTTAAAAAGTTTTTGTCTTTTTGTTATATGTCACTTTGGGAGCTCTAGTTGGCAAAAATGGAATAAATACTTTAAAGAAATAATAAAACAAATGCTGTGTTAAATGTGTAGCATGCAGCTAAGCATTGTTTTTCACTTGGAAGTATGCAGGTTCACTGTGCAAAGAGGAGCCTTAAAGTTTCCTCCCAGCTAGTTTTTCCATTGCGGAATAGCCTCCCCCATCCCCCATCCTACAATTTACAATTTACAAGAACTAAAAAAGAAAAAGTTGCATTGAAGTATATTCCCCAAGAGGAAACGGGCTAATTTAGCAAAACAAATGAGAAAATGAGGATGATCATGAACAGTGGACCCAATCTGAACCAGGTCCCAGTAATTTATTTCAGAGTAGAAAGAAGACGAAGTGTAGCTGCACTTTATGCATTTAATATAGCGTTATGTCTTCTAGCTTCATAGAACATAAGGGGCTATGAGGAGGGTAGGAATTCTTTCCTAGGACCTTTTCCCTCTCAAAATAGTTTATTGTTTTTTGTATCTCCTAGGCATGGTTTTTGTTTGGGAGCAGAACACACTTAACTCATTTGTATGCATTTCTTACACAGACATGTTTAGGTACATCATCAATCAGAGGAAAGCCAAGTTGTGTAAAAGCTCCTTTCTCCAAGTGACAACTGAGTTAGTGCTTGTGGTATGTGTGGCAGCCCCTTGCCAAGTCTCCGCAGCTGGACATTTTAAACAAAACTCATTTATGAATCAACTCAGGGCTTATGAGGAAATTCCACAGCATGGTCTTTACACAACCCAGTGGATGACCCACAAATCCACAGATATCAAGGCCTTGTTCTCAACAAGGTGGTAAATCTGTATCTAGACTGTAAGATTTCAGCCTGAAAGTGTACAGTCATGTGACAAAATGCTTCTTCATTGGAAAATAAAATATCCCCATTTATGGAAAACTAGCATTTCAAAAGGGGGTAAATTACAACTCTTTCCCTGCATTTTTTGCTATATGCAGGGAAGCTCTATGAAGGAATATTTAATCACATAAAATACTTTCCTTTCCCCCGCTTGATATATTGCTTGGAAAGTTTTTTTTTAAGACTATAGCTCTCAGAATCCTGAGCCAGGATGGGTATTGACCATTCTGGCAAGAACTGCTGAGAGTTGTACATTTCCAAAATCTGGAAGGTATAGCTGTGATGCAGACTTAGCATCTTAATGAGAAATAGATCAGAGGGTCAGATCAAATAATAAATTTAATATGCATTTGAGAAACATGCTCACATAAGTGGTAAAAGATGCTATTTGTCATATATGTGCTTTCCCTCACTTACATATCTTATGTTTAGCATGCTTTATTTTGTGACTGATCATTGGAAGGTAAATGTGGACTTAATTAAGTAGGTCTGATTACTGACGCATGTATGTCAAAAGAAATCCCATTGTGAGTGAGAGGATCTAGTTCATCCCACAGGTAGCACAAGTTGTAATGCCAAATGGACAGATGCCTCCATAGTGTTAACTGTGGTAATGATGTGGAGAGACCTCTCTCAATGCCTTGAGGACACTGTGGTCCAACTGACCCCTTGTTGCCTCCTTACTGAAGGACACAGCCAATCCAGGGGCCTTTCTGCACTAGACTGTTATAGTGCTATCATTCCACTTTCAACCTCCTATGGAACCCTGGGATTTGTAGTTTATGGAGGGGCATTTAGACTTCTCAGCCAGAAAGCTCTTGGGCCTCAGTAGGCTACAAACTCCAGATTTCCACAGGGTGTTGAAAGTGGAATAATAGCACTATAACAGTGTAGCATGGAAAGGCTCCAGGAAATAATTCACTACAGAATAGCGGGGAAAGGAAATCAGGGCTTCATGGAGAAAGTAGCCACGAGCATTTTAAATCTCTTCTGTCTTCCCCAGAAGAAAAGGGAAGAGGCTGTTGGAAAGAAAGAAAGAAAGAAAGAAAGAAAGAAAGGAAGGAAGGAAGGAAGGAAGGAAGGAAGGAAGGAAGGAAGGAAGGAAGGAAGGAAGGAGGAAAGAAACATCAGTGGAAACTGGAGTGGCAACCCGAGATGCAAGGCTGGGAAGGTATACCCAGATATACCTCTCTCCAGTCTACCCAGGAGGGCTTTCACAGATCTAGAAAAAGGAGTCAAGTATACATGTGGCCTCTTACATATTACCAAAAGAAGAGGACAAAAGAGGATGCAGATTTAGTACACGGTACATTTGCTATTGTTTCAAAAGAAATGTAATGCACATTCCCATTGTGGGGAAGAGTCTGCAACCAAGTGACCCATGCACCTTTTCAGTCCAAAGTGTTAATTGTGGATGGCTCCCTCCTATGTACATAATTTTTAGGTGGACCAACATCCCCCTTCATGTAGCATAAATGTCCACATGTGGGAATACAGTTCATCAGTACTGTGTAGCCCCATGCAGAATAGGAACAGTGCACATTACATGTCAGTGGCTGGACGCAGTTGTACAATGCACAATGCATAACTGCAGTGTGCAACCATGCTGTACATCTGTGATGTACAATGCTGCTACATGTACAATTCTGCTTCTGGCTAAAGCTGATAGGAGTTTCAAGCCAGCCAACATCTGGAGAGGCACAGGTGCCCAGTCTTGCTTTAATGGGATATTTTGGCATTTAGATTGAAGTGCCCCCCACCACTAAGGATTCAAAACGAGGTGGCTGCCATTGCATAACTAGGTGGTACCACACAACCAACAGACTGCAGGTTGTCTTCCCCATGGGTGATGTGTTGAGCAGATGGATGAATAAATAGGTTGGAACAGTATAGTCAGTCTTCATACGTTTGATTTTCCGCTACTGCTTCCCTTACTTCCAATTTGTGGCTAAACTTTTAAACCCAAATTGTGGGAATCTCCCATGTGGGCATGCTGTTGTGAGTATTTAGAACTCTTTCTTTAAACCAGGAGCCAGTGTAACATCTATGAATTATTGGTTTGACCTAGAGGTTGGGCAAACTCTAAGGAAGCGTTTCTAATTGACTTGGGAAAGAGGGATTGCTGGAGCTGGAGAGGCACTGCAGTTGCCACAGCTAAGGAATGGGTCCTTGTTGTCTTGAGTAAGATAGCAATATTTTCTGTTTAAGTGTTTAGGAAGGAACAAAAGGAGTGAATTTTCTATGGTGTAATTTCTATATTGCATTGGCATCTGTTTTGAATTTTTTTTATTTAGAGTTTTAGGATTGCATCCAAATGTTACAATACTATACTATTGAACAGCACAGGCAGAGGAGTTCTACCATCAGGTCTTGCTCTGGCAGCTTATTTGGTGCATGGAACTTTTGAGACCAGTGCATATGTATCAAATTTGATATACTTTTTTATTGTTATTAGAAATATATAGTGGGTTTGTGCTTGCAATACTCAATTATAGTTGCCCCTATAGAACTCAGAAAGAGGCCAGCAGAGAAGGATTTGTGCAACAAACTAGCAACTCCCAGTCCTTCTCTTTCTCTTTCTAATGGATTCAAAGTACCTGTGTATGATATTCCCACCCAAGCACCCAAAATGGCACCCACAGCTGAAGTTCTCTCTCTTCTCCCGCTGAAACAGGAAGGACCACTTACCGTGTGCCGTGTTGCCCCTGGGAGCTAAAGAGATGGAGTACAACAATGTGACAATATCAGCCCCCCCTAACCTGGTAGCCTTCAGATATGTTAAACCATTATCACCATTGACATGACAGGAATTCTAATTAAATGCATCTGAAGTGTACCAAATAAGGAGAAGTCTAAGTTATTATACATTAGGGATGCTGTCAAAATCTGCTATGGAAATTAGTGATACCAGTTTTTCCCTGTTTGAAAGAGATGGTATTCTCAAGATGCCAATCTGCCTTGTCTCACTAGAATCTGTGGCCAGGTGGAAAGAATGTACTGCTCTCAAAATTAACAGAGACATTTACACATATGCCTGTGGAAGATAATGTGTTACCAAAACTGATGAAAGAGATGCAAATAAAAGAGAAGGGAGAAGAAGTACTTATTTGCATATTCAAATGTACGTAAGTGGCTTTGTATTAGCATGCATTATTGTCATTATCAGCTTCACATTCTACCAGGTGTTACTCACTGGAGTTTCAGACCATCAGTGAATGGAATTGCATCCAAAAATCTAGGAATCAGTGAGGTATCATCAGAAAATATGGCATGTTCAAGCAGTGTAGCTTTCTATAATTGTGTTACTGTGATCCTTTCTATGGCAATTTCATTCAGATGTTTTGTCAGTCCCATTGCAATTTCTCCATTTGAAATGTTGTCACTCCATTTTGTCACTCCCTTTGGAATCATTATTATCGGCCAGAGTTCCCAATTGCTGTCTGTGCTATGTAACTTTACGCATACTTAGCCATGTATCAGAGGTGCTGTAAGTCAATTGCAAAAATGTGTATGAGGGCACCAGCAAGAGTGTCCTGATGCACAATGGGCTCTACCAATGTACATTGGCACTCCCTAGCCTGTGTCCTGATGCACATCCATCCCAATGCACATCTGTCCTGATGCACATTGTTCCCAATGCACATCTATCTTGTTGTGCATCATTGTGCATCAGTTACTTCACTGGCTGTCCCATGTAGTTACATCAGTTACTTCACTGGCTATCCCCTGTAGTTATGCAATGGCAGCTCCTAGTGAATATAGATGTTATAGACTTGCTTAGTTCTATTTCTCACAGAAGTAAGTCCACTTACAAAGATATAAGTTCCGAAGTGAATTCTGGCCAGTGTTATTATTATTGAAAAGAAAATTCTCTTCTCCTCTAAAAATGCAAAATAATGCATTTTGTAGAAAAACAGATGTTGTTTTGTATATTGTTTTCCACCCTAAATCTACTAGCATGAAGCAAAATCTGGAAAAAGCACTGTGGTTGTCAGAATGGATAAGAACTGAGGATTGTGTGTGATCTGTACATTATTGGGGCAAGAGGCTAGAATCCAAAAGGGAACACCATTTCTTTGACATTCTTTCCTTTTATTGGCTATCACATGTAGTGGCACTGTCATGATTGCTTTAGGTCTTCTTGTACTCATAAACATCTAATGTGGATTGAGCTATTTACCATTTTGGAGAAATTTTAAAACAGTTATTTCTGAACTGATTTTGTGTGTGTGTGTGTGTGTGTGTGTGTGTATGAGTGAGGGAGGGAGGGAGAGAGGGGGAGAGAGAGAGGAGGCGCCTGCACTGTTACTAACAGCTTTACTGTTATCTTATGGAGAAGAAAAAAGGGGAAATGTGAGGCCAGGCTTTTCCTATACCCTTTGGGAGTATGAAGAACTGGATTGCATTGCACTGCATTTTTAAAAATGGATTGCAATTGCCCTGGATGTACAAGATGATCAATTGTCGGCAAGTAGCAAATTCAATGGCTTCCAGTTCTGAAAGGCTGCTATTCTGACATGGCGGAAATTATGTCAGATGAAAATCACATTTCTGAGATTAATGACTAAATGGCAGAATACTGTGTGCTGGGGGAGCAATTTATATCCCATATAAAGAATAATACAGATGTGTAACCGAGAACCAGGCAGAATCACATGGGAGGAGTGTGTTGCTAGAGGAGAAATATAACACTTCATAATTTTATTTCTGACTACGGGCTCGTTCTCCATTTGTTTGTTGCAGTTGGGTTATTGTGGCTCACATAACTTGACACGCACACACACAAGGACACACACATACACATACATAAATTGTTATGTAAGCCACAATAACCCTACACACTCACACATATACATACACACATACACACCAATAGATAGATAAATAGATAGAAAGAGCAATGTGTTCATAACGCCAGCAGAATGTTAATTTGAATTGACGTAGATTTAGCTGCAAACATGGTAACTGTACAATGAAGCATCCCAGTTTTGCAACTTGCATACAGAAATACAAAAAACACACAAATTATAATTCATTGCATTTTCTAAAGTACTGTCATTCTATAAACTGGTATTATCCTTTAAAATAAATATAACATACCTAAATATACATAATGTAATGAATAATGTAGCTTTCAATATATAATTGTTTATATATAGAGTTTAAGTCTGTAAATTATTAAGGTTTATATTAAATATACAGTACTGTGTACCATTTCATAAATTAATCAGACAGAATATTTAGCAATACTAAGTATGGTTTAATGAAGATGACAGTTTCTCTTTACTAAATGATACAGAGTACTAATGGCATTACAGAAGAACTAATGGAATGAGTTCTGCAGTGTGTACCCTGGACGAAAAACAAACTGTTATGATTGTAACTGTCACAATTGGCATTTTCTTTGATTTTTTCCAGTCTTAGCCTTAACTGGGGTTCGTTAAATATGAGGTGTAACCAGTCTTTTGTTGCTATGATCGATTTCTGGACATCAGCTATTTTTCATATGTTCATTGTGTCTCAGTTTTTGAAGGAGAAGTATCAAAGTTGGAACTGGGGGGAACAGAAAATGAGATTTGTAAAGATTACTCCCCCTTCTCTCTCTCTTTGTATGTGTGTGTGTTTGTGTGTGTGTACAGGCACATGTGTGTGAGCATGTAGGTGTGTGTGGTTTGACAAAGACTGTTCTGGTTGGTTTCAGAGTTCATGTAGCTGAATGGATAGTGGATACTGAGAAGAAAAATCATAAGCCTCTTTTAGAGTTGTATATTTTCATTGTCTGCACTGCAAATTGGAAAGTTTGATAGACTGTTTCCACTCATAGGCCTAGATCTTCCAATCCAATGGCAACAAAACAACAGGAATGTCTGAGATCATATTGGGATTGTGTAGCATAAATGTCTGCACCTGGAGTTGGCTTTAATTGTGCTATTCAACCCTTATGCTGAAAGGCAGCATTGCACCGCTGAACCAAGACACCAACTGTGTAACCAAACACATTATGAAATACATACCTGGCTCAATAATACATTCCATTCATCAATGCACAGTGATATGACTTACCAAACTCTGCATCCGCAGCCCTGAACTGAATGCAGACATTCTGCACCAGATAAAAATGTCCACCTGTTTCTGTTGGTGAATTTATGCACGTTTAAGACACCAACAAGATTCTGGCCAATACACCATCTTTATAGGAGGAAAGAGGACCATACGAGCCAACGGGGGTCCAAACAATAGGAGAGGTTCATCATACTAATTCTTCATCCATTCATTGAATATGTGGAAAGGTTTATGGAGTAGTGTGGGCTAATCCTGCCCAATTCCTGAACTGCACAATACTTTTCCCACCTCCTGGAGACATGTAAGAGCTCTTCACATGCACATCTGTATGTGCAGAAAACTCCTGGATGTCCAACAGAGGATGTCATACTGCTTCACCATGTCTGGTGAAGCAGTATGTGATCCAGGCAGTGGATGGAGCTAGTTCATACAGCCACACAAACGTTTCTGTATGTTTCTGTATGTTCATTGAAGGCATAGAGGCAGTCAAATGAACATTCCAAGGGAGTGCCTGCAAACATTTCACAGTGTAAACTTTCTCCCAAAATGTGAATTGCAAAGAGTTAGTTTGGCAGATGGGAAGAGACAGAACCAATCCATCGGTCTTTGTTGTCAATGTGTTGTCCTCCTCCTCCCTCTCCTCTTCCCCAACTGTTAATTGCGTGCAAGGGACAATATAGCAGTGCTTTATCTCTCTGCTGCTTAAAAAAGTTCTAAGATAACCTCTTTTTGTAATCATGCTCAGTTTCAGCAAAACCATGTTTAACCCCTCTGGTCCAGAATCTTTTTCTATTTTATATGCTGAACATTCATCTGTAACATACAATGCTCAGAATGTCTTGCTAGCCAAGTGGTTCTTCGCTGGTGCCTTTTGCAATCTTTCTTACTTGGAAATGCTTAATTTAATATATAAAGATAGTTAGATTAAAAATACATTGGCATAGAAGACCATCTTTTAGTTACTTCTCTGCTTACAATCAGTGTTTGGAGGCCAAAAGAAAATCTAATGACTTAAGTTAAGCATCCTAAATTTAAATTTAAACCCAACTATCAATTAACAAGAGGGTGTCCAATGTGAATGCCATATGCCATTAGTACATGTCCTTCCAATGTGAACTTTGTCAGTCAAGTTGCACAAGGACATTATTTGTATGATCTGTTGGCATCCATTTCTAGCATTTGTTTTGGCTGTTATTCTTAAACCACTTACTCAGGGTTAGTCCCCTTGAAATTTTGTTTACAAAGACTTTGAAGAGGGACTAGGTTTAGATGGTCTAAAGAAAGATAGCCTTAGACCCTCTTTTTGAAACCACATGCCCTAGTCCTTTCAAGAAGCCTGCATTTTCCAGATAAGCCCAAATATTTCCCATTTTACATTTGCCTCTTTGGCTGTTGCTTCAGTAAGGAGCTGCCAGGAAAGTGGAGTATATGACGTACAGTCAGACCTCCATATCCTTGGATTCCGTATCCACAGATTCAACCAAACACGGCTTGGAAATATTTAAAAAAGAATCCAAAAAGCAAACTTTGATTTTACCATTTTTATACAAGGGATATGGTTTTACAACACTGTTGGACGTAATGGAACTTAAGTACCCACAAGTCTGGTATTGTTATTTCTGCTATGGCACCCCCAGTGAGGACCCCCAGATATCCTTTGATATCATTTAATTTGACCTTAGCTGGACTGGTTGCGATTACCTCATCTCACGTGTTCGCAAAGTTCTCCGGATAAGCACGGACAGAGAGCGGCCGTTAATGGTTTACATTCCATTTCTCTTTGTAGCCAGCAACCCAAAACTCGCCCGAAGCTTTAGGGAACTTCCCGCCACAGACTCCTCAATAGCCGCGTGGCTCTCAGTCAAATTACTCTTGTGAGTTGGGCCATCAACGTCTCGACCAAAGGTATTGTTTCTACATGCAAATCCCATCACGCTAAACCTGACCTCACCAAATCCTTTTGTCCAGCACCAAAACCTCTTTTGTTCTCCTTTGGGACTGCCATAGCCGAAAGGCACGATCTTCCCTATAAAAACCCTTCATTTCTAACCGATCCTCTGATCACCTTTGACTGCCATCCTGCCCTGCCGTTGGTGTGTTTAAAGGACTCCCCTCAGCGTCCCAGGCTGAGCTTTCTTCCCCGAATCTCCAACCTCTCCCCAGGACTACGGAACAGGTCGTATTGCCTCTCCCTATAACTCTCTGTCTTTTCTAAGTTAGTTAGAAGTTAGTCTGCTGTGTTTTATTCTTAATAAAGAATTGTTTATTGTTTGGAACCACCTTGTCTAGCCACTCTCTAACGCGACGCTGTAGACATAGGGTGAAAGATCTCGCTTCGTTACCCTGCCTCTCGCTAGCAAAACCAGTGCTCTGAGTTCTAATTTCCCCATCTTTGGTATTTTTAATTGGCAAAGCCGGGTGCCCCTCGCGGGACCCCCAGTTTTCAGGGTAACAGTATCCACGGGGTTCCTAGAACCAAACCCTAATGGATACTGAAGAGCCAATGTAATGAGAAATCAAGGGCTCATTTACACAATTAAGATCCAGATGCTGTTATCTCAGGATTGCTTTTCTGAGAGAATATGACTCCAGACTTCACAACAATGAGGAGAAGCAGCAGCAGGAGCAGAGCCTGGAGACTCCTGGAATTGGCAAGGACTCGTCTACTATTCATCATGTCAGCCCCAGCAGGTTCCTTAGGGTGCCAGTTTATGGCACAAGCCTTGCAAGAATGTTTCAGCCTCTGTACTAAGTCTTGCTAACTCTCCTGGGTCTTTCAGGGGCTTCTTCATCTCTGTGAGACCAGAAATTCCAGTGACAAAGAGATGGCAGTCCAGATGATCTTTTACAACTCCAATTTGTATATCATGTTCTGGGAAATGCATTCTTCAGAGACTAGATAAGTAGTAGCATACAACCTTTCCCAGGAGTACAGATGTACAGCTACAGGGGAGGGGATAGATAAGGGCATTGTCTATCCCAATGAAATTTCCTTTCAATCTCCAAATTTTTCACATTCCAAAAAGTGAGACATGGAAAATCATTCACATGTAACTCATATTTGCTCTATGTTGTATGCAACTTCATCTATCTCTTTTCTTTGGATGCCCAAACTGCATTTCCCAATCCTAAACTGAACTTTCCAGGGCCTTTCCACTCTACACTGTTATAGTCGTCTTATTCCACTTTCAACATCCTATGGAATCCTGGGGTTTGCAGTTTAGGGAGGTGCATTTAGAAATCTCAACCAGAGAGTTCTTTGGCCTGAGTAACCTACAAACCCAAGAATTCCACAGGATGTTGAAAGTGGAATAATATAGCACTATAACAGTGTAGTGACAAAAGGCTCCAAGTTACTGGAATGCTAGAATTTTGGGAGCTGGCAAAAAAATTCATTTGGGAAGCAGAAATCTTATTTTGAGGATGCCAGTGCTCTCATTTTGCCCATCCCTATGACTAGCAAGTATCATGTTCATCTGGAATGCACAGCCACTGGAGAGTTCTAAGCAGTGTTTATTTTATGGTGCATAATATTCTCAGTTGATATGAGAAGCCCAGTACCATGCACATTCTGAAGGTGTTTATTTAATTAGCTGTTTAATTTATATCCCATCTTTCTTCTAGCATGGACTCAAAGTGGTTTACAACAATGTAATAAAAAGTTCTGCTAACGTCTAACTTTACATAATTTTTAAAAAACGGTCACTGACATCCTGTTGCGGAACTTACCTTTTTGCAAGTGGACTTTCATCTGCAGGAATTTGAGTTGGGCAGTTCTATAGCATCCATATTCTGTAAAGGACTGTTGTTATGTTACTATGTAGAGAAGCCAGCAAAGTGACCCCATGTACAATGGGTCCAATGGGTCCAATGCACAATGGCACTGACAAGCATCAGCCTCCTTGTGCATCAGGACCCTGGCTAGAGAGTACATCAGTAGACCCTGATATGCATTGGGATGCTCTTGCCAATGTCCTGTGACCCCTCTTTACAATTCATCAACAGAGTTTCTTAGTGCCTTTGCTGTATATGTGTAAGGTTACATAATGTAAACTGTGTAAGAAGATTCTGGCCAATTAAACAAACAATCTGTTTTTAAAAAGTGAAAGAGTTAAACAGCTCTTTTAAAACATAAAGCCCATTTAAAATACAATGTAAAAGATAAAAGAACTTTACACCCCATTGAAAACACACTCCTGTCACATAATTTAAAAAAACCAAAGGCCTGACCAAATAGAAAGGTCTTTGCCTCCCACAAGAAAGAGAGCTGAGAGGAGGCCAACCAAAGCTCTCACAGAGGGAGTTCCACAGTCTGGATGCAGCCGCTGAGACAACTCTCCTCTGTGTCCTCTCCAGACATGTGTGTGAT
The DNA here is from genome assembly GCA_948474755.1 of Ctenosaura bakeri. Classification (NCBI taxonomy): domain Eukaryota; kingdom Metazoa; phylum Chordata; class Lepidosauria; order Squamata; family Iguanidae; genus Ctenosaura; species Ctenosaura bakeri. The sequence goes on along the minus strand of CAOLHI010002628.1, from coordinate 223,259 downwards.
GGTGGTGTGGCCTGGAATGTATCCCAGAATCCTCTGTGACTCATGGTAGTTCCATGGCAGATGTTTAGGCTTTTCTTAAGAGCAGTGGCAGTACAGAAAACCTATCTTGAAGAAGAGGCATGGTTTCAGCTGTGAGCAGTGAAGGTTGGTAGCCACCATGATAGGTTTAGCATTTTGGATAACTCTTTTAACGTTTAGACTAAAACCCAGAACAGATTCATTTTGACGCTTCCATAAGAGCCACCAGCTACCACTGGATGTGAGGTGGTCCTTGGCAATGTGTTCTTTCTTGAATCTCTCTCTGCATTGACAACTAGCTGTAAATGTGTCTTCATGAGCTTACCTGCCGGTGGCAGAAAACAGGAGCAGCGTTCTGATTTAACCTCCCATAATGCTTCTGAGGTAACGTCATTCCAGCACACTGTGGAAGATACAAATAGCAACTCCCAAGCCCAGCAATCCAGCAGAGAAAGGAGAGGTTGTGAGTATTAACATAGGTCAATCTCTTTTACATGCTTGTTTATCCCAGAATCAGTTGAAAGAGAAATGGCAGGTAGAGAATCTGCAGCAGCTTCTGGTATAGCTCTTGATGGAGCATACCACTTCAGGGTTCGAGGGGGAGGAATGAGGACATTGTTAATGTACTTCTAAACTGATTTTTTAGGTCTTTTAAAAAAGAATTTTTTAAAAAAGCTGTAGATATATTTTAGCTGTACTGGTTGCCATAGCATTTAATGTGTCAGAAATTTCTCAGCATTTCTTCATATGACTTCTCCTGGCAAGTACTTCATGTTATAACGCTGAAATTTTAGTAATGGAAACAAAACCCATCACTAAATAAACAAATATAATAACTCACCAAAAGAGGGAGAAAGGTGACATTTTTCTAACCTTGAAAAACTGCAAAGAGGCAAGTGCCCTCTAAATTTCCACAGGAGGTAGAAGTCATTAGTGAACCCATGAAAGACAGCAAGCAGATTATTGTGAAAAAGATATTTGTGTAGTTACTTCAGTGCTGCTTTAGTTAAAAGTTTCAGGTTACTGATGTTTACACAGTGTGTTTGGCTGAAGCTGCTGGATGGCCATTGCCAAAAAGCAGACACAGCCAGAATCTGGTCCAGACATTTAGAAAACCAAGGGAGAATGTGGGTGGTGGACGTGGAAACAGAGGAGGAATTAAGGACAGAGTGAGTTAGTTTTAATGTCTTCTAAGGAAACTGTCTGAAGAGAATCATTCTCCCATATGAACCTGACCGTCAGTTGAAATCCTCCCCAGCAGCCCCTTTTCTGTGCCCTTCTAAAGTCGGGTAGGTGGTGAGTAGAAAGGGGAACTTTCTGTACTGGCACCTTGCTGGCTGGAGGATACTGGGAATTATAGTCCAAAAAAGTAATGTTTCTTAGCTCTGTCCAGTCTGTGGAGCTTCTTTCCTAGAGGTATGCATTTGGCTTTTTTTCAAAAATCACTTTTTAGGCAGCAGACAAATTTTGTGCTGTTCTCTCATGCCTCTTTTCCAGGGACAGGTAAAACCTGCCATTTTGTTTCTTTTCTACCCAATGCTTTAGTCTGCCAGCCTCGTGGTGATCTGTAATGCTTTATGGACCTTAATATTATTTGTGACTCAGTATTTTCCCCCTATGGCTTTCAACTTGCATTAATGCCTGCTACTTTGATGCCATTATATGCATGCAATAATTTACTGTAGCAGCTTAAAAGGAAGTCCCATTGAATTCAGTGCATATGGACTCCAAACAGGTCTAAGTCTACTTTTTGGGAGGACTTGGGCGGGTAACCTTCAGTGGTCTACTCCACTGCTGTCCCCCACCCAGTGGCCTCCACTTTGTGGGTCCCAAAGAGCCTCCCCCATCTCACAACTCATGAACCAGGTTATCCATTGATATGGGTGGTTCATTACAGTGCCACTGCCACCTGGTAATTCTAATCACTCACATCATGATCACTAATGCAAGGAGTATGGGAAACAAGCAGGACGAACTTGAACTCCTAGTACAACAAAATAAATACGATTTGATAGGCATCACTGAGACCTGGTGGGATGAGTCTCATGATTGGAATATAGGAATAGAGGGGTATAGCCTATTTTGTAAAAATAGACCAAACAAGAAATGAGGAGGAGTAGCCTTGTATGTCAAGGATGTTTTCACCTGTGAAGAGATCCAGGACTTAAACCCAGAAAGCCAGGTCGAGAGCATTTGGGTAAGAATTAAGGCAGCAAGAAACAATAGGGATATTCTGGTGGGGGCTTACTACAGACCTCCAACCCAGGCCGAGGACTTGGATGACGCCTTCCTCAACCAAATGACTGCACATTCAAAGAGGAGAGATACAATAATAATAGGAGATTTCAATTACCCGGATATATGCTGGCAGTCAAACTCTGCCAAGACAGCAAGGTCCAGCAAGTTTCTTGCTTGTCTTGCAGACAACTTCATGGTCCAGAAGGTGGAAGAGGCCACAAGGGGATCAAATATTCTAGATCTGATCCTGACCAACAGGGATGACCTTGTTAATGAGGTAGAAGTGGTTGGATCTTTAGGGGGGGAGTGACCATGCCCTATTGGAATTTGGCATTCAGTGGGAAGGAGAAGATAAGGGTAGCCAGACACTCATCTTAGATTTTAAAAAAGCGGACTTCTGTAAACTTAGGGAGCTGCTGGCTGGAATTCCGTGGTCAAGAACAGTGAAAGGGAAAGGAGTTCAGGAGGCATGGGAGTTCCTTAAAAAGGAGATACTGAAGGCACAGTCTAAAACTGTGCCAATAAGGAGGAAAAATGGAAGGCATCTGAAGAAACCAGAATGGTTGACTAAAGAACTCTCAGCTGAGCTAAGTGTTAAGAGAAACATGTATAGGAAATGGAAGAAGGGGGAAACCACCAAAGAAGAATTTAAGCAAGTAGCTGGGAGATGTAGGGAGGAAGTCAGAAAGGCTAAAGCACAGAACGAACTTAGGCTGGCCAGAGACATTAAAAAAAATAAAAAGGGCTTTTTTAAATATGTCCGCAGCAAAAAGAAAAAAGAAGGAGACGATAGGGTCGCTGCGCAGAGAAGATGGCGAACTACTCACAGGGGGAAGAGAAAAGGCAGAGCTACTTAACACCTTCTTTGCCTCAGTTTTTTCCTAGAAGGATACAAGCACTCAACCTGGTGGTTGGGGAGCAGGGGAGGAAGCAGGGGAAATGAGGCACATAATAGGTAGAGAGGTGGTACAAGAATACCTGGCCACACTGGATGAATTCAAGTCTCCAGGGCCAGATGAATTGCATCCTAGGATATTAAAAGAGCTGGCAGAGGTCATTTCGGAACCGCTTGCTATAATTTTTGAGAAATCTTGGAGTACAGGAGAAGTTCCAGCAGACTGGAAGAGAGCAAATGTTATCCCCATCTTCAAGAAGGGAAAAAAGAGGACCCAAATAATTATCACCCAGTCAGCCTGACATCAGTACCCGGAAAGATCCTGGAGCAGGTCATTAAGCAGTCAGTTTCTAATCATTTAGAAAGCAATGCAGTAATCACGAGAAGTCAACATGGATTTCTCAAAAATAAGTCATGCCAGACTAATCTTATCTCTTTTTATGATAGAGTTACTAGCTTGATAGATGAAGAGAATGCTGTCGATGTAGCATATCTCGATTTCAGTAAGGCCTTCGACAAAGTTCCCCATGACATTCTTGCAATGAAGCTAGTAAAATGTGGGCTGGACAGGGCTACCGTTATTTGGATTTGTAATTGGTTGACCGACCGAACCCAAAGGGTGATCACGAATGGCTGCTTTTCATCCTGGAGAGAAGTGACTAGCGGGGTGCCACAGGGTTCTGTCCTGGGCCCAGTGCTGTTCAATATTTTTATCAATGACTTGGATGAAGGAATAGAGGGCATGCTCATCAAATTTGCAGATGATACCAAATTGGGAGGGGTTTCTAATACGCCAGAGCACAGGATCAAAATTCAAAATGACCTGGATAGATTGGAGAGCTGGGCCAAGGCGAACAAAATGAAATTCAACAGAGAGAAGTGTAAGGTCCTACACTTAGGTAGAAAAAATGGAATACAGAAATATAGGATGGGGGACACGTGGCTGGATGGCAGTACGTGTGAAAGGGATCTAGGAGTCTTCATAGATCGCAAGCTGAACATGAGTCAGCAGTGTGATGCGGCGGCCAAGAAAGCCAATGCAATTCTTGGCTGCATCAATAGGAGTATGGTGTCTAGATCGAGGGAGGTACTGGTACCACTCTACTCTGCTTTGGTTAGACCCCATCTTGAATACTGTGTCCAGTTCTGGGCACCCCAATTCAAGAAGGATATTGACAAGCTGGAGCAAGTCCAGAGGAGGGCGACCAAAATGGTGAGAGGCCTGGAAGCCATGCCCTATGAGGATAGACTTAGAGAGCTGGGTATGTTTAGTCTGCAGAAGAGAAGGTTAAGAGGGGACATTATAGCCATGTTTAAATATTTGAAGGGATGCCACGTAGAGGAGGGAGAGGGCTTGTTTTCTGCTGCTCCAGAGACCAGGACAAGGAGCAATGGATTCAAGCTGCAGGAAAGGAGATTCCACCTGAACCTCAGGAAGAACTTCCTGACAGTCAGGGCTGTCCGGCAGTGGAATCTGCTGCCTTGGAGTGTAGTGGAGTCTCCTTCCTTGGAGGTTTTTAAGCAGAGGCTTGATGGCCATCTGTCGGGAGTGCTTTGAGGGTGTTCCTGCATGGCAGGGGGTTGGACTGGATGGCCCCTGTGGTCTCTTCCAACTCTACATTTCTATGATTCTATGATTCTAAGGCAAGACAGGCTTTGGCTTCCTTCTGACACTCCTGTATGAGCCGGCTCAGCTGTTTTGGACTGCTGCTCTTAGGTAAACCCAGTTGTAAGCTAGCACAAGGAAGAGACCACTGCTTGGAAAGTTACTTTTCAAAAATTTTTCTGTTCCTGTTCCTCATTGCAGTGTTTAAAAAAGTAACTCGTGGCTGTTACCCATTGCAGTTGTTTTTTTTTTTTTTTTTTGGGAAAAAACATTGAGTTGTTGCATGCTTACTGTTTTCCTTTTGCATTCTTTTAGTATTCTGAGAAGAAACAAAACCTGGGATTGATAACATGGCATACAAAATTCACTTTAAAAGTAATGTTTGAAGGTAACTGAAAGGTGTAGCTGGTATCAAGCAACTGCTAATAAAGTGAAGTTAATAAATAAAGTAACCTCACTCTTCCTTGGCAAATTGCTTTTGGCACGTAACTCTGCAGAGTCTCTTTGGCCAGAAAGTAACTTGCTGCACAGAACCATGTTGCTGGTAACTCTGTGTGAGCTCTGGGAAAGACAAGTGGCTTCAGCAATCCCACCAGCTAGGGAAAGAAAAGACAGTTCATGGGGTTTGACAGCCTTCGCAAATGGAGGCCTTTTGCATCTCCTGAAAAGCCAGCTTAGTGCCAGTGGTCTGAATTTTGGATTAGGACTCAGGGAGACCAGAATTTGAATCCCTGTCCAGCTGTGGAAACTTGCTGGGTGAGCATGGGAAAGTCATACTCCCTCAGTGTAAGAGAACAAAAGTGAGAAACCTCCACTGAATAACTCTTACTGATAAAATCTTTATAATAGGGTGGCCTTAAGTCATAGTTGGCTTGAAGGCACATATCAACCATGACAAGCTCCCGAGATTCATCACAAGGAGGAAAAGAAAACCACTTCACTTTAAGAATTTGCACTCTTGTGATGGGCCAGTGTTGTGTAGCGATTTGGGTGTTGGACTATTTCCCTTGGAGACCAGTACCCTGATTGGACATGGAAACCTAGTGGGTGACATTGGGTGCATCACACATACTCTTATCCCCAGAAAATGCCATGATAGTGTTGCCATAAGGTGGAAACAACTTGAAGGCACACAGCAGCAACAGCAGCAACAGCAACAATGGACATGTATGAAACAATGCTCAAAATTTAAATTCTTATGTACTAAAAATGTGTTCAGTTGAATAAATATGCACAAACACACTTAATGTGATGGAGAAAAATATGTACAAGAAATAAAATGTTTAGATAAAAGACTCAGTGCGACATGCAACAAAGATGGGAAGAAAATTCAGGTGGGAGTCAGAGAAACACAATGGCAAGAAGACAAAGGCCCTTCTCTCACGCCAGTCCTGTTGCACAATGGCCTCAGGAGCGTCGTGCGATTGCGGGGAACATTCCCCTTGACATCCTTGCAATCGTGCAATGCTCCCAAGGCCATTAGGTGGTGATCGTACATTATATCATTTTCGGCTCGTCACCAAAAATGATGTGCGGTCACATGTCCCTCCCGTGCCCCACATGCACTTACCTTGTGTGCGGAGGCTCCAGATGTGCAGCCATCACGCTTCCTCCCCCAGCGCAGCCTGGGAAAGTACCTGGCTGTGCTGCGGAAGGAAGGGGCAGAGTGCTCACGCTTCCTTTTGGCCAGCATGGAGCTGGTGCGGAGGGGAAGTGGAGGGGACTCGAATGCCTCCCGGACGAGGGTTTTTGCTTGATCCCCGGTCAATGCCAGCGGCACCAGGTAAGGTGCGAAAAGGGCCAAAGAGGCTTTTATGTCCCTGCCACCAATAAAAGTTCCATGTGATGGTTGTCACTGGGGCTGGGGCCAGGCTAGGAGTCTGTCCTGGTGGATCCTACTGAGCCCTGCCAAAGCTTCACTATGCCATTGTTGATCACCAAGCCTGTTCCCATATAAGTACACAGCATTATATACTTATATACACATATGACTTACAAAGAAATGGACAGTGGACCTAAGGACACAGGAAACACAGTACACTTGTCACGGGGACATGTTTATTTAATCATCTGTTTGTCTCTATAATGACCAGCTTGAAAAAAAGCTAGGGCTCTGAGAACTTTGAGGTCATAGACAGCTGAGCAAGTCACATCATCACCATCATCCAGCCACCCTTCTGTAGCAGCTATTGAGTCACAGATGGTCAACAATGGCAATGTCCAAAGTCCTACCAAAAAGCTGTATGTGGTTTGTGATCTAATGCTATAAACATATATATGAGAATAAATTCAATTTGTGCTAATTAAGACAACTCAGTAGGATATGCATATAATTATATTGCAGGTGGTCTTCTCAAGGCAGGCACATTTTGTGTCTCTTGTTGTGGAAGCTTTGGGTAGAAAAAGATGTGTTTGTAACAGACCACTCCTGCCTTAACTATAATGAAGTTCTAGAATTCCTTCTGCTGGTTTGATCAGCAGAAGGAATTTTCAAAAGTCAATAAGCTATCATTTCAACCAGTGATTAACAAACTGCTTAATCAAACAAATCAACACTTCATGGCTCTAACACATAGTTTTATATCCTGTCAATTATTTAATGGTTTTTCAGCTCCTTTTTGCCAAAGGGGAGCTTCAAAGACTTCCTGTCCCATAATTTACTGTTATTACTAGAGTAGCAACTGGCACCTCTCACAACCTAGGATGCCAGTGTTGGAGCAGAAGTAGACAGGGAAGCAAGGTGCAACTGTTTAATTTATCCACATGTTTATATTTTATAGTACAATCACAGTAGTTCATAGTACAATCTTGATAACTGTTTTCTTTAATCTCAAAAAAGTAACTTCTTTCTCACTCAAACCTTCATAATTTGACTCTACTGTGTGGAACAGTACTTAGAAAGAAGATATTAGAAGGAATAATTTCATTTGGGACACATTGGTCTAAACTCTATTGTTAATGCTGACCAGAGTTGAGCCATTGAATTAACTTGCCTTACTCATGTGTTGACTCACCATTCAACAAATAGTTCAATGGTTTACTATGATTGGGACTAACCAACAAGTTTATGGTTGTGGTGTTTTTACAAGATTTGCAAACTTTCCTGAGGGCATTCTCAGTTGGGTAGTATTTAACTTTTTTTTTTTTTAAAGAAAGAAAATTAGTTTGAGGCTCCCTTCACCTTTTCTGCAGTTAATGCTGAACAGATTTCAACACGTTTTTCTAACCTTGTGTGCAAACATGTATTGTTCAAGTAGTGACAAACAGAAAGCACATGCTTATTCAGGCTACATTACACAACTTTTATGTCATCTGCACTTAAAACAACAACACTGGGGAGTCTTGTGCTATTGGTGTGCATGTCTGTCTTTGAAAGGTACATAGGATGGAAGAGGAATGCCAGCTCTTGGAGTTTTGTTATTTAGCTATTTATCATTCCATTTGCTTCCAACATAATTTACTTTGCCTTTTAATCTAGGAATTCCCAAGGCAATTTACATCAAAAGAATTTAAAGTAATTCTAAGAATAACAATTTAAGTCTGCAACTGTATATACGTTTAGCCAAAAGTAAGTGCCGCTGAGCACACTAGTAGGAATTTGTGCTAATAAAAATCAGATAGGCTTGTTCTGCACAACAATTTAAAAAATGTGGCAACTTCTCCCCACCCACATCCAAGCATTTTGTCTACTGTAACGCACTCTATGTGTAGAGCTTCCTTTGGAAACTGTTTGGAAGCTTTTAGCAGGTCCAAAAGCTGCAGCCAGAATGCTAACTGGGGTCAGTTACAGGAAGCTCATAACAAACTTGTTGAAATAGTTTCACTGTCTAATGGTTCACTTCTGAGCAGAAGTCAAAGTGCTGGTCATGACCTATAAAGCCCCATACAGCTTAGGTCCAAGCTATCTGAAAAAACTTATCTCCCTATACAAACCTGCCACAGTCTTAAGATGCACAGAGGAGAGCTTCCTTTTGTTTGGTGGAAACACAGGAGAGGGTGAGGGCCTTCTCAGTGGCTGCTCCCACCCTTTGAAATTCCCTTCCACAGAAGGCGAGGCAGGCTAAGACCTTTTTGTTCAAGCAGGCTTTTAATGTGCAGTTGCTTGCGGGGAGTTGTCTTATGTGTGTCTTAGTTTTAACTTTTGTATCCTTTTTAATGGTTTTATACTTTGTTTATAAGCTATTGTTTTAACATGATGACTTTTAATTCTATTTAAAATTCTGTTGTTATGTCTTATCTGATTCTTTTTGTGATCACCTTGGGTCCCTCTCTGGGAAAAAGGCATTATATAAATGAAATAGACAGACAGGCAGATGAGTGTCCAGCTTGCAAAAGGCCAAATGTCTACTGAAACAAGTAAGTTTTTGCCACCTGCTGAATGTCAAGATACCAAGGGATCAGGTGGATCTCCTTTGGAATGACTCAGTGCCACAATTTAGGGATAATGACAGAAAAAGCTCTATCTCTAGTATTCACTTGTTTACCATAGATATAGCTGCAGGGGAGCCCAATGGGGATGTTGACTCCCAGACAAGAATTCTGCCCTACCCCAATGAAATTTTCCTTCAGTCCCCAAATTTCTAGCATTGTAGTAACTTAAAACTTCACTTCAGCATTGAGAAATACAGCTCAGGGATCCAAAGAAAAGGGCACACAAAGTTACCAACAGAACGCACACAAAAAATTCTAGAAGCGAATGATTTTCCATGTCTCACTCTGTGCAATGCTTAGAAATATGGGGGCTGAAGGAAAATTTCATTGGGGAAAAAAATCTAATTAGAGGGGACAATGTCCTTATTTTGCCCCCCTGCCCGCCTCGATTACATCCTGTACTTCTGAGACTGGAGAATATAAGGCAGGGGTTCAGATAATGATAAATTCTCTTATTAACATAAAGCATTGTCAACAAAGAACTTGGTGGACAAATGTTTAAAGAGAGTTATAATAGTGGGGAGACAGTCATTACTTCCCAAAGGTCTGCAAAGCACATAGATTTTATTTTGTCCTGCTGCCGCCAATGATCACATGAGTTTTTGTAAGCAGAACCACACAATACCCAGTTCACCAGCAGCAAAATGAGATGGGTGTTCACACCACAAGGAGCAATTCTGATTTCAATCTGGATTCAGTTCTCCGAGAAGAAAATGCAGTCCAACTCCAGCCAAAAACCTGTGTCTTATTCAGTTCTGTTTTTCCATAAGAACATGCAAATGGCCTTGTTGGACTGACCAAAATGATCTATTTCATTCAATATTCTTTTTCCAAAAGCAGTCAGCCAAACAGCCAGCCAGCCAGTGAGGCAGCTTCCTTTCCCTACAGTTGTGGAGTCTTCCTTACAGATTTTGGCAATAACAGTTACGACAGAGGTACTGGACAATATTTTCATAATCTTCTCCCCTACATTTCAATTCAAACATTGTTTTTCCAGCAACAAAGATAAGGGCTGATACTCAGCTTCTTAATATCTGTGGCTGGCGAAATACAAAGCAGACAGCCAGCGAGTTAATATCATATCACCAATTTGATGTGCAAAGAAGGAAAGAGGCTGTTAAGTGCTTTAGTGTGTACAAAGCTGGGGAGGGGAGAATGAAATAACATTGTGTTATTATCACAACTCTCTATCCCCCCACCCAATGCTTTCTGAAATAATCTGTACATTTTAAGTTTCCCACAGTGATATACTTTAAGTTTTTAAAACAACACAAACATTTACCTTGGCTAGCAGCCTAGTGCAGAGAACAAAAATTATCAGCACGGCTAAATGACTTAAAAAGACAAGGTATTCTCTCCGAGGAGAAGGAGAGAATGTAAAAGCACTCTGTGCAGGCATGATCCTATTCACGGGAGACCAGTGAAAACAAACCAGTCCAGCCTGCTATCTCTTTTAAAGCTGAGCAATTTCTTTCATCACCTGCCCATCATCTCAATAGGAGGCTCATGTATTTTCTCCTGACTCAGAATTACTTTAAGCACAATTAAATATATGTTTTGTGTCCTGTTAGGTATGATGTTAAGATGTGTTCACGCCTTTAAAGGGGAAATGGCCATCTGGACACAGAAGACACAGTGGAGTGTATATAATTTTATGCACACTTTTATGACAATGCTTGCAGCACAATCCCATGCATGCTTACTTGGAAATAATTCCCAATGAGTGCAGTGAGACTTACTCCCAAGTACATTAACATGGGATTGCAGCTATGCAGTGCAATTTCATGCCTGTTTACTCAGATGTAAGTTTTATAAGTTCACTGGGATTTAGGAATGCCATTCAGACTTAGTTCTCCATCAAACTACAATTATAGCACCGATTCCACTAACTACCTTGACTCAATTAGTTTCGAGAGATATTCAGAATTCTCTGATAGAGAGTAATAGTGCCTTGTCAAAGTACAAATACCAGGATTCCATAGGATGCAGCCATAGCATAAAGTGGGACCATTGTCTTATAATTGTTCAGTATGAAAGGGTCCTTAGTTGACCTATGCAGGAAAATGGTGTCATATTAACAGATCAGCTTCTCTTGTGTTCACCATCACCCAGCTGCAAATCCCAAGATTCTGTAGAATGCAATCACAGTAATTACAGTAGTATATAAATGGTACTATAAATGCTACAGTAGTATCTAAATGCGGGTTCATCCAGACTGACTGAAAAATCCCAGAGTTTGTTTCTGTTGTTACCGATCTTATAATGGATTAAAACAAACTGCCCTGGAGAGCTGATATAAAAAGTATCTTATCATATCAGTTGCTGACAGAAAATATTATTGGATAAACAAAATGCATTAGGATATCTAAAATAAAATCGGAAACAACAGGAACAAAATTTTTGTCTTTCGGGTGTTTTTAATCAGTGCAGATGCTCCCAGTATAATGTCAAGGGTATCTCAATGTGTTTTTTCCCCATATAGGTACTCAATAATCTCCCTGTTAAATGGTGGCCTTGTGACCATGCTCACTTGACCTCTAAGGATGCCTCTGTACCTTAGTATAGACTGGCCAGAAGTCTTAGGATTTGGCAGCAGTTGTAATTTTATTTACCAGGATTTTAAAAGACATCTACCAGTATATTCTTTTACAGTTATATTACTGAAGTGATACAGCACTTTAGAACTGTAACTATAAAAAATATATGAGCAAGGCAGGAAATGTGGATACTTGGGGTGGAACATGGGGGAAAGTGCTAGCTTTATGGAGGAGACAAGAAGAAAACCCTGCTCACACCACAGTTAACCTCACCTCAAGTGGTACAAAGGGGATGTATGAAACCTCAGCATATTTAGGGCATGACTGGCTGTAGGAAAAGGAACAAACATTGTTGTTATGGTTGTTGTGTGCCTTCAAGTTGTTTCCAACTTACAGTGACCCTTAGAGAAGCCTATCACAGTTTTTTTTAATTATACTTATTACAAATGTTACTGACATATAAATCTGATTACGTTACAATTAAATACATAAAATAGAATAATAATTAAAAAAACTAAAGAAAAAATAAATAGCATTAAGTCTTAACATAATCTATGGGGTACATATCCACTTTCTAAGTAGTCCAACAATTTTAAATTTAAGATATACAGATGTTTGTTACTGTAGCTTATAGTCTGAGCCCAGGGCTTACTAAATATAATTTGGTATCAAGAGATTGACCATCTCCAAACTGCTCCTCTCCACATACTTGTGAGGCCCCCGGACAAGCACGCACACGGACACAGCCGAAATAGCTGAACAATACAAGATAAATCCAGGCAGGCCAGTAATTTGCTGGAATGCAGCTTCAGGGGACCTCCAGACAAGTACACTTAGAAAATACATTATGTATGTACAAAGCATACAAAAGATCCACTGCCCCAAGCAGGCAGCTTGATGAGATTAGCGCTTACGAATAGCCAACTGTCAAGCACTCCCTGTTTGCATACTGTCTGCGCTATTGACAACTCTGTCAAAATTCAATCATTCAAAGTACTGACCTTTTGGAGGTTTTGTTTCCGATCTGAAACCCATTGTTTTCCCCGGGGATGGACTAGCCTTCAGGCACATTTTCACCTATAAGAACCCCTGGTTTTGAGCGCTTCTTTGGATTGCTCCTGGCTTCCATCCCATCTTGCTGCTGCTCCGTTCGCCAAGCTGCCACTCCGTTCGCTGATTCTCAGCTTTCATGTGCTGAGAATCTCCGCTCCAACTGACTTTCTTCTGACCACCCGGTCTACAGGATCAGGTGTAGTATTTCCCCTGAAAAATCCCTCTCAAAATCCTCTATCAAATCTCCTACCTTTATCTTCTTAGGTCTGTGTGAGTGAGTGCATACGTGTGCATTGACTGTCTTTTTAATAAAGAAAACAATTTTAATTTACTTCTGCTTGGTTTGTGACTTGGCCTGACCCCGTAAACACTGGGTTCAAGATCTTGCTAAGTTGCCCTGCCTCTCGTATTGCTATAGCTTGTGGTCTCGCTAATTCCCATTCCTCATTATTTGGAGCACATTGAGGTGTCCCCCAAGGAACCCCAGAAATCAGGGTAACATGTTTATCATTCATTATTTTATGTATCCTCCATTTACTATTAACCTGTGTAAATGTGTACTTCCAACTTTCTTTTGATGGGTTTGATTCAAAGCATTGAGTAAGATAAGACACCTCTGTTTCCACATCAATGACAATTTTAACATTTATCAAAGGTTATCATTGCTATCACCAGTATTCTGCTGATATATAAATTCTATTTCTAAATAAACTACTCTGTCTGAACAAATAATCCTGTAACTCTCTACAAAATTAAAACTGTATTCTAAATGTGCTACAGATGTTGACCCCCCCCCCCCGCTAGCTTCATTCTGTTAAGACAATTGTGTTTAAGGCAAGTACTTTAACTATCAAAAATATATTCTATCTATTATACTTTTGCAAATATAATAGAAGTGGAATCCACTCAACCTCACATTCCTCTTTAGATTGTTCTTTCAATATTCGGGTTAGAATATCACAATTTTTCATTTTGAACAATTTTGCAACTTGTTCCTCTATGCCAGGTGTCAGTTTTCCAGTGTTTCACGTAAATGAGCCTGGCAGGAGTTATCATGTATAAAATAATCTGCCAATAATTTTTTATCCAGTTATAGTCAGTTTCCAGCAATATATTTAATAGGAAAAGTTCAAATAAGAGTGGAGGATTAATATTTAACATTTCAGATATTGTTTTGAGAACCCTATCACAGAGTTTTTGAGGTGTGTGACACACTCAAGGTCACCCAGTTTCCATGGCCAAGCAGGGAATCAAACTCTGGTCCCCAGGGTCATAATCTAATGTTCAAACCACTACACCATGCAAGGTCTCAACAAAGTTAAAGATGTGATATTGAGAAACAGAATAGCCTTGTGTTTAGTAGAACTATTGGTCCATCTGGAGGAACCCTTAGGCTCTTTCTGCAACTTAACTGTGTCCGGTGCGGTCGCACGGGGATCACACGAGCAGCCTCTTCCGTGAGACTCTCGTGTCCCTGCTGCTTCAGCTCCGCAAGAGCTGTCGGCCAGCCAGCTGGCAGCATGAGGGCTCCGCCTCTTCCTTCCACAGCGCAGCTGGGTATTTTCCCAGGCTGTGCTGGGGGAAGAAGCATGAGGGCCATGGCTCTGGAGCTCCTCACGCAAGGTAAGTGCACGTGGGGCTCCAGAGCAATGTGTGATTGCTCGCCATTTTTGGCTAAAAGCTGAAAATGATATAGTGCGTGATTGGTGCCTGCCGGCCCTGGCAGCATCACGCAATTGCGAGGACATAGTCTAAAATGCTCCTCACAATCACACGACACTCTGGAGGCCCTTTTGCATGACAAATGCCATGTGAAAAGGGCCTTAGTCTATGGATTGTATCATTTAAGGATGTATTTTTGCATGCATTCCCAGAGCAGAAAAGGAACCATTTCCTCCCTGTCACTCAGCAAATCAACTTGTAAGGAAATTGCGATATTTCATACTTTTCTCCCTGTTTTTTATATGTAGGGTAGTTTCTTGTGCATTTTCCCCCTTCATATGGCAAATATTCAACCATCTAATTCTTCTAACTGCATTCTAACCTGATAGGAAGAGACTAATCATTGTTTGAAATCTTTATCTTGATAGAGCACTGTAGTGCCAGAATTTGAAATACAGGTCATCATCAGGAAAGTCTCTGCAACACATGCATGGACAGTCCAAAAGTGAGGGTGGTTGTGTTGATTTGAAAAAAAATAATAATAATATTTTTTGTCTTTACCAGAACAAGTCTTTTTAAAACCACCTCCACATATTTTTCATTATAAGAGGATTAATTCATAACAATACACAATTGCTGAGAAAAAACATTTCCCCTTGATTGCAGCTAAACTGAGAGAGAACAGGGAGTCCAAGAATATGGCACATAATGTAAAAGTCCCTGCTGATCCAAAAGTCCCAAGTCTTCAACCAGAGACCAGGCTGGCTCTGCTGCACCTCTGCCTCTGATCAGTTGTAAGAGGTCATTCCATTTAAGAACTACTTCTTCTGTAACTTGGAAAGGAGGCACAATGGCAATTCACTCTTTCACAACATCACTGCATTTGTGTTTCACTGGTATTAGTTCCTGTGTTTGCTTTGAGCCTCATCAGACAAGAAAAAAAGTCTCTGAAAGTTCCAGGTTTTGTTCTGATACTACCCAATTTTATTTTGGAGATCTACACCATGTTTTTCTCATCCTAAAGCAGCAATTCTTAACCTTTTCTTTACCAGACATCCCTGTAAATATAATTTGTTGCCAGGGACCCCCAGGACTTAATGCAATATTTAAATATTTAAATTTAGATTTAAATATTCAAATATTTATTTACTAAAGCCTTCTGGAGACTAGGATTCAAATCCCTATTCAGTGACCTAGATTAAGTCACATTCTCTCAGCCTCAGAGGAAAGCACAGGCAACCCCCCTCGGAATAAATGTTGCTGAAAAAATCCTGTGATAGGTCCATCTTAGGGTTGCTGTAAGTGAGAAGTGACTTGAAGACACACAACGGTAATGTGGTGCTCTCAGGAAAAGTTCTTTCTAGTCATCATGTCTCTCCCCTTTGAAAACTGACTTATGGCAACCCTAAGACAAACCTATTATCGTGGTTTTCTTGGCAAAATTTGTTGCCTTTGCCTTTCTCTGAGTCTGAGAGAATGTGACTTGCCTGAGGTAATCCAGTGGGTTTCCATGGCCAAGTGAGGGATTCAGACCCTGGTCTCCAGAGTTATAATTTCGGTGCACAAACACACCTGCTGCCATGTCCCTTTCATCAGGGAGATGACAGCAAGGGGTGGTGCAAATGAGGGAGCAGTTTGGGCACATGCTCACACCTGCCTTCCCATCCCTCAGTGCCCGCACCCCCTGCTGCCATGTACCTGATGAAAGAGACACAGTGAGGGAGCAGTTTTGACATACGAACACACATCCCACTGCTGCGTCCTCGGCAGGGCTTTGTGGACCACCTGTGAGAGCTCTGTGGACCCCAGGCTCCACAGACCCCAGGTTAAGAACCACTTTCCTAAGTATTCCCAGGAAATTCCTGACAATATCAAGGACTATTCATTCCTATTCCCCAGACCAGTTTAAATTAACCCAGAATCTTCTGAAATGAAAGCTACCCCTCCATGGCTGTCTTATACTGGAACTAGCTAAGATGGCTCCTTCCAAGAAACACGGCAATTGTTTCCAGGACTCATATTCAATAGGGATCAAGGGAGGGAAAGAGGAATGCTAGCAATAAAAGAAAATCACCCAAATGTTTATATTGCTAAAGAGCTTTAAGTCTTTGACTATAAGTGCTGAATAATGATTAAAAAGGGTTCAGTGGAAATTGATGAAACTCTATTTCTGAAATGTTGTCTAAGTCTAGATGTGACACGTGATCAGTGGAAGAGAGAGGAGGAAGAACACAAGGGAGGGATGAGTGTGGAAAACCTGTGATAATTCAATAATTAGTTTGGAAGCACAACATGGATGTGCAGGTAATCTAATATATAAAAGTCAAAGTTTGTGAGTTTGTCTGTGTCAGGCAAGTGAAGATCTCATATGATTGGCTGCCTGTGAAGATTCAATGGAATTCTATGAAAATTCTATGGAATGTTTAGGGAGGGGCCTTTAGAATTCTCTGCCAGAGAGCTCTTGAATAGACTGGTTGCTATGGAGATGAGGACTAGCAGAAAGAAGGAGGAGGACAGTGTATTCCCTCAGAAACCAAACCTCTGTATGTTAACAACTCTGAATACAGGTTGGATTGGGAAATATGGGGAAAAGGTACTGGACAAGATAGTTTGGGGAATCAGAGACACAGGATCTCAAATCTCTGAATTTCAACCACATCTAATTCTTTAAGTAAGGTAAGGCAATTCCTAAGGTATTTTTAACAAGTGTTACCTATGAGAATATAAAATCCCGGGCAATGCCAGGTAAATATGCTAGTATGAAAATAAAAAGAACTGGAAAGTCTCAGTACATCCAGAGGTTTTTTCCTTTTCTGGACAAGCCCTGTCTTGCACTTGAAACAGAACAGTACCATTTACAACCTGCCTCTTCCTCAAAATGATTGGTGTTTCTTTAAAAACAAAACAAAACAGGAAGATTTAATTGCACAATTGTGCAATTATACTGTTAGTAATATGCATTTTCCTGCTGGGAATTCCCAAGAGAAGAGCAATGAAGCCACACCCCCACCATACCCACTATGCTCCCAATATTTGCAATGAAGCAGAACAAGACATTTGCATCCAAAGTGGTTACTAAATCATGGCAGGATGGGGAGAGGGGTCATTAGTGGTTTATCTCAAGTGGGTAAAAGAATCAATTTCCAAATGACCCAACAGTGTGACATCACAGTACAGCACCAGGAGGACCAAAATGTTGTGTGATAAGCTCCAGGCAAGGAAGGGATTAACACAGTGCAATTGCAGTGAAACAGTGGCCATTTCTGCGCTAGTGAAACAGCGGCCATTTCCACGACATTCCATAGGATGTTGAAAGTGGAATAATAGAACTATAACAGGCTAGTGCAGAAATGGCCAGTGTCTTAAGTTCCTGTGTCCCTGGTTTTGAATTGAGAGCAGAAGCAGATATGAACAGTGTTTCCTGCCACAGGAAAAACCCTACTAGATATATAAATCCTTATTTCTTTTCTTTTCTTTTTCCTGTCTGCTTGGATTTCATGTGAAAGTACCGTAGAAAGAAGGCACAGTTTGTTCAACAGTAAGGAATAAGACTGCGGTGAAATCTGTCTCTTTAATGGTCGGGGGCCTATCCGTCTGGATGTTTAACACATTTCTCCTCTTCCAATGCCTAAGAAAACCGTATGAAATTCATGGGGTTGCCATAAGTCGACAGGCGACTTCAAGGCACTCACACACACACACTCTCACACAATGTTTAGCACAGGCTGTGGAAAGCAGGCAGGGACAGCCAGAAGAAGCCATAAAGTTCCAAGTTCTGTCGCGCTGAATTCCTTGGCAGTTTCCAAAAGGCGCCTGGGAACCACAGCAATAGCTTCCAGTATCAGATAATGACTGATATACAGCATGTGTGTCACTCTGAGCTGTTTGAATGTGAAATGCAGGGTGACTATAAAATGGGTTTACTAGACAGTAAATAACTTCTCAAATAGGCAGTGGGAGAGTATTCAAACATCCCTTTTCTTTTTCTTCCATCTTGCTCCCCCCCCAAAGAAAACATTCTTTCTACGTGAATGGAAAACAGAGCAAATTAAGGGATGAAGCTTGCACGCTGAACACGACATTCATATGACTGCCAGCTCCAGTTGCAAAATTGGCCCCTTTCCCTTTTGAGGAGAAAGCAATACAGCAGACATGTCTCTGTTGTCACTGGATTGCATGAACCAGAGAAAGATTCACCAGCCAAACTTATCTACAGTGTGCCTTTTTAAAAAGTGGAGAAACATTATTTGAGGTAGAGATTGGAATTATATGGCCCTCCAGATAACAGCTGGAATTAACTAAGGCAGTTATGAATATGTAACTACCTTAGTTCTGTAGCTATGTTGTGTTTCGTGGCCCAAGCTCACCGATCAGCCTTTACCTGGCTGTAGTAACTGTGATTAGTGGGGCAGCTCCCCTATTGATCAAGAAGCAATTGGAATACATAGAGATGAATATGAACCAATTATGAATAGGTTACTCATATATAACTGTGAATTCTGTGACCAGTGAATTCTGTCCAGTGTTGCTTTGCTGGTCCCAGCATTCCTTGGCATTGGCTATATTGACCAGGGCTGCTGGGGCTTGCAGCCCAAGAACATCTGGAGGGCTGCATGATTCCCACTCCTACTTTCAGGTAAGAAACTAGCAACCATGAATAAGAATCCTTCCAGGACCTTTTCTGTTCAACTGAAGACTGCCTCCTTGACCATGTCTGAAACTATTTCTGTCATATGTTTTCAGCTAAGCAACAAAGAAACCTGTCCGGGCTAGTGGGTGTGTTGCTATAGCTCTCCAACACAGTCTGCAATCTTTTAGGATTCACGATAAAGGGAAGAGAGAGATAAAGCTGTTTGGGAGTGTTGTTGGATTCAATGCTATTTGATTCTTAAGTGGGGGTGGGTGGGTGTAAAAATGGCCAACCACTCAGAGTGTCTTTCTGATCTGTGCTGTGTGCCAGATGCATCTTTTCAATACTGTACAGTGCCAAAGTTTCACACTCTTTGGTCCTGTGAGACTAACTTTTAAAAATAAATAATCATTCATTTTGTACCTCATTTTAAACATTACAAAGACAATTAGAACCTTGCAAAGACAATGGACTGGAATCCTTTTGGATAATTGTGAATACCTAACCTACAGTTATGCATTCACAACTGCTAGGTATTCATGGTCCCTATACGTCCTCTTAACCCCACTTATTGGTAAGCGACAACTACAGTCACCAGGGTCTGTTCCCCTGCCGATTGGAAAACAGCCGCCTGGCATTCCCACTCACCCCTTGCACAAGTGATCTCTGGTGCAAGGGGGATTTTCCTGCCTGTTGCACTGGAGATTGCTCACAGGAGGGGCTGAGACTGTCAGACAGCTGCTTCTCAAATGACGAGGGAATGAGCCCCCTGTCAATCCTAGCAGCTATTTACCAGTAAGTGGGGTCTGGGGATGTCACACTGGAATTCACTATCTAGCAATGTATAGGATTCCAGCAAAGCATCTGGAAACAGGTAGGTTAAAAACAATACAAATATATCCAAAATTAGAAAATACACAGAGGTGCCTAAATTGAAAGCACCAATGATATACCAATATAGGAGTTGCCTGGCGAAATGTCTGTTTGCTCCCCAAACATATTTACTCCCAAAGGAAGGAAAGGAGAAGAATGGAGGTGAGGGGCAGAATCTTGCCCTTCTCAGTAGGCTCAGACAAAAGCAAACTACTCCTAGCCTCTCCTAACTTGAGTGTTCTTCCTCATTCAAAACTTTTGCCATCTTGACCACACTCTGATGTTACTTGACCACAGGTATCCCCGTTTTCATCTATGAAGCATAGACTTCAGTAGTTTTCCAAAGTCCATATTCATCTAGGGCTGCTGTGACAGTACCACATACAGACATCCATTGTGCACAGGTAGCCAGGGGAGTGACTGAAATGCCTCAATCCCAATGTGTAATGGGCACTGATGTGCACAGAGGCATTCCCCATGCATATCTGAACCCTCGTTGGGGAATGCCAGAACATAACAGAAGTGCCCAGTGTGCCCCCAACTTGCCGACTTGTCCAAAGTGTATCAGAAACACTTGATGCACATTAAAACCCTCTTGTTGTTTGTTGCCTGAATGTGCCTCTTCACAATTCACTAACAGGATTTCATTGCATTTCTGCAACATCTTCACAGATTTGTAAAGTTACAAAATGTAGACCATGATGTAGAATCCTGGCCAACTTTTGAAAGTAACAAGAAACCAAAAGATTGTGACAGAGTCATGATATTCTTCACTAAGCATTGAGGAAGTTTTAGGAAGTTTAGGGTGTGATTGCAGATAGTGATTATATTTAACAAGTATTTTTATATTAGTTTTATTAACACAACTAATTATATAAAATTAACTATATTAGTTTTAATCTAGTTACTATAGTTTTGCTTACTACATCGTTACACTATTATATTTATTAGTAATTTAGAGGAAGTTTATCAGTATTTTAGCTTATAACCATCAAGTTGTGTAGTTTTAGTTGTTTAGTGTTGTTAGTTTAGTCTTACTTACATGTAGGTTTGAATGTGTGTTTTTTTGTTTGTTTTTTCTTTGTGTGCTATATTGTGCACTCTTATTTGTTGTTTTATATGTTTCAATTTCTATGTGTTTAATAACTTTTTGAAAAAAACAACAGAAAGGAACTAGAAACTATTCCTCATTATGCTACTGGAGTAATTTCACCCTTGCTTATTACACACCACCTCTGAAATGTAACTATGTTCTTTATCCCAAAAGTTAGAAGCTACAATGAAATATGTTATTGTAAGCTATTCCAAACTTCTGACCCCTGGTTGTTAACTCTTTTCTTCTAGATTGTTCAGTGGGAGCTGGGATGTATTCAGGCCTTTTCCGTGGTGGCACCCCACCTTTGCAGTTTGCTCCAGAGAAAGACGTAGTGCCCTGTTTCCTCATTGAAAATGGCTAAACTAACACTCATGCTCAAAAAGTAAAGCAGCATAGGATTATTCTATATATCAGGTAGGGGGGACTGTGGCATACAATTCCTGCAGTCCCTCCTCATTGGTTCTGCTGGCTGGGGTTGCTGGGAATTGTAGGCCATCCCCCCCCTTAGAGGGCCAAAGTTGCCCAATTATGACTAATATTGAAAAGGGTATTTGGAAAAGGCTAAGGACTATGTCTGAGTGTAGTGTAGTCATCTCTGAAGGTGTTTTACATTCTGTGTTTATTGTTTGGAAATTGTTAAATAATTTTTATGGCATTTTGAGTAGAAATTTATTTTTCACTTTATGGTTATGTTGGCCACTTTGAGAGTCTAGTTTAGGGTTAGTAGGTGGGACAGAAATGTAATAGTAAAAATGTTATAGAAGCACAGTCCATTCCAGTTCCCTTTATTGTGCACCCTGGGGCATATCTGTATTGCAGTGCAATGCAATAAAATACAATATATGTTAGTGAGAGTTTGATGAAAAGGAGCCTATTTGTTCCTATTCCTGCATTCTAGTCTTTCATTCCTTCTCATTTTTAGTTTTCACATTAAATAACTTCACTGACTGGCCTGTCCTCTGCTACTAACACCATCCATCATTATTTGTGGTCCTTTTATGGTCTTTTTGTTTGAAAATGATATGTCATTTAATTTATTTTATTTACAGTGTTTATAGATCTTCCGGTAACAAAATGTTACCAAGGCAACATGGTAAAAATTAAATAATAGTAATAGTAAAGCCAACAATACGATACAAGACAACAGGAAACTTGAGAGGTGGTAAAGGAAAAAAATGGTCTAAAATAGATTCAACAAGCGAACAGTATTATTTTAAAAATTTTCCTAGGCCTTTAAAATTTGTGTTAGCCTAACACAGACTTAAAAGGCCTGGGAAAATTAAAAGCTTTCTGCCTATGTTGAAACAAGAACAAATTATTTGGAAAGCAATCCTTTCGGAAAAGAGTATTCCACAAATGGGAGAGCCACTACCAAAAAGATCCTTATACTAGAAGCAGTTGCCATCATGGCAGGGAATCCACTCCATGTTTCAGTCCAGACTTTAAAATTGCTATCCAAAGTGCTGACCTCATCTTCTTAGCATGTCCTTGGATACCGTGGATAGCACTTTGAAAGTTCAGATTTAGCCGTTTCCGCACTAGACTGTTATAGTGCTGTTATTCCACTTTAACATCCTGAGGAATCCCAGGATTCCATAGGATGTTAAAAGCTGAATAATAGCACTATAACAGTCTAGTGAGGAAATGGCTTAAAAGTCAGAGTAGATTGACTGCCTTATTGACATGGAAGCCACCAGCCATATTACTTACTAGCAGCCACTCACTATGCTCTGTGGCCATTGGGGACTCAGAAAAGAACTTATAAAGAAGATTTCATGGTCTTGGTGGGTACAAGTTGGCATTTTTTGAAAGGTGGTTGGGAGGTGCAACTCATAAAATCCCCCAACAAAATGGTCTTCCAGTTCCTGGGAACTATGTTATGAAAAGTAACTTTTCCTACCCATTCAGATGGAAGGTATTTACTGTTACATGAAGCCATGTGAGTCCTTGATGGAATAATCCTCTACTCACATTACAGTGGCCGGTATATACCAGAAGGCCCACTGTATTAATACTCAGACCACAACAAGAACAGAGAATGGAAAACTGCAAAATATATTTTAAATGGCATTTTAGGAAAGCATTCTCGAATGAAATTTTGCAAGTGCCATGGGAATCAGAGCTTGGAGGTCAGAGTTGCAGTCCAAAAAAGGAACTTTTTCAAATTTGACGTTTTGAATCTGTTCATATTTTTAACCTGGTGTATACATCTTCAAAACATACAACATGGAGTGGTTTGTAAATAAATAAAGTGACATCTTTTAAATCATAGAGAGACAGTCTCTTTAATCTAAAACAAAAGCCACCAAACTTACTGAAGGGGCCAGTCTGAAGCTTTATGATAGGTGCAGGGCAGTGGGAGCTGCCATTTTCCCTTATTGTCTGCCTCTCTTTCTTTCAGAAGTCTGCATGTTTAGTGTGAGCACTACGATGAAAAGGCAACTTCAGTGTGATGTTGGCAGAACCTCTTCCCAAGGTGGGATTTATTCATTTACTTATTTGATTTATATCTTACTTTTCTCCTGGATGAGATTCAAAGTGGCTTACAATATAGATTAAAACAAAACATCCGAAACAATATTGGGTATAGAATTTTAAAAAGCATTAAAACATACATCTAATTAAAATACTAATTTTAAGATATCAATATTTATTTAATTAATTAAAACACTTAAAATACATGCTACAAACTAAAAACAGCAGGAGCGAATAAAGCTTAACACTGACTGAATGAAGGGAATGAAGCAGGAGTTTTTACTCTGGTCCACCGTAGGAAGTTATAACCACAGCTCAGTGGTCCCTCACTCAGTCCTGCTTTGACTGCCCATTCACCCAACTCTTAGGTCAGTGGTTCTCAACCTTTATAATGCCGTGACCCTTTAATACAGTTCCTCATGTTGTGGTGACCCCCAACTATAAAATTATTTATTTATTATTTACAGTCTCTCCCCCCCCCGGCAAAGGCTGCCTCGCCAGCCAGGAACAGGGGGGCGGGCAGGGAGGGAAAGAGGAGCCGCCCACCTACCCCGGGAAAAAACTCCAAGACCCCCCCCGGGCTCTGCTTCTGCTTCTCTCTCGTTTCCGCTGGAGGGGCAGTGTGGGAAAAGTTTCCAGAGTGTCAACCCTGGCCATGGAGGGGGGAATCCCAGCACCTTTGTCTTTTGCGCCGGGCACAGCTCGCCCCCCCGGAAAAGCGCCGCCTTGCGGCTTCCCGGCCCTTCCACAGCACCCCCCTCCATGCCGAGTGGGGCAGGAGCCGTGGTGAGGAGGGAGCCTGCCCCCTCTGCTGCCGCCGCCCCCTCCCCACAAGCTGGCCCGTCAGACAGGAGGTTCTCCTGGTAGCGGAGAAGGGGAGCGATTTCAGTCCCTTCTGAACAGGGGGCAGGAGGACGTGAGCGCGTGGCTCGCGCTTGCGCACCACCACCGAGGAGGGAATGGAGCCTAAGACCATCAGAAACACATATTTTCCGATGGTCTTAGGCGACCCCTGTGAAAGGGTCGTTCGACTCCCAAAGAGGTCACGACCCACAGGTTGAGAACTGCTGTCTTAGGTTGATAATGGCTAGTTGCTATAAATCTTATCACAACTTTAGCGGTGTGGCATGGATACTGGATCCAGGGTTAGGGAAGAAGACAAAGGTGGAGTGTCTTATGGTTACCCCCACCATCCATTAGGGGACCTTTGCAGGTAAGAGAAAGACCTAGGTCCAGCTTGGGGCATGTCTCACTATTAGGTGGAAAGAACCATACAATGGCTGTAGATCCATGTGGATTCCATGGCTGTCACTCTGGATTTTCCTCCAACAATCAGGCTGGAGGTAGATTATCAATTAACAGGTTATTTGATTGTTGGATCCAGACTTCATGCCAAGCCAACACTATACATCTGTTTAAATAAAGTTGTAGCCTTGCTATACTCAAGACTTCAAGTATATGCACTGGTTTTGTTTTTTGTTTTTTTGTTTTTTGGGGGTTTTTTTGGGTTTTTTTCCAGCTTCTAGTTTCCACACAGAAACATTTACGAGAGAGCTGCAATCAAGTTTAGCCACCTATGGAGATAGGAAAGGGGAGGAAATAAGTGGTGGGAAAGCTTCACTGTACAGTCCTACTGTTCTGTTTACTGTTAAAACCTTGAGAGCAGAGCGAATAAAAGGTGGCCAGCAACACTGCCACTTTCTTTCTCTCTTTTTCAAATTAACTCTTCAGTCTTCACAATTGTAAAGATAACAGTGGCAAGATCAGACCTTTCTCTGAGCAGGTTTCTTGTTTTTCCTGCCCTTCAGCTTCTATCAATGCCCTCTGTATGTACCTTTCTCCTGACAAACATACCACTAATGTGCTCTTTCTTCAAGATCTACTTGACACTGCTTCCCGAAACACATCTTAGAGTGTTAAGAGCACTTGAACTTCAGAAACTTGGCTGAACTGTAATGCTGAAATGGAAACGGATGTTCAGCTCTGCTTTTGTAGCCAAAGGTTCTTGTACTGAAAGGGTTGGGAACCTCTAGACCTGGAGCCAAATCTGACCATTCTCACATCTCAATCTGTTCCTCTGGAAGGACATGCTACGTTCCCCATGACATTATTGTTTGCTAGTTTCCCAGCTCTGATGTGACTTCTAAAAGGCTAAAGTGCCTTTCCCAGGACTTAACAGTATTTAGTGCCAGTAAGAGTTTTAAACTAAAATATGCTGGCATTTTGGTCCCACAAATTTGCCCTTAGGTCTATCCTCCACTAAAATGTGCCCTCATTAGGCATTTACAGGATTGAGGAAAAAGTCTCTGGAGAAATAGATAATTTCCAATTCTTTTGAATTGCATCCAGCCTCTTTTTTAAAATATAAGAGGTTTTCCCCTACCTCTTGCATCCTTCCCCCATCCACTGATCACATGCCGTATCCAGTGTCAACATACAGTATTTCAGAAATCGATTTTCACCCATTTCCACTGAGCCTCTTTGTTAAATTCAGGAGTTGAAGTGCATTAGCAATAATATACTGTACTAGTTAAGTATCAAGATCCTTTTGTTTTAGTGCTAACCTTCCTCTTTCCCTCACTTGATTTCTGTTGAATGGTACTATGGAAATAATAGCTATGGTGGCCATCTTAGCTAGTTGTAAGAATGTAGAAACACACAAGGCAAGTACAGGTACATTATATTTCATAACTTACTAGCGTATATACCTGGTGTTCCCCAAGATTTTATTTTCTCATAGGTAATACTTGTTAGAAAGATTTGAGATCCTGTGTCTCTAATTCACCAAACTGTCTTGTCTAGTACCTGTAACTTTTCCCCATATTTCCTATTCCAATCTGTATTCACAGTTATTAACATGCAGGGGTTGGGAATACACTGCCCTCCTCCTTGATGCTAGACCTCGTCTCCATAGCAACCAGTCTATTCAAGACAGGCACAGTTGACTGAGGCCCAAGAGCTCTCTGGCTGAGAATTCTAAAGGCCTCTCCCTAAACTGCAAACCCCAGGATTCCATAGAATCTTCTTAGGCAGCCAATCATATGAGGTCTTTGCCTGACACAGACAAACTTCGACTTTTATATATTAGATGAAATGACCTGTGGTGTGGGAATGAAAAGTCCTTGGGAATGGTGGGAGCTCCCATGAAATCCTTCAGGATGAAGAAAATGTTGTACAGGAACAAAACCTTTGACGTCCAGAGACTTTTTTCTTATATGGAGGCACCTATTATCTTATCTGAAACTGAATCCAGGCCTTAGTCTGAAATAGGTTCCTCACTCTGGCCTACTGTATATTTAAGAACAGCAGCATGCACCAGATTCATTCCAAAATGTGATCATTTATTATTATAACTCACTGGGTGGGGGGAAGAGAGGAAAAATCTGAATTGCTGGGAAGGAAAGCAGTGCAGCTGAGTATTGCCCCTGGTTACTGGTCTATCTAGGCCACAGAATTGATCTTGTGCATGAAGAGATTATGCAGGCCCAATCACATGTTCAGCCTTCCACTTCAAAAACTGAAACTCTTTCTGCCAGAGCATTCACTTGAAAATGCTGAGAGGTTTTTGACTTGCCTTTTAAAGAGAGAGAGTAAAACACCCCTTCCTCAATCTTGTCTGGTTCGCTTATTCAGAATTTGCCCCCTACCCAAAAGTATTGCAACACAATATCCTGACAAGGGGTGAATCCAGATTTCAGAAAAATTTATTCAGTATGAACGTCATCTTAAGTTTCCTTCCTTTCAATGAAAATTATTTATTATTCTAAAAGATCTCCTTATTTTTTTAAAAAAATGCAGTAAATAGTCTCATTCTGAGCTTTCCCCTTTCTTAGACTCTGACATAAGGAGGCTATAAATTAGTTCATTCTGTAGAATGTAGGAAGGTAAATCCTCCGCATATGTGCTGAGAATTAGCCACTTAACTCCCATTTGCATTAATGGGAACTGAATATTTATTTACTCCACAGCACATAAATCGTGACCTTGTAACTTCTACAGTTTCTTAACTATAATGTTTTCATTGTTCCCTTGGCTCCTGGTTCTTCGCCTCAAGTATTTACTGAGGTGCTGGCTTCAAAGAAACGTGGAGACCTTGCCGAAACTTCTCTCCTTTCCTGTCATCACAGAAACTGTAAAAATCAATTCTAATCGTGATGCAGCAGGGAGGGGGAGTTTTCTGAAATCACTATAGACTTATAGACCAGATTGAAAATATAGTGTTTACTCAGAAGCAAGTTCCATTTTATACTGGTCAGGGGTGAGAAATGTGTGACTTTCCATGTGTTGTACTGCTAACTTCCAGCATTCTGCACCATCAGCTATGCTGACTAGGACTGATGGGAGCTGCAGTCCTGCAACATCAGGAGTGTCATGAGTTGCCTGACTGCAATCTAGATGAAAACATACGAAGTCACCTCAATACTCCAATGGTGAACGATGAAGGGAGCTCCAGTTCAACAACATCTAGAAGGCAACAAGTTAATCACTTATACATTAGCCAAATATTGAATACTTTGACTGGAAGCAGATCTTTGACAGAGGATTTTTGAATGGTTCTGACTGGCAATGAGCAAGGTTGGTCACATATCTTACACCAGGGTTGGCTTGTAAACTGCATGCAATCCTTGGGAAACCATTTTGCAGTCCCTGAATTTCCCCAAAAGAGACCCTCAATGTCCTCATACCCACCATTTTTTAAAATGGCCAAGCGCTTGGACAACCCCTGCACCAATGAAATGCCATCCAAACTGCCCCCAAAATATGGTTATTCGGGTCCCTTTGGCTCTACTACCATTTATAACACTCAATCCCTAAAAATCCCAGTTCGTTGAATGGGAGGTGATATGATGTCTATTCCACTCACAATTGTGTAATCCACCACCACTACTCCACTGCTGCTTTACATAGAGCAGTTCTCTATGTAGCACTGCTGCTTTACATAGAGCAGTTCTCTCTCTCTCTCTTCAATAAAGATGAAAAAACATAAACTGGGAGACCAGAAGTGGGAGCAGGTAGTTTCCATGTCCAAAATATGGTGAATCCCCTCTGGGTTTTATTCTACACTTTTAAAGAGCTATTCCAGGTGCTGAAATCTTCTCCAAAAAATAATGTTGTTACCTTGGACAGATTCGTTGCAGCCCTGACATGGAAGTCACCAGCCACCACAGAGGAATAGGGGGCTTGAAGCTTGCATTCTGGACAACAGTCTGAGCAGCGGACCCACAGGTCACCTGGGCAGACCTCCCTACTACTAAAGGCCAAGTTTCTATATCTGGGTTGTATAGCTTAAATCTCCACACGTGAACTTACACAACCCTTGTATTCAGTGGCAACACTGGACAACTGAATTTGTAACTGAATTCACAATCTAATGTGTATCCACATACAGAACAATTTCTCTTGTTTAGCTCCACTTCTGCAGACTTGAACTGAATGCAAACTTCAAAAATGTCCAACTGCCTTCATAGGGGAACTTATGCATGTGTAAGAGATCCAGTATTGTGTAATAATTTGAGTGTAGGACTAGGACTCTGGGAGATCAGGGTGTGATCAGGGTGGAAACCCACTGGGGGACCTTGAGAAAGCCATGCTCTCTTCAGCCTCAGAGGAAAGTGATAGCAAACTCCCTCTGAATAAGTCTTGGAAAGAAAACCCTATGATAGGGTTGCCATTGATTGGAGTTGACTTGAAGGCACATTGCATCACAACAACATGACAACAGCAGGATTCCATCCATTGTATTTCTATTCTACTTGTTGCATTTTTACTTATCAGTTTGCACCTATACATATAAAGTAGCATACACAAATTTTTATGCAGGTTGATGGCTTCTTTTCCTGCCAGTCTGTCAATGGTTTTCCTAATGATGTTGTGGATTATGTCTAAGATATTATGGATGCAACATATACATGCATGGTAGTATGCACTTTCCCTATCAACTAACTAACTAACTAACTAACTAACTAATATTAAAAATATCTAAACATAGGAAGCTGACTCACATTCTGAGTTAACAATAACTACCATATAAGCCAGTACCATCTACACTGAGTGACAAGGGTCTTTTCTACTCAATGCCGCCATGATCTGAAAGTGCAAGAGATTGGCCTTTAAGATCTGCGCATTCAAAGCCCATGCTGTGCCACTAAATAATCACTCTCCTACCAATTAAGTTCAGTGGGGGTGATTTCTGTGTTTGAGCTGAATTGATTACTTGCGCCTATGTTATACTGTTATGAATTTGGGGTTGGCTTAACCATGATTTAGGTGTCCCTTAGAAGTCCAATGTCTCTGCTTGCAGAAAGATTCAGGATTGCTTCCACCTTGTAACTCTTGATTCTGTGGCCATCCTGAATCCCACTGGAGTATTATGTCAGCGAAACTCCTGTAAAAAGTTGCACAGTACCTTCTTCATGATTGGATAAGCAGGTACATAGTATACATTTAGGCAATCAGTTCCTCATTCATCCATGGTGCAACAGGCTAGTTTAAAGCTGGTCTAGCATGTGGGGAGAACTGCTGAATAGGCAATGAATAGCTAGTAACATTCTGTTGATGTGCTTTAATGGGGGTTCAGATGGCCCAAGGTTGCTGCCATAGGTCATGACTCACTTTCTTTCTTCTCGTTCCTGAGCATTGTGCTCATTCTGAGGTGAGAACTGTAGAAGCAAGTTAAATCTTTTGTGTGCAGCTCACTATGCTAGAATCAGGGCTTAAGTTGCTGACTGTGTTCTCTGCAAGAATTTCTCTGAAGTGATGGACACCCCTAGCTCTGGGCCCTTTAATATTACCCAATTACAGTGCTATCATTCTACTTTAACTGCCATGATTCCATCCTGTGGAATCCGGGGACTGACAGCTCAGGGAAAGACATTTGGAATTCTCAGCCAGAGCATTCTGTACTTTACCAAACAATAAACCCCAGCATTCCATAAGATGTAACCATAGCAATTAGAGTAGAGTAATAGTGTTATAACTATGGAAGTTTCAGGGCCAGATTTAGCTTCCTGACCTGGGTGCTCTGAGGATCATACCTGCCTGAAAAATTCTTAAAAACACACCCTGAGAAATCAAAAATGGCAGTTGCTTCTAGTCCACTTCAGTTTTCTCTAGGGCCTTTTTGAAAATATTTCAATGCAAAAAACCCACAAAACCACTGCTACTGAAAGCTGCATTTTGCCCACATTTGCCCAAGACAGAAGGAGCATT
Source organism: Ctenosaura bakeri (assembly GCA_948474755.1). Lineage (NCBI taxonomy): Eukaryota > Metazoa > Chordata > Lepidosauria > Squamata > Iguanidae > Ctenosaura > Ctenosaura bakeri. The sequence goes on along the minus strand of CAOLHI010002628.1, from coordinate 192,536 downwards.
TGCACAACAGGGGCTGAAGAAGGAAGGCAGGTACTTTTGGGCAGGACCAGCCCTACTCTTAGGCAGAGTGATACAGGTGTTGAGTTTGGCAGATGCTGGGAGATGAAGAGTTGTAGCATTCAGGAAACATTGCTCTGTGTGCCATTTGGTTTGTGTTCTGCCCTGTAGCATAACCCACTGCCTTCAGCTACAATGGAGAAGCTATCTTCTCCTCAACAGATGAAAGATTTGACTGCAAGTCCAGCCAGCTTCTGTCCATACTATAGAGGGGCTGGGCAGTGTGAGTGGTACCATTTTGTCCTTGGCCTTAGGCAGTAAAATGTCTTGGGTCAGCCATATTTTGGAACCTAATAGGTAGAGGGTACGCCGTATTTACTGCTTATTTATTCCTTGGGACAGAACCAGATTGTAGCATTGTGACATTGTGATTATTTCTTTGGAGATTTTTAAACAGAGGCTGGATGGCCATTTGTCAGGAATGCTTTGATGGAGTATTCCTGCATGACACGGAGTTGGATTCAATGGCCCATGTGATCTCTTCCACCACTATGCTTCTATGATCATTTGAGGTGTGATGATCACCTCAAATGCTTATGTATGAGTGGAAGATTTATAGGGCTGTCCAGAGCAGAGCTTGGGAAGAGTTGCTTTAGGATGGGTCAGTTACAACTCCCAGATTTCCCTAGCCAGCATGGCCCAAAGCACAGAAATGCCTACATATAATCCAGCTTTCTGCAGAAGGAAACTCATCCTGGGTTTACCTCGGCAAGAATTCACATACAACATGTTCAAGCCTGTCCTTTCAAAGTATTCTTTTATAAATTCTAATAATGCAGTGCTCAATGTCCCCGCAGATTGTTTAGTTTAGACAATATTTAGGGTTTCCTTTCTTATTTCTAGTGTACCAGAGCTACAGCTTTTATCATAGTTGACCTTATTGCTAATGGCACCTGTCAGGTTCCTACAGAGACTGGAATGAACACAGTCTCCAAACTTGTTTTTATAGCTCTAAAAACACAGACAGGGATTCACCAGGAGGTCGTTACACAATATTCCACCATTTGTTGCAGATCCATTTCCCTTTGTGAACAAAGAGTCTATTTTCAGTTATTTTGTGGGAAGGTGCTGAAGTCATGTCTGGACTGGTACAATATGGGACTAATTCATGTTGTATCCATATATATTGAGTAATGCACACAAAGCACATGGCATAACAGAAGTTGGACTGTGAATAAGTGTGATTGGGCCATACATGCAAAGTGTATCTTTTTACATCCTATTGTTCAGCTTGCATTCATGTTAGAGCTGCCATCATGGACCAATACAGTCTGGCGGCATCTGCTTCAAATGCTGAAATCCCCTTGATCTCTACCTTTGCTGTTGTTGCTTATTGACTGCCCTTGTGAAGTGACTGAGTAGTCACACAAGGAATGTGTAGGAGCCCTGGTGGCTCAGTGGTTAAATGGCGGTACTGCAACTACAAGGTTGTGAGTTCAATCCTGCTGGGCTCCATGTTGACTCAGCCTTCCATCTTTACGCTGGTCGGTAAAATGAGTACCCAGCTTGGTGGGATCAATTAGCTAACACATTGTAAACCATTTAGAGAGCACTTAGCTGATAAGTGGTATAGAAATACACATGCTATTGCTAGCAGCCTCTTCTTACCTTGCTTTAATTTGAGGAAGTTGAGAGGGTGTGATTCGAACCGGAGTGGGGTTAACAACAGTGTTGGGGTGAGGCTACTCAGCATGGGTCCTTTCTGAGAGTATCTTGACCAAGGCTCTCACATGCCTTTGCAGGTTTAGCTTGGATATCTGCAGGTTACTTTGCATGTGATTGCTGTTGGTAATAACAGCTCAGAAATGGCTTCAGCTCAGATAAAATACTGTGACCCATCCACTGATTCAGGCCTTAGGTTCCTGATGGATATTGGGGAATAGGCAGAAAGACTGCAGTCTTGAACTCTTGGAAGCCTTAAACATTCTATCCTGTAATCATTCTGAGATGCTCAACATTGCGTGAACCTCTTCAAATTGCAATCTGCTGGCAAATTCCAACAGGAATTTGTGGCTAACCAAGTTGGTTTAAAGTAGCAAGTCTTTCTCAAATTGGAACTCTTCAGATGTATTGAGCTACAGCTTTCTTAATCCCATCCCACAGACAGCTATGCTGGAGACCTCCAGGTTGGAGAAAGCTTGATTATACCAGTCCTACTGGATGCATGGGAGAAGCTGTTTGTTTGCCTCCCAGGCTCAATCCAAGAAGGCAGTAATTGCCATAAAAAATTTTCACAATACATTTTTATTAAAATTTGAAAATTCATTAACAAAGATTGAAAAGAACAATTAAATAACCAATAATACAATAAGTGGGATACAAATAAGTAATACAGTTCTTCTGTGACTAACTAAGCAAGATTTGACATTCACTATAGAATGATTTTAGATTGATAATAAGTTCTAAAAAAGAGGTTGTCATGAAGGTGGGGGCAGACAATCCCCACATTTGTTGACGTATTCTATGAAGGAAAATCAGCCCTGAATACATTTTTCACTAATGAGTCCTTTGGTTGCTCTCATGCTATGTGAACGTTTTTCCATGAAGAGTAATTCTCAGTTTGCTTTCTTTCACCAAACATCTAGGGATAAAGTAACTTCCTTTCAGTTTTTAGCTATTAACATATATACCTGTGTATAAGTTGTCCTCATGTATAAGTCAAGGGCAGGTTTTGGGACCTGAATTATGGATTTTGATATGACCTGTGAATAAGTCTAGGGTCATTTTGTAAAGAGGGCAAAGCACTGCTGGGGGGCGGGGCAGGTGCTCCTGGCCACTGACATTTTCCCACCGAGGTGTTCAGAAAGGCCTTTTGCCACTCTGCTCAGAGAAGGGGATGACTCCTTTTTTGATAAAAGTTAAGCTACAGTATTATTTCTTTTTTAAAAAGGATCATCCTTTTCTCTAAGTAGAGTGGCAAAAGGTGAGAGTTTAGCCCACCAGGAGAACCTAAAAGAACCATCAGCCCCTCTACTCTATTGGTGCTCCTTCAAGGAATAGTGCCATTTTCCCACCCAGGCATTCAAAAAAGTCATAAGGGACACTTCAGCAGGGAGAATAGAGGGCGTTGGTGCTTCTTTTAGGTTGGGATGGACTAAGCTCTTTTAGGTTGGGATGGACTAAGCTCTCACCTTTCACCACTCTACTCAGAGAAGAGGATGGTTCCATAGATAGATAGATAGATAGATAGATAGATAGATAGATAGATAGATATGTAAGGGTTGAGGTATGATACTTACATTTACCCTTGGATAAGTTGACCTAGCTGTTTTGGGTCAATTTCTACTAAAGTTTTAGACATATAGCTGAGTACATATTGTGTCTTGCAAGCATTCACCAGAAAAAAAAGTAAGAATGTCTTTATGCTTTAGATGTTTGTTATGGCCAAGAAACAGAGAAAGCAGTAAAAGATCCTTACAATAATGTACTTTTTCCTTTGTGATGGCAGCAATTTGGCCTACCACTTAGGACCGGAATCTCTGGACATCCAGACAATCCACAAACCTATGCAAATAAAATACTGTTAGAATAATATCCCCATCAGTATGTGGGAGTGACTTTTTATTTTTATTTTATTTTTTTTGCCATTCTAGCTAGCCTAACTGGGTGAGGTACCATTTATAAGTGAACTTGAGAACATTCTTTCCAATAAGTATAGAGTTAGATCTATGGTGGGGGAGGAGAACCAAATGTGAGACCAATCACTGTCTGAAATATTAATACAAAGATCAGTTTCTCACCCCCTTTTAACCCTAAGGCCAATACCAGAGACATTGCTTATCATCCAATCATAAATTTTTGCTGCATGTCCTTTAAATGAATTATATGGCTCTACACATAGTGTTCCAAAGAGTAATAGCTGCATGGGGGGATTATCTTTCTATACAAGGCTTTTAACTAAGGTTAGTTACTTGTTCTAGTTGACACCCATTAACTCAGGCCTCTTTAAGTTGCCTAGAAAGATCTTTCTTACTTATGAGTTGGGCCCTTAAAAACAAATCTCGTATTTTAAAAACAACACCCATTCTTCCCAATTTGTGTACCAGCCCAATTTGTTAGAAAAGTAAAAAACTAAGTGGGATAAAAAGAGAGCAATTGGCAATGATCTGGGATCTAATACATCAACCCATTTCCCCCCCAGATATCTAAAGAATTCTTCAGAAAGAGATTGGAAACCTCTGCTATATTTTTTTTAGCAGTTACTCCAAATGACAGTCTCTTCTCCATGTGTGAATTCTTCCGAACCTCCAAAGTCACTCTGTTTAGTTGTAGATTCGTGCCTGATAATTTGAACAAGTTGAAAGGCTGAGCAATTCAACGGCTGTATGTGCTGATCTGATTTTACAAACCTGTTTTGGTTTTGTTTGTTCATTTGTTCGTTGTTTTTTTACTATTAAATAAAAACCTGTTGAAGATGCCTTGCCAATTCAGAACTCTTTGCTTTGAGGGACATTTGCTTTGAGATTGTTCAAAAGAGAAAAAAATATTTGTGACATTAAGAACATTTTCACCAGAACAATGTGACCAAGAACAGAAAGCTTTAAGTTAGACCAGACTTTACTTTGTAGGCTCATCTACTTGGAAACTATGTTGTAATTGATCTAAACTCTAGAAATTATAATACCAAGATACTTAAAATCCAATGGATCTAAGCACAGCCCAGTTATTGTCTGTTAATGCACTATTACTTTGGAGGTGTGTTTAGGCACATCATACTTGACTTATTAAAATCTATTTGAAGTTGTTGTTGTTACGTGCCCTCAAGTTGATCTTGACAACTTTGTGAATAGGAGACTTCCTATCACCCTATCCTCTACTACCCAGTAGATAGGATAAGTCACCCTATCCTCTACTGCCCAGCTCAGGTCTTGAAGGTTCAGGGACACATCTTTCTTGTTTCATGCAAATCAAACAAATTAAGGCCATTTCCTCATGGGGCGAGGGAATCGCCCCATGATGCTACTCACCGGACTTTTGGGCTCCCCGGTCCTGTCCACGCTGCTCCGAAGCAGCGTGTGGCCGCTGCGCCGCACTCCTCTGGGGACGAAAATGGCGGCTTCCGGTTGGTTGAGGGTCTTGATCAACCGTTGAAGCTTGCCAGCCTAAAGCCCGCCCCTGGCAGATCGCAGGCTCGCACCAATGCGAGCCTGCAAATCTGCATAAGGGAGCAGGCTCGCAGTGGCGTGTTCCATGCTTTTGAAAGACCTGTTTTTAGCGGTCTTTCAAAAGCATGCTGGACAACCACTTGGGGTCATTCTGGAGCGGGCTGGGGTGCGGATCTACATTAAGTAGGTCCAACCCAGTCCACTCCCAGGTGCAGACGTCCTCCCTGGAGGACACTCTGCCCAATTTTAAAAACCCAGTGCAAAAATGGCCTAAGAATCTTATTGAGTTTGTTGTATGACTTACCAACTTCAGTTAAAAACAACAGAACATTATCTGTATAAAGAGAAAGGAGGTGGGTGAGTGTGAAAAGACTTTGCAAAATGGAGGTTTTTTGTCAGAAGCTTTGTTAACTGAAGTATTCTTGTAGTTTAACTTCAACAAATGAAATCTCCTTAACAATTTAAAATTAGTGTATAAACATTGTCACCAACAGTTTCAAACTCTACCACAAATTACTGTTTCTTTCAGATTGTTTACTAGGGCCTCACATAAAAATATGAAGATTTATGTAGGAAAGGCAACCAGACTCTCAAGACATGTATAGAGGAACACTTTTGTACCATATGGAATAACATAACAGGTACTCTCTTAGTGAGGTAGAATAGATTTTTGAATTAAAATCTTTGAACCCCAGAAAATCTTCACCTCCTCCCACTTTTCTAAATGTGTTCTTAGTTTTCAATGATCCTCTTTCTTTCAGTCCGGTCACACTGAAGTATCCTTGGATGTTATCTAGCAAACCAGTTTTCTTCTTCTTGACCATCTGTTAACATAAAAACCTTTAGCCTTAGCTCAAATGTTTCTTCTTTTTGTCTATTAAATGGTGTGAGAGTGTCAGCTCCAGAAATTTCTCAAGTTACATTTCAAATAGACTATAGGCAGTATTCAAATCTACTAATGATCTCATAATGTTCTAAAACTATGCATTGTTTTATTATGTGTTTATTGACTTCTCTCTTAGAAAGCTCCAGTCTATTCCCCTGAACTACAGCAAAAATAATTAATTATTTTATAAATTATAAATACCTTACCAAACTATAAGACCTAGGATTCTGTAGGATGGAGATATGGCAGTTAAAGTGTTATCATATTGCCATAGCTTAGTGAATCCACTCTTAATACCATGAGTGAGATAATTCATGAGTGAGATCATGAGTGAGAGAAATTGTCCTTAGCCTTTCAGTTTTGCCATCATACCTATGCAGAGAGCCAGTGTGGTGTGCTGTTTTGAGTGCTAGACAAGGACTCCACAATACCAGGGTTCAAATCTCCACTTAGTCATGGAATGTAGTGGGTGACCTTGGGCAAATCATACTCTGTCAGCTTAAGAAGAAGGCAATCTTAAGAAGAAGGTAAGAAATCTTGCCAAGAAAACTTTACAAGAAATCAAAGTCTACTTGAGGGCAAATGATAACAAAAAATATAGGTTTTTATCTGATGAACGTAATGTCTCAACTTCACATTTAAAACGTTTATGGGCAGGGGGCATGATGTCAGTTGAGTACATGGAATTGGGAGACTCTGTTTTTATTTTTTAGGAATCTGTTTGATGCTAATATTCTCAGGTGCCCACAGAATGATAGCATACCTTCCTCCTTCTTAGCCAGAAGCAACAATTACTAAATTTTCTGCCACTTCACAAGAAGTTGCTTGTTTCATTTACCCAGCAGCATGTACGAGCTTTTTCAGAATCAAGCAAGTTGCCTGTAATTTTTGTACCCAGTCTGGCTAAAAAATAGTATAATGAAACCATAGCTTAAATAAAACTTTAAACATTTCACAAAATCTTATCTAACTACAGAAATGAGCATGGAGGAAATTCATCTCCCCTAGCTTTGGTGAGAAACTGCCCAGAAAATTACAGAATAAAACTGGATTGGGGGTGTTAGAGCTGAGATAATTAACTCGAAACTTGTAATTATACTTGCTGTCTCATTTTGCAACTTGATGGTAAGGATCAAAGTATTTTCAGATCTATCACTGTGTTTTAGAAACTTTACTTCTGCATCAGCCTTAGATCTACAAATTGATGGTATATGATACCTGCAATTGATTATTACAAACCTTGTTATGGACAGGTATAATTGATGGTGCAATTACCAGCTCAGAAGGAGAATGTGACGCAATACCTGAATACTTCTTATTCATTCAGCCATTTTGGAAAAAGTGCTGGAAGCAAGTTCCCAAGTCAGACCGATAGCCTTTTTTCATACATCATGCATGTTCAGAAAAGACATCAAAGCCACTTTAAATGTATGAAAGACTTTTACCTGGAACACCTTTTTGTACAAACAAAGCTTCTTCTGGAGGGAACAACTGAAAACAGAGACATTATGAAGGAAGAGAAAGGCCAAGTGGCACTGTGTAGAAACACTGGCCAACTGTCAATAGCCCAACACCATCTCCTTGCTGTGGGCCACAGCTGCCTCTGTTTCAGCTAGCTGTACTGCAGTCATTTCTTTCTGGCTCCTTCCCATTTATGTGTGTCTCATTTCAGTCATGTATTCATTCAAAGCAGAATTTAATTGGTGGAAAAGTTAGGAGGACACAAGAGTTTGCTATCACCCATTGTACTAGGTGTCACAATAAGGTACAGAAGGGATGCTGATGATGGATATAAGTCTAGAACCAGCTTTGCAAAAGAGTACTTTACTGTTTTCCAGCTCCAAACAGTTCTTTGGATGGGATTTCCAATGTACATTTTAGAATCTCTGGAACTCAAGAGGGGATTAATCCTTTATAACAAAATTGCTGTATGTATGGAAAGCTAATGTGAGGGAGAGGGTTCTGGCTTAACCATAAGCCTGCCATGCTAAAGTTCCAGATTTAGGGAGATTATGATGTGGCAAAGCAAAATATGTATACCACCAGCTGCTTTCTGATACCATGCAATCTCAGGAACATAAACTACATGCTTGCCTCAGGATGTGGAATAGCTATATTAGTTTTGAGATTTATCTGGAATAGAGTAAAACATTCCATTTCAGCCTATTTTTAAGTGCTATGATACCAAAGAGAGCCAGTGTGATCCAGTGGTTTGAATGTTAAGAGTAGATCTCAATGAGAAACCAGAATACAAATCCCTGCTCATGCATGGAAAACCGTGGGTGACCTTGGGCAAACCATACTATCTCAGCCTGAGAGGAAGGCAATGGCAACCCTAACAAACAAATCTTGTAAAAAAACAAACAAACATGGGATTGCATTAAGTTGGAGCTGAGTTGAAGGTACATAACAGGAACAAAAACAAATGTGATAACAAAAAGTTCTTGAGCTGTTGAATCTTTTGACTTCAGGTATTAGTTTTGCATATTAAAAAAAAGAGGCTTTTAATGTATCATAAGCTGTCTTGAGCCTACCGTCTATATATGTACGTTCAAGTCATCTCTCTACTTATGGCTACTCCATTTTCTTAGGCAAGGAATAATCATTTTGGAATAAGATTTCCAGTAGTGAGAGGTGAGAAAGCTGCTACCATGGTTGGGGCGTTTCAAGTGTAGTTTAGTAAAAAACAGCTAGTAACAAATGAAATAGGATGTGAAAGGGGAACATTTTTCTCTTTCATAACAGCAGAACTCAAGAGTCATGCAGTGAAGCTGAGGACAAGAGGAAGTACTTCTTCACAACAGAGTTGTCATTGTGGAGCCAACTTAGACAGCTTTAAAAGAGGGTTAAGCAAACTCATAAAAGATAAGACTTTTAATAGCTAACTCCTCATAACTATTGTATATGATCTCAAGTAACAGAAGCAGCATGACTTTCAGTACCAGGTGCTGGAGAACAAAAGCAGAAGGGTACTATTGTGTTTGTGTCCTGGTTGTGAGATTCCCATAGACATCTAGGGCCCTTTCACACTACACAGACATAGTGCTATAATTCCACTTTCCCATTATGGCTGCATCCTGTGGAATCCTGGGATTGTGCAGATTTGGGAGGGGTATTTACAATTCTCAGATGGAGGGCTTGAGTACCTCACCAGACTGCAAGCCTCTTGATTCAATAGGCTGCATCCATGGCAGTTAGAGTGGAATCATAGTGCTATAAATTGTTAGGTGTGCATGCAAGATGCATTTAATATTTGCATATGTCACTAACAAATGCCACCCATTGTGTTACATATCATGTTATTTGTAATTTTTTTTGGGGGGGAGGACTTAAAGAAGGGCAGTGTTGCAGTGCAACATAAAGATGTTCCCAGTCAAATAGGCACAGGGGAGCGATGTGCCCCTGGTGGCAATTTTTTTGGGGTTCTGTGACTCCTTGCTTGCCCTCCCCCATGTGTTGTAGCCCTGCACCATCTTTCATAGCCCTGCCCCATCCATTGTATTCCCACCCCAATGCACCATAGCCCCACCCCCACATGCTGTAGCCACACACCACACGCTATAGCCCTACTTTGTGTACCATAGCTCCACCCCATGCACCGTAGCCACACCCGTGTGTGCGGTAGCCATGCATCCATGTACCGTAGCCCCGACCTCATCCCTCCACCCCCCCTCTGCCCGCCCCTCCATGAACTCCAAGGTTCACCACTAGGTGTTCCTTTCTTGATGCAAAACAAGTAACAGTTCTGATTTTTACTCTTTGTGGGGGCTACAGAGTATAACTGCTTGCTTTAAATATACAAGGTGCACATAATGTTTTATCTCTTCTTTTTCAAAAAATTGAAATCAAGATCCAGCACTGTTCAGAGTAGAGCAGGACACTGCCTGCTGCTGGCTACACCATTTGGAAGCAGAGTAGACTAGAACAATTTGAGATGCTCTGGCCATTCCTGGGTATGTCTCGAGCAGTCAGTCTGTCTCAATGAAGCTTGGGTCTCTTTTACACTCCATAGTTGCAGCCCTTTGGACGTTGGTCCCTTTCACACTCCACAATTATAGTACAATTATAGTACAGATGAAAACTGTGACCTATGTGGTCAAGCAACATCAGTGTGGTCAAGGTGGGTAATGTCATTAATGAGAAAGAACACACAATCTAGGAGAGGCTGCAGCAGTTTGCTTTTTCCTGAGTGCACTGGGAAGAGCAAACTCCCATCCCTTGCTATCTTCTCTCCCTATTGAGTTAACTGAGGGCAAACTGTTTTTGCACTTTGAATTCAATTTCATTCAATTGAAGTAAACTGAAGACAAAATTGGGTAATGAAAGGAGAAGAAAAAAACTGGAATATTTAAAAATCAGCTGAAAAAGTTGGAGGGTATGTAATAGTTTGATAAGACAGAGAATAGAGAATTCTAAAATACCTCACAAAATGACTAATCCCACAATTCCATAGGATGAAGCCCTGGCAGTTAAAGTAATATCAAAGCACTATACTTATGGAGGGTGAAAGAGACCTTATTCTCTGATAGTCGTATAGAGGGGCTGTAGCCTTAGGAAATTTTATATAAGCCCCAGTAACTCATTGAACTAATTAAAACAAGCTCTATGGATATTAATACCAAGTTTCAATTCCCAAATGTTAATGTCAAATTTTGATATCAAAATTGAAGTTACAAAATTAATTGGATCTAGAATCTTTGCAACAGAATTTTGCTTCAACACAAATGGAATACAGGTATTCATGAGAGCTTTACATATGTATTTTGCTGCGTGTTCATGGCCTTGGATCATGCTGCCAACACAGCTTGTCTCATTCCCATCAAGACCTTAGCAGCATTGCATGCACTCTATTAATTATCTTACACACCCCCTATTAAGAGATTAGGGGAAAATATATCTTAAGACTGTGAAATGTGAACCTAATGATTTGTCAGCAACTGATGGCACCTTTCCATATTGCTGCCAGCGGATTTCACTCAAGGCTTGTGTCACATATGTGCTCTGAAAAGTTACTATTGGCAACTGGCTTCAGAACTGAGAAGCTGATTCCAAACTCAGCAGGAAAAATCTCCCTACGGCCACTTGATTTAAAAAGAGCCTAAGCTGTTCTAAAGCATATAATTATGCTTCATCCTTGCAGTCTTATCTTGCATTAGATTTAATTGCTCTTGAAACTTGGCAACATTCTCCCATCCATTTAAAAGAAATTAAACACTTCAGGGTTTTCTTTTCAAAGTGTTTCTGCTGTGACAGTGTTTTGGCTCTGTCTTTCATTTCTTTCTGATTCACTCGTGTTTTCCTCTGCCCACCCCAGAAAATACACATAATCAGAAAAAATGAAAGAGACTGAGGAATTAACATGCTCTATGCCATCAAGAAAGAATTCATTTTGGCAAGTGGTGATTTCTGGTTAGTGTCTAAAAGGTGCAGGACACGGCTTCTGGGTTTTCTAAAAGTTGTGCCTTCTGGTTCAAAAGTCTGTAGCCTTTAAAACCTAGAGGTAATGCTCTACAAGTAACAAAGGGTGATATTAAGATATTTTAAACAAACAAATACCGTCAATTTGTATAATGTATGCCACTTGCAGACTTTGGCTTTCTTGGTGCAGAATATTGGAAGAAATGTTTGGAATGTTTGGAAGAAACACAGCTAGGACTAATATTTTGTAGACTTTCTGTGAATTCCTTGTTCCAATTTCAACACCATAATGAATGCTGTACAAAAGGGATAACAGAACTTACAATGTAAGCAAAAATTTGTTTCATGAATTACAATAACTTCCAGAAACATAAGCCAAGAGAGGAAGTGTTTTTAATTCACTTGCCTTTGGCTTTCCAGTTTCTCGTTTTCATTGTAGTTGCTATGATATATGCTTTGCCTCTGCTCCCATCCACCCAGACATACTGATTTAAGCTGCAGTTCTATGCCTATTTACCTGAGAGTAAGCACCATGGGACTCTGTGAGACTAACTTTTCAGTAGTAATAATATTTGCAATTTGCCCTCAAGTCAAGTTTCACTTACAGCCATTCTGACTAAAAGACCTCAGCCCTGCTCAGGTCTTCCAAACTCAGGACTGTGGCTTCCTTGATTGAATCAATCTACCTGTAGTGTTGTCACTCTCTTTTCTTGCCAACTTCCACTTTATCAAGCACTGTCATTCTTTTCCATTTAGTCACTTCTTCTCATGATATGTCCAAAGTACAACAGCTCTGCATCCAATGAGAGTTCAAGTTTGATATACTTTAACACCTATTAAATTGTCTTTTTAGCAGACCATAGTATTTGTAGTCCAGGGGCCTAAAAGCACCATTCTTGTCAGATCTTGGAAGCTAAGCAGCATCAGTCTTGATTAATACTTGGATGGGAAACCACAAATGGTTACCAGGCAGTATAGGCTATATTTCAGAGGAAGAAACTGGCAAAACCACCCCTGAGTATTCTTTACTTAAGAAAACTATGAAATCCATGAGGTCTTCGTAAGTCAACAGATGACTTGAAGGCACATAGACACACATGCACACAGTATCTGTAAAACTCTTTTCTAGCACCACATTTCAAATGAGTTGAATTTCCTCCTGTCAGAAAGTGCAAAAGTAGAGTTTCACTTGGATATTAAGAAGACTTCTCAACAGACATTGTATAAAATTTCTCTGTTAGTCCAGCTATACACAACTCTGCTTCTACCCTCCCTAACCCTTTAGTCTATGAAGACAGAATGCCATTTTAGTAGACAAATGATGTGTGTTTATCTCGACATTCAATAAAACAAGAGGTCATGAGCTGTGGCAGGAGGATTAGACAGAGGGTGGAAACTTGGAATTCATTGAGTGAATACTGTTAACATATTGTGTGTGTGTATATATATAAACGTTCCTTTTTTTTTTAACGGAAAGCTTATTTTTCAACCCTGGTGTACACTTAATCCATCTTTAGGCCTTGTATATTATGTGTGTTGTGATGATAGGTTTTGTTGCTTCCACAGAGAAGCTTCTGGCATACTTTGTAGGGTAGGTTGGGCAAAGTCATTATGACAAAAACAAATGCCTTTTTTTAAAAAAATAAGCAACATATTGGCTGTTTTCATTACAAGGCTTGAAACAATTTTAAATGGCTGTGTAGAGATCCTCAGATACACAATGGCCTCAAAGGTTTGAGGTTACTACCTCCACTTTATATTGCTCCCTTTGTGGTTGCTGTGTGCCTTCAGGTTGCTTGCAACTTACAGAATGATTCCAACTCATGCTGATGGAGGATTTCAGGGAGAATGATTTAACCTATCTGAAGAGCACTAGACTGGGGATAGTTGATACCATTGCTTTGTTGTAGCAGGCACAAAGTGAGTGATCCTTCATGTTGCAGGGGAAAGAGGAAGAGAATTTGCACTGTGGATGCCATTTTGTGTTCTTGCACAGACTGGGAACATCATTCAAGGGTGCTCTGACTCCATTAGAAATGGAAGGACAGGAAATTGTTTGTTTGTTGCATATGTCTTTTGTCGTCGTCTCCAACTCACGGAAACCCTAAGGTGACTCTATCACAGGGTTTTATTAGCGAGATTTATTTTAGAGGACATTTGCCATTGCTGTCTTCTAAGACTGAGAGAGAGGGACTTGAACAAGGCCACCCAGTGGATTTCCATGACTGCATGGGATTTTGAACCTAGCCTCCCACAGTCCTAGTCCAGCAATCAAATCACTACACCATATTGGCATTCATTCCAGAGGTACCCTATTTCAAAATAATAGCACCTGATGAATAACTGTCTGCCATGGTTGAGATGTGTTTCCAAGGTCTGGAGTGTTAGTACTTGTCAAAGTAACTTTTCCAAGCTTTGAAATTCACTTTGAGCAACTCACTGTATCTAATTTACTTTGTGACATGGTAAAGACAGGCAGGGAAAATGCAGTTCTGTTTCCTTTTGTCATCAGAGCCAGATGAGACTGTGGTGGAACTGATGTCTGGACTCAGTAATCAGTTGGATGAGGCCCACTATATTGAAGCTGAATCCTATCAAGATAGTATTGTGCATTGGTGGTTCCCAAATTTGGGTGTTTGGAGTATTATCTGTTCCTGATGGGACTGTAACCTCCTGAAGGAGCAAATATACAACTTGGGAAATCATTAGAGGCTCAGGTAGGGTTGCCAGGCCAACAACATCCCATTCCTTGACATTCCAGAGTCAAAACCTGAGACTAGGGGCTGGCCTTTTTAATACTATAGAGGCTGGGTCTTTGTGCAACTAGAAGGCTTACAAACCAAGTTCCAAATGGCATGATGCAGCAAATATGTACACCCCCAGCTTTCTCTGCAATCCCCTTCCTACATTCATGGCTTCTTGGTGTGCTGATGTGTGTGGAAATGCAACACACATTCATACATCTCGGTGCTCAGCCAGAGAACCCTGGTGCCTACTAGAAATGGGAAGAGATGTGTGCCTAGGTATAAAGCCACCACATACACAAAAATAAAACTTTCTCCAGTGCTACTTGCCATGGAACTTTCCTCTGAGCTTGGAAACCCAAGGAAACATAGCAATTACCTGAGACCACAGGTAGCACCCTGAGACCCTAGACCCAAGTGATACCAGTGACTTGTAACACCATTTACCTATTTTGAGTGGTTCATTAGCTATGAGCTGGAGATAGCCTAGCTGCAGTGATCCATATTATCTTATTTATTTATTTGTTTGTTTGTTTGTTTGATTTTTATCTTTCCCTTCTTCTAAACTTAGTAGCAATACCTCTCTCCATGACCAGAGGGGCAACAGCTGGGCCTTCTTTGGAAGGGAGTTATACTGCATGGGAAGAGCTACTAAAAAACTGTTCTTATACATCTTCTGTGGATAGCAAGCTTCCTCCACAGATGTCAAAGTGCAGGATGTGCAGGAATATGTCAGGATATGGTCTTTGGATATTGACCCGATGACTATAATGCATTGGAAGTGGGGATGCCCTTGAAACATTTCAGGAGCTATAAGTAGGTTAGCTTTCAGCTGATGAAATAAATTCTCATTCTTCAGATAGAAAAATCCTCATGATCCTCACTGGCTGTCTCTGTGATTTCTACAAAACCTAATTCAACATGCTGGCACTTACCTTGAAGTTCTAAACAGCCTGGGGCCCAAGTATCTGAGGGTGTGTCTCCTCTCCTGCTAACCTGCCATACATTGGATCAAAGAAGGCCCTTCTCTCTGTTCCGTCTTTAGAAGTATGTTATGACTGCAGAAAAGAGGCTTTCTCTATAATAGCATCCTGAATTTGAAAATCCAACTTCTAAAGGAGATGTTTCTAATTCACATACTATATTCTGTTCAGGATGTGTCTAAAACCTGTTCATTGCACAGGACTGTAAAATTATTGCCCCCCGCAGCTGGTAGAATAGTTAGTCCTCACAGAATTATGTATTATGAAATTTACTGTTTTATTTTGTACTGCATTTTATGTGTAATTTTATATATTGCCCTGAAAACCATATGTACTAGGGGAGGGATGATAATGCAGGCTATATATTTTTTTAAAATACAGTAACATACTATGTTTTCTTCCTTAATATTATAGTTCCTGATACTCAGACTACATTATTTTGCAAATTAATTTAAACTGCATGCCAATACTCACCTATAGATGGGGGAGAATTTATCGACTTTGGCTGGCATCCTGTTCAATATTTACGAGATCATAAGCTGGACTTATGATCTCAGTAACTTCAGGGATTCATATTTACAGTTGTTAAAGAGCAAATATGAGTCCCCAAACCTGCCTCTTAAACTGTGCAGTGCCTCAACTGGAGGATTTCTGAAGTGCTGCAGATTGGGGAGCTGGGAAACGATGACTGCAGTGCTCTCCAAGCCACAAGGTGTGCTGAGACAAAGTGTTGTAGCAGGATTCCAAGAGGTCCTATAGCTGCCTGTAACAACGCATTCTGCAACTGGGAGAACACTGCTGCATTTGTCATTACCCAGCGCCCCGATCTGCTGTGCTTTGAAAACCCTTCCATTGCAGTGCTTCGTGGCTTAAAAGGTAGGTTTTGGGTGTGGTGCCATTGGTGGCATCAACAGAAGTAGCTACAATCATGAAACTCCATTGTTATATTTACATCTGATGATGCAGGGTCTTGGACATTCCATTGTGATGCAATCCACACTTCCCAAATCAAAACATGAAATGAAGAAAGGTTATCCTTTGGTATTTATTCCTGTACGTCTCCATATTTTGGGATGGATTGCTCTGATCAAGTAATGCATACAAAAATGAAGACAAACATTGAGGAAAAAATGCTCTCCAAAACGTGTATATTAGGACCTTATAGCACAAGGCAGGTAAATTGTAATTGCACCTGAATTGTACGTAGCACCTTTGGTCACAGCTTTCCACATGTCCAGCAGCGCTTCAGTTGTTGTCTTGTGGGAGACCATTTTAAAAGTGATTCTTTTTACTAACACAACAAAAATCCATCATTGACCTCCTTTCCCACTTCTGTCATGCTATGGTGTCCTGTGCAACAGTTCAGTTGCTGTTATGCTCATTTTGGCTGGTCAGGGAGTAGTGAAAGAGCTTGTGCTTTGGGTGGGAGAGCCAGTTTCTCTCTGGAGTCTCTGCTGCTACAATGGTACTATGCCATTCTCTATCTTCTCTCTCTCTCACACACATACACGCAGCCATAACCTTGCTGCTGTAGGATTGGGGAGCATAGGATTGGAGTAGAAGAGAAACACAAGGGAGAGGACAGGACAATCGAATTTTAATGAGGATTGTCCTTCCAAATTCAGATAGCTGGAAAGCATGAGCTAGGGCAGCCATATGAAAAAGAAGAGAAGGCTCCAATACCTTTCACAGTTGAATGAAAAAGGAAATTTTTGAAGCATAACCATTCATTCATTCATTCATTCATTCATTCATTCATTCATTTATTTGATGCATTTATTTATCCCCTTTCAACTCACTAGAGCCGTGCAGATTTGAAATACTGAAATCTTATCTTTCGTACACTATTGTATCTAGAGGAGTGGCTTAGGGAGCTAGGTATATTTGGCTGGATGAAGAGAAGTTTAAGAGGTGACATGATAGCTATGTTTAAATCATTGAAGGGATGTCATATAAAAGATGGAGTGAGCTTGTTTTTTCCTGCTCCAGAGACTAGGACATGGAGCAATGGCTTCAAATTACAGGAAAAAAGATTTTACCTAAACATTAGGAAGAACTACCTGACAGTAAGAGCAGTTCAACAGTGGAATACACTGCCTTGGAGTGTGATGGAGTCCTTTGAGGTTTTTAAACAGAGTTTGCATGGCCATCTGTCACAAATGCTTTGATTGTGTATTCTTGTATGGCAGGGGGTTGGACTGGATGGCACTTGTTGTCTCTTCCAGCTCTATGATTCTATGAAAACAACAAGGACCTTATTTTTTCCCCCCCCCTTCAGGCAGAATAAAATCTGCAGAGTTTGAGAAGCATTATTGTGTTTGGTCATGGTAGTTGGGGGGATTCTGGGGGGTCCTAGTCCAAAAAAAGTAACTTTTCTGAGCTCTGTGCTTAGTAGATGCAGGTGAGTGCCTATGAAGGTGTGAAAGGACTTGAATACACAGATAAATGTTGGGCAGGCAGGCTTGTATGCACAGCTGTCTGTCTGAGATCACCAGGTCTAAAACCACTCAGCCTTCTCTGAAGTAATATTTTAGAGAGAGCTGTGTTGTTTCACTCCGTGATTCACAATAACCGGAGGGAGGGGGAAGCTCTGGCTGAAATCTAGCACTCTTTTTGACAGAGACCTTTCTAACAGATGTGATTTTTAAAAAATCCTATATCTGACTGTTTAAGGTGCAGGCATACCAGTTGAAGGCTGAGACATATCGACATATATGTCTCGTGCTTACTTACCTTCCCCCCTTATTCCCCCTAAGGAATCTCTCAGACCTCACACTTTTCCAGCAGAGTAAATATCAGATCATTAAAAAGAGATCTTGGAAAAAATTATATGGGAACTGCTGGCATGGCTTATAGTGGGATACCTTGGAGTGGAGCTTGACTTTCATATCTCCCTTGAGCCAAATAAAGAATTTCATTCCTAGTAACAGTTACAAATGTAGGCTTCATGTTCTGCAGGCTGCAGGTTATATGATAGAACAAGTCTTTTGAGATATATTGCAAAAGATGGTTCACATTTCATTAACAAATAAATATATAAACAAACCAACCACCTAGAATTCTGCTGACTTATTTGGTTGCATTCAGAGTTACACTGAGCTATGGTTTAATGCTACAACTATAATATTTTCGCCTTCGTCTTCTGGTACAGCCATGAGGTAATCGGAAGCTTCTCCTTCCATTTTAGATTAACCACAGTTTAGCGTGTCATCTAAATTATAAAATGTGGTTAATCTTATCTGCAGTTAGGTGCAGTGACCATTTCACAGACTACAGTTTGATGTTTCAACAAATCATAGTTAAGATTAAAAATAAACATACTGTATTTAAGAGTAGCCATGTTGGCCATGCAGCCAAATACAACAAAATCCAAAATCCACAGAAATTGATATCTTTATTGGCAAACCGAAATGTGCAAGCTTTGGGAGCTTTACTGGATTATTCATCAGGCAAAGTTGTTAAAAATCATACAGGAGAAGAAAAAAATTAATGGTGTTAGATTCACAGACTTAGGTCATTGCCGCACTAGAGTGTTATAGCACTATGATTCCACTTTCAACATCCTATGGAATCCTGGGGTTTGCAGTTTTGGGAGGGGTTGACCAGCCCCTCCCAAAACTGCAAACCCCAGGATTCCATAAGCTGTTGAAAGTGGAGTCATAGCGCTATAACACTCTAGTGCGGAAATGGCCTTACTCTTGGATGTTACTTCTGTTGTCAGCTAAGATGGTGCAGAGAAATCCCAATGCAGGTAGAAGCCTTTCCCCTTCTTGGCTGTGTGAGGACTTGGGACAAAGGGCA
Organism: Ctenosaura bakeri; assembly: GCA_948474755.1. Taxonomy (NCBI): domain Eukaryota; kingdom Metazoa; phylum Chordata; class Lepidosauria; order Squamata; family Iguanidae; genus Ctenosaura; species Ctenosaura bakeri. The sequence goes on along the minus strand of CAOLHI010002628.1, from coordinate 173,542 downwards.
AGAAAAGACATTTCAACCCCACTAGCAACAGAAAAATAACTTCCCGTGAAATCCAGGCTGTCCCTACCCTATGTGAAACTAAATGCTCCCTTTTTAGGCAGAGAACATTGAATTTCCCAAGAAGTCGCTGTACTGTTACATCTCGAAAAACTTTTAAGTGGTGTAAAAATGAGACGCAGCATGGTATAATAGTTTGGGCGTTGAACTATGACCCTGGAGACGAGGGCCATTTCTGCACTAGAGTGTTATAGCGCTATGATTCCACTTTCAACATCCTATGGAATCCTGGGGTTTGCAATTTTGGGAGGGGCTAGCCAGCTGGCCGCTTCCGAAACTGCAAACCCCAGGATCCCATAGGATGTTGAAAGTGGAATCATAGCGCTATAACACTCTAGTGCAGAAATGGCCTAGGGTTTCATTCCCTGCTCAGCCATGGAAACCCATTGGGTGACCATGGGCATGTCACATACTCTCAGCCCCAGAAAAGCTGATGATAGGTTTGCCTTAGGGTTGCCATAAGTCAAAAGCAACTTGAAGTCATACAACAATATAGGTAAAATTTGGCTACTGCCATCCAAATAAAATAGCTTTACCTTTGTTGGAGGTTAGAGACATCAGATGCAGGAAATATATTCAGGGTTAGCTGTGTTGGTCTTATAGCAAAATACAATACACTCTTTAGGAGGTACCTCCTTTGCAAAGTAAAGCATTCCAAGAAGCCCATTTGTTTTCAAGTTGACAAGCTTTATCATGTTTGTCAACTTCCTTTTGCTCTCTAATATGACAAAGCACAGAGCAAGCTGACACATGTTTACTCAGAAGTAATTTGCACTGTCTTCAGTAGGTTTCCCTCTTTATCATGTGTGCTTAGACTTGTATGTACTCTTGGTTTGAAGAAAGCCTTACTGAATTTGCTGGATTTACTTCCAAGTAAGCATGTAGGCCTTTGAGAATGGATTGTTTAGGGAAAACAGCCCTGTGTAATGTGCTGGACTTTTTCTTTTTCTTGTTGTTGTTTTTAATGGTTTATGTATTTTAAAATTTTTAATAGTTTAATTGCTTTTTAACATTTGTGCATGAGAGCCCTGTTTAAGAGACAAATTGTTAACATATAGAGATCTGTTATAGATAGAAAAAATACCAATTTTGAATGAAAACAAGTGAGAAACTGACTCAAGAAGGTCATGCTATTCCATGGTTTCCATATAGACAGTTATCTGAACATTTTAAAATGGATTAAAAATGTTTTGGTTTTCAAATATCTAGATTGGAATTTGTAGAGCAATTGAGTAATCATGATGAACACTTGATAGCTAAAATGTATAAGTTATAGCTGTGATTGGAGACAGAGGATGAACAGGTAAAATGTTGTATGATTAAATGGGCATAAAATATGGGTCAGAACATACAGATGGAACAATGGGGAAAATGCGGACAAGAGAATTGAAGTTTACCATTAAGTTGTGACCTTAGGGAAAAATAATGATGTACAGATGGTATTTAGTGCCAGAAAGATTGTTCAAAATATAGAATTAAGCTATTTATTCAAAATGTAAAATGAAAAAGAGGACTTTTTCATATGTGGTGGACATGTGAAAAAGCAAGGAAATGTTGGGTTTTTAACACATTGATCAATAGAAGACATCTTGAAGATAAAGATTCAACTGAAACCTGAGTTGTTCTTATTGGGGCTGATAAATGATTGGATAGATAAGAAATTTGAAGGAATCATAAAGTATATGATTACAGCTGCTAGAGTACTTTATGTTCAGAGATGAAAAGATATAGGCCCTTTCCACACGCGGAGGGAAAAACGGGCAAAAACACGCTAGGACGGACCTTACCTGCACCTGGGTAAGTCCGTCGCTGCGTGGAGCAGTGCGTTTTTGCTGCTCCACACTCATCGGCGTCCTGCGGCGTCCTACAGCATCCAAAATGGTGGCTGCCGGCTGGCGGAGGCTCTCCACCAACCAGAGAAGCTCGCCAGCCAGAAAGCCCGCCCCTGGCAGATCTGCAGGCACACCTTTGCTCACGTCTGCAAATCTACACCGGGCGCTGCGACGCGGCTGCACGCAGCTGCATGCCCCATGCCTTTTAAAAACCGCATGAAAAGTGGTTTTTAAAAAGCACGCGGCGCCGCCACTTCCGGTTGCCCTAGTGCGGATTGGGGTGTGGAATTACACTAAAGTAATCTGCCCCAATCCATTTTACGGTGTAATGACCTCCGTCAGAGGTCGCGCTACACCGTTTTAATACCCCCGTGTGGAAAGGGCCTTAATTATTTGATCTCACAAAGACTGGATGATGAAACTGTTTGATTTGGCAGAAATGGACAAACTTACTTTTTCAATAAAAGAAAAATCATTGAGAAGATTTTAAAAAGATTGGGGAATGTGGATTATTTGAGAGATCCCTGGGGGAAAACCTCAATCTTGGGTTTTGAACATTAGTTGCTTGTAGTCATAATAGCAGAAGTATTTGTGTAACTTTATAATACCAAGGAAATTTAAATTGTAGTGTATCTTATAAACATCTGCTGGGGGGCTGGAAGTGATGTATACACCCTTTTAGGGTGTATAAATCTAAGTCTGCAAACTGAAAGAAAATTTCCCCACACTTCATAATGCTTTGATGTGTGTTTCTTTGGCATAATCATTCTTCACGATGTGGTAATGCAGAAGCTGTCAGTAGCTGTGATAACAACTGGGAAGCAAATTTATTTTCTTCGCCTCTTATTATCCTGGCCCCATCTTCTTTACTGTGGAACTTCAAGTGCTCTCTTGGACACATCCCTTATGTTCGCTCAAGAAAGAATGTTTTCTTCAATAGTCTGTTTTCTCTTTCAGTCAAGCTGGCTGTAGGAGTACGCCTTTATTTCAAAATCAAATAAGAGAGACAGGGAAAATGTGGATTGTATTATGCTACTTGGTCACAAGTTTCCATGTAATGCCTTAAATCCAATGGAATACTAGCGTGTTGAAAATCTCCACACAGTCACTAGATATGTACATGGACAAGTGGCTGTACAACACAAACTGTATTGAGTATCATCATGCTAAATCTAAAAATTCACAATGAACTTTGTGCTAACACAACAGCATCATTAGATGTAGTCCACTGTCCTAATTCTGACATAGTGTCATACAGTCTATGGTATGAATAGATATAGAGCTCTGCCTAATAGTTAGATGATGATGATGATGATGATGATGATGATGATCTTTGCTTGTACTCCACTTTTCCCCTTGAGAGGACTCAAAGCGGCTTACAAAACTTAAAAGAGAACACAGTTAAAACTATGGTATACACAAGTTAAAACACACATTAAACAACAATAGTGATTGAAACAATATTAAAATACATATTAAAAACAATATACAAATGACAATTAAAATAGCCAGCACCATTTTTCATACTAATTATGTATTAAATGTCTGCTGAAATAAGAATGTTTTTAGTTGTCTCTGGAAGGTAGGCAGGAAGCGTGCCAGTCGGACCTCTTTGGGCAGAGAGTTCCAGAGCCTGGGAGCAGCTACAGAGAAATCCCTCTCCCACGTTCCCAGCAAATACACCTGTGATGGTGGTGGGATGGAGAGAAGGACCTCTCCAGCAGATCTCAATGCCCAGGCTGGTTTGTAGGGGAGGACACGGTCCTTCAAATAACGTAGACCTGAGCCATGTAGGGCTTTAAAGGTCATCACTAGCACTTTGAATTGTGCCCAGAAACAGACTAGCAGCCAGTGGAGCTGTTGCAGCAGAGGTGTTGAGATGGGTCAATGATTAATCTTACAAGGCATATCTCAGATAACTAAGCCTCTGATGAAGAAGCTCCTTTTTACAAAATCTTCTTACACCAGCCCAGAACCCCGTTTTCCTTTTCGTCCTCTTCCTAGCTGGACTTTTTTTTTTTTTAGCAGCATTGACACTGGCAAGACAATGAGAGAGAGCTGGACAAACACAGAATTTCAGCTTTGACATACAGCAGCTTGTCTGCAGTAAACAATGCAAAAAAGCTTGAGCCAGGAAAGAATGAGATTCTACTTGAATTGATCCTTCTGTCGCTGTGTGCACTTGCTTACAACAGGCAAGGTAAATAGCAGTTCCTCCAGAATTCCTTACTGGATATCTATTGACAGAAAAATTGAGAGAGAAGGAGAAAGCAGGTAAGTCAACCTCAGCAGCTACCCTGAGCATGTTAAGAAACATGGGTCTGTAAGTCTGGTCACCAAAAGGGAAATCATAAGAGAAGTGGAGGCTGGTGAAAGAAAAAATAACAATCCCCGGAAGCATTTTGGAAGAAGCCTTCAAGTGGTCTCCAGAAGGTTCAAAATATTTTTTGTTTACTTTGCAAGGCTTTGGTAAACAACCTGAGCTGGTTATTCCATTTAAAATGTGCATATTGTTAGTTTTGAATTTTAAAAAAATCACTGAAACATGAACTGCTCTTTTTTTTCTTTTTCTTTTTGGTGGTGTGGGAACCTGTTCCTATTCTTTCCAAAAAAAATTTCTACCTCTGGTACCAAATTTAAAGAATTAATGCCTAAGAACACGTTGAGTTCATTATCTGAGGTGTACATGTACATATACAAGTACTATCAAACCTGACTGGCAACAGTTTTCAGAGTTTCATGTCTGTTTGTACATGTCACAGAGAGGTTGTTTTTGTAAGCCCTGAAACCTACAATGCTCATGGACTATCTTTGGGTTTTCAAAGGGATGTTTTCAGTTTGAGATAGAAGGCTGTTTGCACAACTGCCTGTTGAGTTGTTTTGTTTCAGATGTTGTCCTTTGTTCCAGGTTGCTATTATTAATTGCCATCAAATGGATTTCTATTTATGTCAACACTATGAATAAGAGACTTCCAAGTTTCTCTGCTATCAGCAGTCCTGCTCAAGCCCTGCAGAGTCAGGGAGGTGGCTTCTTTGATTGAATCATCTGTTTTTTCTACTGCCTTCCACCTTATCAAGCATTATTGTCTTCTCTAATGAGTTCTGTTTTCTCATGATATGTCCAAAGTGTAACAGACTCAGTTTAATTATTTTGACTTCTAAGGAGAATTCAGTGTTGATTTTCTCTTGAACCCTTTTATTTGTCTTTTTGGCAATCTGTGGCATCTGTAGAACTCTCTGCCAACACTGCATTTCAGATAAGTTGGTCTTCTTCCCATTAGCTTTCCTCACTGTCCACCTTTCATAACCATGCATATAAATCGGAAATATTATGGCATGAACAATCCTGACCTTGGTATTCAATGCTATATCTTTACACTTCAGGATCCTGTCTAGTTCCTTGATAGCTGCTTTTCGAAGTTCCAGTCTTCTTCTGATATCTTGACTATAGTCTCCATTTTGATTTATGATAAGCCACGGAATAGGAAATCTTTAACTGTTTCAATGTCTTCATTGTCTACCTTAAAGTTATGTAAATCATCTGGGGTCATTATTTTTGTTGCCTTTATGTTCAGCTATAATCATGCTTTTGCATATTCTTCCTTGACTTTCTGCAATAGTTGTTCCAAGTCCTTGCTATTTTCTGCTAATAGTATGGTGTCCTCTGCGTATCTTAAATTTAAATGTTCCTTCCATCAATTTTCATGCCTCCTCCCACCAAGTTTGATCCAGGTTTCTCTTTGGCCATTTCCACACTACACTGTTACAGTGCTATTATTCCACTTTCAACATTCTGTGGAATTCTGGGGCTTGTAGTTTACTGAGGCCAAAGAGCTCTTCCCTAAACTGCAAACCCCAGAATTCCATAGGATGTTGAAAGTGGAATAATAACACTTTAACAGTGTACTGTGGAAGTCACCTATGATATGTTCATCTTATAAATTAAACAGATAGGCTGATAAATTAGTCTTGTCTGAACCCCAGGCATTTCTTGATTAAATCAGTTATCCAGGTACACTTTTAAAAATTAATCAAATTACATTCAATTAAATATTTAATTTTCCAAAGTTTTCTTCACAAAAGAACTTGACATCAATAACAAGTTTCAACTGAAAAAACCAGTCATGTCTAGCTCTTTCCACCCATTCTTTTAAAGGAAGGGTAAGAATCCTGAACATCACCAGCACTGAGCCCCTCCCAAGCCCTGCCCCCCAAAGGAAATGAAAAATGAGAATAGCAACTCTTGGAAGCCTTGAGGAGCAGCAAATCCCCATTGAAATGAGGCACAGTTTCTCCCTCACTACTTGGCCCTCTAATTGCCCACAAGATATTTTAAAAACAAAAATGTAAACAGACTTCCAGCCAATTCTGGCTTTATTGTGAGGAGGGAGCTGATCTGTTTCACAGTGGGTCTTGGGGATTGAAAATGGGACCTAGAGTTTGCCTGAGAGATTTTAGTGAATACAATGATAGCAGAGATCAGGGATGAGTATGCTAATTCCTCACCCTATAGATGTAACTGTTGACTCTTTAGGGTGTTCAGGGTGATGAAGTGTTCAGTGAGAAGACTTTTAGGTCCTGGAGCCTCCCTGTGTGATGTTTCCAGTGTTCTACATTGTCTGAACAGCCTCCACAACCCGAAGGGTCTCCTTCTCAGAGAAGTCCACCCTAAATAAATGGGGAGGGGTGTCAAAGATATCAACATTGGAATGGTTGGATAGCCTTCACCTTCCTGCTGCCCTGATTCACATTGCTGAACTCTACAAAAGAACACTGAATTCTGCATCTCTTTGTCTGTCTATCTCTCTAGGTTTTTATCTGTCTTTAAATCAAAGGAAAAATGGAAAACAGGAAGACTATGTGATGACAAAATCATGTGAATAACTGCTATATTTGGAAAACTTTTTGAGGATTTTGGACTGTATGCTTTAGACTACTTTTCGACTATGGCCCTTTTCTCACGGGGTAATTAAATCTTCCCAGGTCGACCTCGATCGGGTGCCATTTTCACCTTAGAGAGCACCTGATCGCATTAAATTTTTTGGATTCTCACCCCAATCCGTGCGGGGGAGCCACCATTCAGCATTTCCGCGTACCTTTTAAAAACCAGAAGAAATGTGGTTTTTTCCTCCAATCCGCGCTCGTCGTTTCGTGAAAAAGCGACGGTGCGTCCTGATTCGTGCGGGCGATCAAGAGAGGGAGGGATCAAGGCGTGGCCAGCAGAAGCCACAAGACCGCCCCCAATACAAACGGCTGAAAGGACCGTCATTAGCGGGGCTAGCACCCCAGCAATGATCGTCAGTAGCTCGTTCTCCATACACAAAACAGCAAAAAGCAAGCAGAAAGAAAGAGGGGGAAACTGTTTCCACGGTGGTTCAAAAGAAAGGCGCGGGACAGGGTGAGGGGGCAGAGGATGTGAGGGGGCGTGCATGCGTACTGACGTCAGTGATGACGCTCAGGATGTTTCTTTTAAAAATAGGGCACAGCCAATCAAATGCTAGGCAGGGCGGGGAAAGGACACCTTTGGGAGTGGCCATGGTAATATTGTGTGAATGCGTTGATGCTGCCTAAGCCTCTTCCCTATGGAGCCGTGAGAACGCTACTAAAAGTTCAGTCGTGTTAGTGGGGATTAAGGAAAACCCCGCCTGGATCGTGGCGGCACGATTTCTGCACCCCGTGAGAAAAGGGCCTATAACTCTTAACATCCCCAGCTAACAGCTACTGGCCATGATGACTAGGGGATCATGAGTCTCATAAGAGATTTATTTTATTTATTTTATTTTATTTTTGCTGAGCTCTGAGTGAGGTAGAGAAAAGCAAACAATAAAATCTATTATTCTGTTTTTTCAACAAAACTTTAAAAAATTGTCTTTTGAGGGAAAGCTAAAAGAACAAAATGAATTTGGTGGCAAGGGGAGTTAATAATGTGAATAGCTGAAAGAAGTATGAAGGTAGTTTCAAACACTGTACTCAAAATTCATGTTGCTTACACCATTTTAGGAAAAAGAATATATGACTATTTCCCCTTGCCCACACTGTGAAGTTTGGCCTAGTATGCAATTTTGTTTTCAGACATGTTCATTTTTCTTTGTCCTCCCCACTTTTGTAAGGAAAGTGAATTCAATTTTTCATTTTAAAAAAATAAGCTGATGAGCGATTGCTTTTGGCATTTCCTATCTATGACCCCCTTTGGTGCTGACAGGAGAACAAAAGAAAACCATAGTTCTTTTGCAGAAACCATGGTGGTGTAAATGCCAGAGATGAGACAAACGATGAGCACAAGCCTCTAAGGATAGCACAGGCAATAGCTAATCCAAGTAAATTATACTTTCTCACCCAAGGAATGCTAGACTGCAGGATATGGTACTAAATGGATTCCATCAGTCCTTTCCTCATGTGTATTCCTTGCAACTCATCACAAAATCCCTTTCCTGTGGGACTGACCTTTGCGATAGATTGAAGAGCTGTTTCACTCACCTGTGCAGAACATTTGGGAAACAGTAGTACAAGTATATCTTGGTTAACAAAGCAGATATGTTTCAGGACATAACTTCTTTAACAGAAAATTTGGTACAAGAGGTGGGAAGAGAGATAAGTTCCTGCTCCACTAGAAAGAAAGGAAGTTTACCAGTTTTCCACAAACATTTTTCTCAAAATTAACCATCTACACATGTGAAAGAGAGCTAGCATGGTGTAGTGGGTTGAACCTTGGACTAGGAATCTGCGAAACCAGGGTTCAAATTCCCACTAAGTCATAGAAACCCAATGGGTGGCCTTGCCCAAGTCACACTCTCTCAACCTCAGAGGAAGATAGTGGTAAATTTCCTCTGAACAAATCTTGCCAAGAAAACCCCACAATATTTGTCTTAGGGTGACCATAAGTCAGAAATGACTTGAAGTCAGACAACAATTGGATTTGGTTGACTGACCGAACCCAAAGGGTGATCACGAATGGCTGCTTTTCATCCTGGAGAGAAGTGACTAGTGGAGTGTCACAGGGTTCTGTCCTGGGCCCAGTGCTGTTCAATATTTTTATTGACTTGGATGAAGGAATAGAGGGCATGCTCATCAAATTTGCAGATGACACCAAATTGGCAGGGGTTGCTAATAGGCCAGAAGACAGGATCTGTCTAATAGGTCAGAAGACAGGATCAAAATTCAAAATGACCTGGATAGATTGGAGAGCTGGGCCAAGGCTAACAAAATGAAATTCAACAGAGAGAAGTGTAAGGTCCTACACTTAGGTAGAAAAAATGGAATACAGAAATATAGGATGGGAGACATGTGGCTGGATAGCAGTATGTGTGAAAGGGATCTAGGAGTCTTCATAGACCACAAGCTGAACATGAATCAGCAGTGTGATGCGGCAGCCAAGAAAGCCAATGCAATTCTCAGCTGCATCAATAGGAGTATGGTGTCTAGATCGAGGGACGTACTGGTACCACTCTACTCTGCTTTGGTTAGACCTCATCTTGAATACTGTGTCCAGTTCTGGGCACCCCAATTCAAGAAGGACATGGTCAAGCTGGAGCAAGTCCAGAGGAGGGCGACCATAATGGTAAGAGGCCTGGAAGCCATGCCCTATGAGGATAGACTTAGAGAACTGGGTATGTTTAGTCTGCAGAAGAGAAGGTTAAGAGGGGACATGATAGCCATGTTTAAATATTTGAAGGGATGCCATGTAGGGGAGGGAGAGGGCTTGTTTTCTGCTGCTCCAGAGACCAGGACAAGGAGCAATGGATTCAAGCTGCAGGAAAGGAAATTCCACCTGAGCCTCAGGAATAACTTCCTGACAGTCAGGGCTGTCTGGCAGTGAAATCTGCTGCCTCAGAGTGTAGTGGAGTCTCCTTCCTTGGAGGTTTTTAAGCAGAGGCTGGGTGGCCATCTGTTGGGAGTGCTTTGAGGGTGTTCCTGCATGGCAGGGGGTTGGACTGGATGGCCCCTAGGGTCTCTTCCAACTGTACATTTCTAGGATTCTATGAACAACAAAAACACATGTGAAATGAAACAGTCTGCGTGCCTAAGTAAACAAATACATTTTGAACCTTCTGGAGATCACTTGAAAGGATTTTCCAAAATGCATCTGGAGATGAGATTTTTTTCTCCTTTCACCAGCCTCCACTTTTCTCATGTTTTCTGTTTCAGTAGCCAGACTTATGAATCTATGCTTCTTTAACATGCTCAGGGTAGCTGATGAGGCAGACTTATCTGCTTCCCCTTTCCTCTCTGTTTTGCTGTTCACTCATGCTCAGCAAGGGATTCTGGAGGCAACTGCTATTTACCTCGCCTCTTGCAGGCAGGTATACACAGCTATGATAGAGTCACTTAGAGCAGAACCCCACTTTTTTTCCAACTCAGGCCTCTTTGCATTGTTTACTGAACATATGCTGTGGCAAGTCAATACTGAAAATCGGTGTTTCTCCAGTCCTCTCTCACTGTCCTGCCAATACCAATGCTACTTTAGAAAGTCTACCCAGAAAGAGTACAAAGGGGCTTGGTGGGCACAACAAGACGTTCTGAAAAGGAGCTTCTTTATCAGAGTCATTACTAACAGAATTATGCCTGCCTTATGTACAGTTTATATTGGGGCAGCCAAAGGCTGGGGAGGTAAATCCCTCTTGATTTTATTCAGAAATTCAAAGTAGGTAGTCAGGGTTGTTTGTTCTTGTGTGCTTTCAAGTTGATTCTGACTTATGGTGACCCTAAGGCTGAGAGTGTGTGACATGCCCAGGGCCACCCAGTGAGTTCCCATGGCCGAGCAGGAAGTCAAACCCTGGCCTCCGGGGCTGTAGTCCAACACTCAAACTGCGACACCATGCTGGGTCTCCAGTAGTCAAGGTAGTGAACCTATTTTGAGGATAGGATTCAGCACCTTGGACAGGTCAAAATACCTTTAAATGCCCATTAAAATTTATTTTTAAGCAGTGAGCATCCATTGTTTGTTAAATGGGAAAGTGATGCTGTTCTTCTTAATTACATTACTCATTATGTATTTATTTAATTTGTATCCCCTCCCCCGTTCTCTCAGAAGTAGGTTCTGAAGTGGCTTACAACACAATAAAAAAGAAAGACCAGTGAAAAAACAATCATTATTTGAAAGCAATTCAATTGGGTATAATTTTAAAACACAACCTTGTAAAAATAGCTTACACTTACTTCAGGTGAAATTAAAAATGACCAGGACATCTTTGAAAGTTCTGGGCCAGAATCCTCTATCACAGTGTATGTTATGTAACTTTTTGTATACTTAGCTATGTAGCAGAGGAATGAAGAAACTTGGCCCTTTCTGCAGCTTGCCTTCTTGTGGCGGTGTCTAGTGGCTAACCTGGCAGCAGCACTGCCAGGAAGGGAGCATGACAGCAGCGTTCCCCTCCACATGGGACCAGCTCCCTGTGGAAGGGAGCACAATGGACACACTGCTGGGCAGTTTCCCAGGCTGCACTGGGGCAGGAAGTGCCACCATTGTGCTTCCCACCCTTCTACAGGACACATAAGTACAGGATGGTGGTGCAATCACAGGTCATTGACAGAGAAAACCCATCAATGATTTAACCCATGATTGTGCCACTTGGGGATGGGAGAAGGACGAGTCTGTGACAACATCATGCAGAGGTGTAATTGTGATTGTGTCCTTCTCCCGTCCCCATGGTGGAATGGGAGGGTACTGTGGAAAGGGACCTTGTTGGTGAATAGTGAAGATGTGATATGGGACACCAGCAAGAATGTTGATGCACATCAGCACTCCTTAGTGGGTGTCCAGGTGTGCAACATGACCAATGTATATCGGTTCCAATGTGCATCAGTCACTTTGCTGGCTATCCTATGTAGTAACTCAATATAGCAGTCCTTCATTGGATATGGACATTATGGAACTACCTAGTTCCAATTCCTACAGACACAAGTCTGCTTATGAAGACAAAAATCCCCAGCAGGATTCCAGTCCTTGTCTATAATAGGCAGACAGCTGCTGAACAAAGAGTTTTCTGCCTATTGGCAGAAGGACAACAAAGAGGAGACCCATTCTAGTCTCCATCAGAAGGGAGTGCCACAGTTGAGGAGTTTTGGCAACCACGCTCCCCCTGCTGCCACATCCTTGAAGAATGGGACATGGCAGAAGGTGTGTGTGAGCACCCAAACTATGACTCTGGAGACCAGGGTTTGAATACGCTCTCAGCCATGGAAATCCACTGGTTGAACTCAGGAAAGTTACTTTCTCTCAGCCCCAGAGAAAGACAAAGGCAAGAAATTTTGCCAAGGGTGTCTATAAGTCAATTTTCAAAGAGGACATGATGGCTAGAAAGGACCTCCCCCTGTTAGCAGCACTTTGCTGTTATGTGCCCTCAAGTCACTTCAAATCTGACAAGGCTTGTTCAGAGGGGGTTTGCCTTTGCTTTCCCCTGACACTGAGTAAATGTGATTTGCCCAAGGTCATCCTGTGTCTGAGCAGGGATCTAGTCTCCAGAAGCTTTTAATCAATCAATCAATCAATCAATTAATATTTTAATATTTAAATAAATATTTGACTATTTAAATCTAAATTTAAATAAATCTTGGCAAGAAATTATATATCCAGGGTGTCCCCAGTGAAAAAAAGGTTAAAATCACTGGACTAGAATATTAAATATAGATTTTTTAAATAAATTAAATATAAAATATTTGTAATGCAGTAGTCTGAAACAACATAAAGCAGTGATATCTTTAACACTAAGTCATCTTTCCACACTGACACGCTATTACTACTACATAAAAACTGGCCGTCTTGGCTGTGGTCAGCAAAAAGGTAATCAACATAAAACATTTCGGATCTCCTGGGATATGTTGTTTGGCGAGGTATTCAGATTTATGAACTAGAAACTCTATTGTGCTTCTCTGAAAGTGCTAAAACTCTCTAGCAGAGATGCCTGTAGAATGGAGTCCTTGATGGAGGACAGAACCATGACAGGTAATTTGGCATCAAGACATGTGTAGTGTAGATCTATTCTCAATGTGACCTTATCACAATGGGAAGGTCTGCTCAAATGCATCACCCTGCAGACCCCATTTCCTAGCAACGTTATCATTGCTACAATAATGTGTGAATGCTATGGTTCTCTCAATGCACCCTTTGTCAGGTACGTTGAAACCTACAACAGTGACAGGTTTTTCCATAGGTTCAACTGCTAGTGAGAATCATTTTTACAGTGTGCCGTGGTTAAATCCTTTCGCGCAGTTCCCTTCTTCCCTTTGCTATGGGAACATTTCTGGAAAATACCCCACGTCTGGTACCAAATCAAAGCTTCTGTTCTGAATGTTTTCCATAGTGTCATTTCTCAAATGGCATCACCAGCAAGCAAAGTACAATCACCCTAATGTTGTCTGACTTGGGGAAACTGAGTTAAAACCAGCTCCCATGCTGCTGTGTTTCCCATTTCTCAGGGTCTTTTTAAAAATTTCTCCAGCCAGTGTTAATGGCAGGTCTGTTCTTTGGGAAGTATTCCATTCAAAGCATATTTTGCTATTTTTATTGTTTCTCCACAGATGTGTGACATTTCATTTATTGGTGCTGAGTCCATATGCCAATCTCATCAGCCTTTGAACAATGAAGGATCGAAAGGTCTCATTCAATGAGTTGGTTTGCATTTTCTGGTCCCTTGTCCAGAGGAACACAAATGGCATTTGGTGCTTTTTTGAAATATTTTTTTTTGAAATAAGGTTACAGAGTGTTACCATAATAAAATGTCATATGTTTATAGGATATAAATACTCCCATGTGAATCTACAGTTAACAAAAGTAAAAACAAATGGCAAGGTTACACCTTTTCTCCAAATGTGATATTCTAGTGATTAGTATAGAAAACACCTTCCTTCCTTCCTTTCTTTCTTCCTTTCTTTCTTTCTTTCTTTCTTTCTTTCTTTCTTGAATTTGTACCATAACTTTCTCTCAAGATGAGACTCAAGACAGCTTACAATAATTTAACATAAGTTAAAACCTTATTTTACAAAAACTAAAAAAGAATTAAACAACAATATTTTAAAACCGTGATTAAAAACACTTAAAAACCCATTTAAAACATACGTACAATAAAAGATTTAAAAATGCAGCACAGTGCTTCACACAGATATTGTTGTTATTGTTTTTGATGTGTGCTTTCTAGTCTTTCTGACTTATGGTGACCCTGAGGTAACTCTATGAATGTGTGAAGTGCCCAAGGCCACTCAATGGGTTTCCATGGGCAAGAACTGCAGAACTGAACCCTGTTCTCCAGGGTTGTAGTCCAATGCTCAACCCTTTTTCCCTTCCCTTCCCTTCCCTTCCCTTCCTTCCCTTCCCTTCCCTTCTCCTCCCCTCCCTCTCTCCTTCCTCCTTCCTTCCTTCCTTCCTTCCTTCCTTCCTTCCTTCCTTCCTTCCTTCCTTCCTTCTGTACTATTGATGTTTCTCTTTCTGTGTATGCACCTTCCTTCTGGAAGACACTTTTATCATGAAAGCACTCTGCTACCTTCATGGGCTTTTATATGTATGTATGAATGTACGTTTCCACATGATGCTGTTTTCCACTTGTAACCCTGTCTCCCACAACTTCTTCCATTGTTTTGCAACTTGGACACACACTGTGGAAATGGATTTGTTTGCAATCTTAAGGCAATACTATCTCCAAACTCTACAACTTCATTCTTTCTCATTTTCTTGCATGTCTGCACCAGGACGGAGGTTCACATTTGCAGAGTCAACATTTAGGGCCAGATTTGATTTGACTAGAAGTGTCTCAGAAGACACAGCACTAAATACATCAGAAAGTTTTCAGACTTTTTTTTTCTCCCCCAGACACTCTCCCTTCCAGAACTCTTATCCAGCTGCTTGAACCAGTTTGTTCAAGATATCTTAGGGAATTGAAAGGATAAAGTCAGAAGTCTACTGGTGGCACTCTTCCCAATTCAAAACATATGGGGTAAAAAGTAAAGACGCACAACATCATCAGAGACATAAATAAAGCAAAGGCAGGGGTCAACAGGGTGTCCCATTTATTAAACAGTAAATTTTAATGTGTTGTATTTAAAGAACAAACACTCTGCCAAGGGTTTCTGAAAACACATACAACTAAGGCCCAACACTTTCCATATTAGCCAAGGTTTTCTTGAGATGATAATTTTCTCATGGTATTTCCATGGGACTGTCTTGCTGAAAAGCCTGCTGCAGGGGCTTTCTGCACACACACACACACACACACACACACACACACACACACACAAAGGAAACTTCGTCCTGCAATATTTTCTTGATAGAAGACTGGGATTTCCTCTACAACCCGCATTTGATCTGGCAATTGCAGCTCTTTTTTCTGTATGTTTACATGCAACCACTTTTTCCTTCTGGGGAGACTTTGGGATTCCTTCAGACATCTGAGTCAAAACAATATAGATACCAGGACACTCTGCCGTCCAGAAAAGTCTAGAATGATTGCAAAGATAATTTTGGCCATATGGCCAGAGCTTCCCATTGTTCCAATTTGGTAAGGATAGTCCTAATTAAACCTCTACCAAGCCCACCTTTTCAGTTGCTTTTAAAATTATCCAGTTTCTCACCACTCCTCCTACTTTGCTGTCATCTTACTTTGTTGCAAAAGGAATTCAAAATGCAAAAATAATTCTCACTCAATTAACTCAGCAAGGGGAAGAAGAGAAAAGGGGGGTGAATCTTGACTTTACTAGTAGGATCAGGCAAAAGCAAACTTGCAGCCTGTCCTACCTTAGGTGTCCTTCCTCATTAATAACTTTTGCCATCTTGACCACACTTCAACGTGGTCTGGCTATATGTATCCTGGTTTTCATCTGTGAAATGTTTGAGGCTATTGAAGCTCTTATCCAAAACAACAACATTTCTGCGAGGCAGTGACCCAAGTTTCTTTGTGACTGTGAATATGCTCCCTGTTTCTGTAGTAAAGACATAAGGATCATGAACTTAGGAAAACTCCTAGTTTTGACCATGGACCTTTACTCCTTAGTATCTTATTGTTGATTTTCATTGTTCTACCAAGCCTGCCCAGTCTTTGGAAACTTTGTAAGTGTAGTGAGAGATTTTTTACAAGATGTTCATTTTTAAAAAAGTACATGAAAAGCAATATTCATGCAAAGAATTAGGCCTAATTCACTTATTCTTGAATATGTGCCTCATCTCCACATTGTCTTTACCTCCTATTGCAAGGATATGTGTGTGTGAGGGCAAAACTAACCCCAGTGGGAATGTATAGGTGAAACTGAGAACTCAGTTTGGCTCTTCGTCCTTGCATAAGGACTTGATGATTTTTCCCTCACAGTATTTTTCCATGAACATGACAAGAAAGGTGAAGCTCAAAGAACTGCTTTCCTTTGAAGAAATGAAGGAGACTGCTTTGGTTTCTGTCTGCTTTTTTCTTTTTTGGTGCCACAGTGTTTTCCTTCAGGGAGACGCACACCCTCGAAGTGCAGAATTACAAATTTTGGGTCCCTTTCTTCCTCCTATTTTTTTTTTTTTACAATGTGTAGATTCCCTGCCACCTCATCACAAGCTAACTGGGGAAAGGGAATAAATTGAGAATTTTCAAACTGATGACACATTTATGCCAGAAATGCAATGTTATAATATTATTGTATCATTTAACTTACATGTATACTTTGGAATGTTTATAACTACTGTAAATCAAGGAGCAAGCCCTGCCAGAAGTGTGCCACGTCACATTCCAAAGTGCAACTTGTAATATAAATGCAACAGTTGTAGGGGAACAACACTGTACCTAGCAAACCAAAAATCTAAGTTCTTTGGGTGCAGTAAAATGTCTTCAGTAAGGACAAAATATGGCTCTTGGGTATCTTCTTAGATTTCCACCTTAGGTTACTGCTATCATTATTGGGTACCTATCTTGCCATTTTTGATCTGCCTCTTTCTTTTTTAATCCTCATGCAGCAGCAAGGCTAGATTAAGGTGGCTGGTGCCCCTGGGGTGCTCCCCAGGGAAGGGGCCCATTTTGTGTCCATGTATTAGCTATTACAGGAGTGGTGCTACAGAAATTCGCCAGTACAATAGACAGCAATGCAGAAATCTTAATGTCTGAAACCATTTTCACTCCTCAAACCTGAATAGGACAAACAGCCTGATTCCATGCCATTTTACTGCTCTCCCGTTGTCTTGGTTTGGCAGGTCCCAAATGCTTTTAAAATCTCCCCTTTTTCCTAAGCGTACTTCAGTTGTTGCAAACTGAGTTCAATGTGCAAAACTAGTTTGCACTCAACTCACTGGGATGGAGAGGAGAGGAGAGGAGAGGAGAGGAGAGGAATGGGTGGAACGTAGCCCTTCCAGGTAGCCTCAGGGAAAAACAAATTGCTGTTACCTCTTCTAACTTAATAATCTTTGCCATCTTGCCAAGTGTCCAGGAGCAAACTACATCTTTCTCCTTCCAAGTTCCTAGCCATCAAGGGGCCTGGAGCAATAGCACCAAACGAAACAATTTTTAATCCAACCCTGTGTACCAGGCTGGAACATTTTAGTCTGCCAGAATCATGTTTTGTGGAAAAATGCACACAGCAATAGGCCTACAATGTAGGCATTCTGTACCCTTGTCACGGAAACAGTTGCAATCAATGTTCCCCACATTTTGCCCCTTTTTCATACTGATTTTTTTAAACTAATAAGTACAGTGGGACAAAAAAAAAGTCACAACAGATTTATTACTTTTCCCCAGTGATGTACTTTGTTTAAAAAAATCCCAGCTCATGTAACCTACTAGGTGGAGAATAGGGGAAATGTTGCATCCATGACACCCCCTTTTCATATGACACAATTGTAGCACAAATGATTTCACTTTAACTGCCATGTTTTTCTCCTACAGAATCTTGGGATTTGCAGCTTAAAGAGGGGTAATTAGAATGCTCTGCCAGAAAACTCTAGTGTTTCACCAGACTTTAAATCCTAAGATTCCAGAGGATGTTGCCACAGCAGCTAAAGTGGAATCATAGTGCTATAACTGTATAATTTGAAAGGGTCTTAGAACAGGGAGAAGCAGAAGCAACGTACTCTGATTGTCCGTAGATTGATCGCATTTAGGAAGGACATTTGAAAGACATTTGGGGCCCGAGAATCCAAGAACTGCACTTGAAACTAAGGTTCTCAGACATCAGGCTGAGGATCCTCTTTGGCTGTCATGATGAGGGGGAGGAATCTCAGAATGAGAGCACTGCCTTTAAAAGTGTGTGCTTCCTCATTCATTAGGCTTGGTGTTTTTTATCTGGCTAGTATATTCTGTTCAACAGCAGTTGATGCTTAAGTTATCATGCTTAATATCACCACTCAGGCTGCCCCTTGTAGCATCACTCCTGTAATATCACCAGAGGATGCCCTACAAGATGAGAAGAAGTAGTCTATTGGTCTCAGATTTTAGCCCCCAAATCCAAGGCCTAGGATGCTCTTTACCAGGCAACCTCACTTGAAACCCTAGTTCTAATAATAACGGTTATCCTAATTAGAACCCTCAATACACTGGAATTCTTATTGTGGTGAGATAACACCCCACTTCTCAATCAATGCATTTTTTTTAAAACGATATATCAGGTTTGAATACTTGCCTAGCAAAACAGTGTCTTCCATTCCAAAAGTAAGAATGTCCCAGAGTCCCACAAGACTTGAATCTTTGATTTGAATTCCTCAGGTACAAGCCTTACTGAAGATGAGCAGGATGAGGGCTCTTTGAAACTCTTGGAAACTCAATCTTTCATAGCATCATAGAGGTGGAAGGGGACCTATGCTCAGTGCAGGATTGCTCTTCAGCTAGATCATCCCCAGCAGGTAGCTGTCCAGCTGATTTTTTGGGACCTCTGATTTAGGAGATCCTACCACCTCTCTGGGCAGTTAATTCCATTCTCAAACTGCTCTCACCATCAAGAAGTTCCTTCCAATGTTGAATTGAAATCTAGCCTCCTGTAACTTAAAACCATTAGACCTAGTTCTAGGTCTAAACTGCTCAGTCTTTTCTTCTTATATGCTTTGTTCTCCATACCTCTTATCATCCTTGTTGCCCTTTTCGGAACTCACTCCAACTTCTCTATATCCTTTTTAAAATAAGGCACCCAGAACTGAACACAGTCCTCTAGATGAGGCCTGACCAGTGCAGAATATAGTGGAACTGTTACTTCCCTCAAATTGGAAGCTATACTTCCATTAATACAGGCCAAGATAGAATTTGCCTTCTTTGCTGCAGCATCACACTGCTGGCTCATGTTCATTAATAACTCCAAGGTCCTTTTCACATGTAGTACCTGAGCCAAGTGTCTCCTATCCTGTACCTGTGCATTTGAGTTTTGCTGTCTATATGTAGAATTTTGCATTTGTCTCTGTTAGCTACCTCTCCTAGTTTTGTATCATCTGCAAATGTGATAAGGATCCCATCCATACTATCATCTAAATCACTGATAAAAACATTGAAGAGTGTCATACTCAGGACAGAACCCTGCGGGACTTCACTTGAAAGCTCCTTTGCTGAACCATTCTTACTGTGAAGAAGTTTCTTCTAATGTTCAGTTGTAATCTACTCACTTGTACCTTTAAACCATTAGACCTAGTACTACCCTCTGAGGTAACAAAGGCCTGCACTCTTGTCTTGAGGTATTTAAAGTATGTGATTGTGTCACCCCTCATCTTCTCTTCACCAGATGAACATGCCCAACTTCAAATCCAATAACAATGAAATATAAATTTTACAAGCTGACCTGGCAGTAAGTCTGCATTAAGTCAAAGCCACATGATTTACAGATCTTGGCTGGAGAATTTGTTTTGACTTCTTATGGCCACTACGCTTTCTTGACTGGATGAAGTGTGAAGAAGGACAATGTGAGGGGAAACATTTTAAGCATTTTGAAAGCACAGGTGCTTTCTGCAATATCTAAATGCAACTAGAAGCTTTTTTATAACAAGGAAAACAATACAGTAGTTCTAATCAAATAGTCAAGTTCAGCTTTTGTAGGATTTCTTTGGCCTTGCTACCTCTTGGTTCCCCTGGGTCATCCAGCTCCCTATCCTTTTCCTTGCTGGCTTGCATTCTGCCTCTTGCTTGGGTTTCGGTGGTGCCATACTCTCCAACATTTCACAGATGAAAACTGGGACAGGTATAACCAAGCAACATCAGAGTGGGGCAAAGTTGTTAATGAGGAAGAGCTCACAAGCTAGGAAAGGCTGCAGTTTGCCTGCAGCAGTTTGCCTGACTGAGTCTACTGGAAAAGGTGAAGATTCTTTCCCCTCCTATCCTCTCCCTCCTGCTGAGTTAACTGAGTACAAACTACAGAAAGCCCACACCTTTTGATGCCCTGTTATCTGACAACTTCCTTTTCTTTTGATGCTTCCAAATTAAGGTCAAGTTCCATTATTTCAATGGAGATTATGCTCTTTCATCAGTTCTTCTTGTCTGTGGAGACTTACTTGGAACCACTCACATATGCACACTGTCTGGAAAGCAAACTGAGGCCATTTCCACACTAGACTGTTATAGCGCTATCATTCCACTTTCAACATCCTATGGAATCCTGGGGTTTTCAGTTCAGGGAGGGGCCAGCTGGCCCCTCCCTGAACTGCAAACCCCAGGATTCCATAGGATGTTGAAAGTGGAATGATAGCGCTATAACAGTCTAGTGCGGAAATGGCCTGAGATGGGGGGAAAGGTGTTAAGCCATCTGAGAGACTTTGCAAGTGGTACATGTGCGGTCAGTCCCAAGGGAACTTCCATAAGTCCTATATACAGTACATGCGTTCCGCTTTTCAATCAATTCCGTTTTCTGATAGCGCTCTGGTCCCTAACGTGTCAGATAAGTGGGAGAAGCCTGTAACTCCTGCACTTTGAACTCAGTCTGTAGCAACTGAAGTAAGCTGAGGACAAAGGGGGAAATGGAAGAGAAATTGGGACATACTAAAACCAGTTGAAAAAACAGAAACAGTTGCAAATCAGGACAGTTGTAGGGTATGTGTTGAGGTGATAACAAGCAGGGCAGCAAGAAAATGTATTTTTCATCCCAGGTAGCCAGCTTCAAGGTGTTTCTCCTGTGGCTTTTTCATACCACATAGGTCATTTCTGCCCCACACTGTTATAATGCTATTATTCCACTTTCAACATCCTGTGGAATTCTAGGGTTTGTAGTTTACTGAGGCCAAAAAGCTCTCTGGATGAGAATTCTAACTGCCGCTCCCTAAACCACAAACCCCAGGATTCCATAGGATGTTGAGGGTGGGATAATAGCACTATAACAAGTGTAGGGCAGAAATAGCCATAGTTACATTGCTCTGATTCCTCTTTAACTGCTATGTCTGCAACCTATGAAATGCTGGTGTTTGTAGTTTGGTGAGGTGCTAGAGGTCTCTGACTGAGAATTTGAAATGCCTCTCCCTAAACTGCGAATCTCAGGAGTCCGCAGAATGTTGCCATGACAGTTAAAGTGGAACCATAGCACTATAATTATGTAGTGTGAAAGTGCCATCTTTCCCACCACCTCTAGTGGGAACACGAGAGAGGGCCTTCTCCCACACTTCTCCCACACTTTTGAACTCCCCCTCCCTCAGGAGTTTAAGAGAACTCCCTCTTTACTGTCTTTTCCTCAGGACGTCAAAAACTTTTCTATTCTGATGGTCTTTTCGGAACTGACTACTCAGAATGTTAATAGTGTGCTATTTTATTGAGTTTTATCCTTTTTTTTTTTAAAAAAAAACCTGACTCGTTTAAAAGTTTTTAATTCTCTGGATAGTTTCAACTGCATTTTTGCAATAACTTTTTATATGTTTTCACTTATGTCTTTATATGCTCTTTTATCTGTATTTGTTTTAATTTATGTAAGGCAACCTGAGTCCCAGTTTTGGGAAAAGAGCAGGATATATAGAATTATTATAAAATGTCATAGCTTCACAGCCTGCCAGGTATTCTGGAATTTTGGACCATCAATAATTTGGATTCTATCCCAGAATGTAGGAATCAGTTGAAAAATGTGGAAAGTTGCAAGTAGTGTGACATTTCGTACTTTGTTGGAGATGGTGTTGATGAAGAATATGGTAGTGACAATAATTAAAAGGTAACATTAAAATGTAACAAAAATTAAACTAAGAAACTTTAATAGTGAATTAGTTATTTATAATATATTTTGGGTTGAATGGATTATTACTTGGATTATCTATATGTTTTGTTGCAAGGAACGAAAGAATATTTATTTGATATCTATTGTAACTAATTGTGTGTTTTTCTCTCTGTTTCTCTGTCTTTCTGTCTCTTTCTCTCTATATATATAACAATAGTTATCAAATAAATATTCTTTCCTGCCTTGCAACAAAACATTGCAACAAAACATATATATACATATATATATATATAGAAAGAGAGAGAGAGAGAGAGATGCATATACATCTAATGATTGTATACTCATTAATCATTAATCACTATTACACACATACTCATTAATACTCATTAATTAGTTGCATACTCATTAATTACTATTAGATGCTAGAATCCTTAGGAAAGAAAAAAAGAATCTTCCTTTAATTACTGTCCATGTCTCAGATGAGGGGAATATCAATTTAAAAAGAGAAAGGACTAAGATGCCTATTAAATTTCTAATTTATCTTTTTCTCCTTTTTGGACAAGGAAGGTATATATTGGCATTGTTACTATTGACTGTTTCCTTATCATGTGGGAAAGCTATATTAGCAAACTGTTTAATGCTTAGGTGTAAGTGTCTGTGTTGTTCTACGAGTTATGTAAAGATATTATCTATGCTGAATGTATTATTAATATTACTTGTGTTTTCTTATGTGTCTTTTTAAAATTACATATTTGTGCCTATTTGTATTTCACGTTTTGTACTTTTTTGTTCATTTTTTGTATATATTATTTTTTTTAATAAATATAATTTTAAAAAATGCAACAGAAATGGTAGCATTTGGGGGTGGAATGGAACTATGTGCATGCTTGTGTGCATGTATATATATGTATGTGTGTGTGTGTGTATGTATATACACAAACACAAAAATACATACATATGTATAAAGAGAGGGAGAGAGAGAAACAGAGAGAGAGAGAGAAAGAGAGAGAGAGAGAATGAGAGAGAGAGGGGAAGTAATTTTACAAGGTCTGGTTTCTTCACCCTGCATGTAAACCAAACATGTTGAGTGTGGGTAGATGCATCTGAAAAGCAAACAGAAATTGCCCTACTCAATCTGATCAAAGCTCACTAGCTTTCTGATTCCAAATGGCCAACCATATGCAGAAAAGTTCTGGTTTTGGACTACGACTCTCAGAATCTCAAAGCCAGGACAGCCAAAACAGTCAGGTAACTTTAGGGGTTGTGGTCCAAAGAAGTAATTTTTCCAAGCTCTTGTTGTACTCTGCTGCCTTCCAGTATAGGTACCCACATATGGATGGACCAGTTGCCCAGGTCTCTCAGAGAAAAGAGCAGGTGACCATTTTCTTCTACAAAATTTCTCTTTCCTTTCCTTCTCTGTTTCTCTCCATTAAGCATTGAAAAAAAATCATCATGTGAAGTTAAGTCATCATGCCATGACCTCTGAGTGATTTGCGTGCCTAGGAATCTAAAGGCAAATAAAATTTTTACTAATTCCTGAACCATAAAAATTCTTGGGCTTATTTCTGACCCATTAACCTTAATTTCTCATTGGAGGCTTGTGCTCCTTTTTTTTTAATGATTTGACCGGTGGATTGTAAAATGTACGTTTTATATGCAGGCTTGCCAGATAGCAATCTCATCATTAAAACATCTAGGCCTCTTTGTTTGAAGTGGGATGTTGTAAAAACCCTCCTGGATTCACCCGTGTGCTTAATGATACCTGTTTTATTCTCCACAAGAAGGCTAAGGTAACATGACACTCAAAATGACTTAATACCGTCATGGGCAGTAAAAACACACACACACACACACACGCACTCTTGTTAACCTCCCGGAGAGCACACAGAAGCTGAAAACAGAACCGAGGCAGGGAATTAATTATCCCCACAAAAGTTAAAAATTAAACAGGTTTTAATATACCAAGGTGATTTTGGATAGAGGTTTTTTTCAAAGTGCATTTTCCTCACATTTTGTTATTGTTGGGTGCCTTCAAGTCATTTCCAACTTTAGGCCAGCCTAAGGTGACCCTATCCCAGAGGGTTTTCTCAGCAAGTTTTATGCAGAAGTGGCTTGCCATTGCCCTACTCTGAGGCTGATGGAGTGTGACTTCTCCAAGGTCATCAAGTGGATTTCTGTGGCAGAAAGGAGATTTGAACCCTGGTCTTCAAGATTCCTAGTCCCACACTCAAACTGCTGCACTACAATGGTCCTCTCAGCACATTATTCTACAAAACAACAACAACAACAATGAAGTCGTTACTGGATCAAAATACTGGACCCAATTTTAAATCCATTGCTGACTGTAGCCAAAATCAGATGATGCAAAGGAAATGTATCACATTAACAGCACAGTCAGGGCTCCAACAACGTTAAGGATGAGGACGGGTAAAATCCCACACAATGAGGAAAACCACCAAGAGTAAATGGCAACAATGGAGTTGATAATAAATGAGCTATTTTAGTGGGCCTGGAGGCAAATTTTCCAATCTCAAGACTCACAGCCCACAAATTTGAAAATTACCAAATCCTCCTCCCCCATAACTGGAAGTACATGCAAAGATGACAACAAAAAGGAAGAACAAGAGCCCTCTTCTACAAGATCCAAAAAATCAAAGAGAAATTTAAACCAAGATGGGGATGTTCTATGACCATCAGGAGAGCATACTATATGACCAAGTAGAAATAAAAACATAATGGAAACAATACATGGAAGAACTATATATAGAAGAGATGAAAGATTGACAGATTCATTCAAGGGAGGACTGTACGAAGACAAATTGCCTATTTTAGACAGTGCACTCAGAACACTTGGGAGAAATACATCACCAGAAACAGACGGTATACCAATAGAGCTGCTTCAGTCTACCAAGACAAAAATCTAACTAAAATCTATCAACAAATATGAAAAACAAAAATAATGGTCCACTCAATATACATCCTCAAGAAAGAGATTGCAGTAACCACAGAACCACTACATTAATTTCTCATGCAAGCAGAGTTATGCTCAAAATTCTACAACAAAGACTTCTACCACATATGGAAAGAGAAATGCCAGATGTCCAAGCTGAGTTCATGAAAGGAAGTGGCACCTAGAGATCATATTGTGTGTATCACAACATTTGATTGTCTTGATGTGTACTTGTACAAAGTACAAGAAGCTACTGTTAGGACAGAATACAGAGAAATGGGATGGTTTCCAATTGGGGGGGGGTCAGGCAAGGCTGCATTTTATTGCCCTATTTGTTTAACTTGTATGCTGAACTTATCAGGATTAGACTCAGGAAGGAGGTATAAAAACTGGAGGAAGGAACATCAACAATTTAAGATATGTAGATGGCACCATACTGCTAGCAGAAACTAGTAAAGGCTTGGAAAAATTACTGAAGAAAGTCGAGGAAGAAAGTACAGAGGCAGTTTAACAGATGAAAATTAAGAAAAAAAACAAAAATAATGACTGCATATTATTATATAATGTAAAAGTAGATGATGAAGATATTGAAATAGTTCAAGATTTTCCATATCTTGGCTCAGTCATTAATCTGAATGGAGACTGCAGTGAAGCAATCAGAAGAATAGGACTTGAAAGGGCAGCTATGATGGAACTAGACAAGATCCTCAAGTGTAAAGACATGTCATTGAACTGAAAGTTAGAATTGTTCATGCCATCATATTTCCAATTTCTGTGTGTGGTTGTGAAAGCTGGAGAGTGAAGAAGGCTCATAGGAAGAAAATAAATTAATCTGAAATATGTTGCTGGAGAAGAGTTCTACAGATCCCATTTGCCTGCTAAAAGGACGAATGAATGGGTCCTAGAGCAAATGAAGCCTGAACTCTCCCTGGAAGCCAAGGTGACTAAATGGAGACTGTTGTACTTTAGCCATGTCATGAGAAGACATGACTCACTAGAAAAGACAATAATGCTTAGTAACGTAGAAGGCAGTAGGGAAAGAGGAAGACTGCATTACAGTTGGATAGACTCAATCAACATGTCCCTGAATCTGCAAGGCCTGAGCAGGGCAGCTCATGATAGGGCGACATGAAGATCTCTCATCCGTACAGTAGCCATAAGTTGACGTCGACTTGGGCCTAAGGCTGTTTCTACACTAGACTGTGTTACCCTGTTTACTGAGGGTCCTGGGAGGGACACCTAAATAACCTTACAATTATACAAGATGGGGAAAATTAGTCAAGAGCACTGGTTGGCACTACGAGAGGCAGGGTAACGCAGCAGGATCTTGTAACCCAATGTTTACGCAGTCAGGCCAAGTCAAGAAGCAAACCGTGTTGGAAATAATGAATGATCTTTATTAAATACAGGCACAAAATGTAAGCAACACACGCACACAGATAACTAAGGAAATAAAGGTGTGAGTATGATAGCGGGATTTTCAGAGGGATAGTTGATTCAGGTGATACAAAACCTGTTCCTGAAGCCCAGAAGGAAGATAGAGAGCGATGCTGGGGTTCAATGTATCTCAGCACGTGGGGCTGAGGGGAAGCTTGCCAAGCAAAGCGGCAGCAAGGCGGTCTGGAACTTGGGAGCGATCCAAGGATGGTCTTGGAATCAGGGGTTTTTATAGAGGGAAATGTGACTGCAGGCTATGCCATACTTGGGGAAGACAATGCATTTTAGGAGCGGGACAAAGCTTTGGAAAGGTCAGAATTTAGCATGATTGAGTTAAGTCCAAGTTGACAAAGAGGTAGACAGTATGCAAATGCAGAGTGCTTGGCATTTGAGTATTCAGCTTGCCAGGGTGCCTGCTCAGGGCAGGGAGTCCTTTGTAAACAGCGTGCATACATAATGAGGGTATTTGCAGACAGGTCTCCTAAAGCGAGGAGCTGGCTATTTCTGGCCTGCCTGGGTGGAGAATGGAATGTTCAGCAATTAGTGGCCAAGCTTAGCTTTGTGCTTGTCCGGGGGCCTCACAAACACGTGGAGGGGGTGGTGGAAGAGAGCCAAATTATTGATATCAAAATGATTTCTTGGGGTATCTCCAAGGAGGCCTAAACTGCAGTAACAACTGTTATAGCATGATTATTCTACTTTCAGCATCCTATAGAATCCTGGGGTTTGCAGTTTAGGGAGGAGCCTCAGGCCCCTCCAGCCTAAAACAGTCTAGTGCAGAAATGGCCTTGATGGCAGTTAACAACAACAAGCAAATCAACTTCCAGGTTTGGTCCAAGGGCATCTTTTTGCAAAACTGTCACTTCTGGAGTAGGGAGAAATGCTCTTTTTTGTTGACAAGATTTGTGTGGCGAGTAGAAGAGTCTCAGGGAGGTGCAGATAGGAGATTAAAAACAGTTCTGGGGCCACATGTGACCCATAGGCCTTACTTTGCCAACCCTGGAGTAGAGAAAAATGGACTATATCCATGTTTTTGGGGCCCATTTAGTTATAGTTAGTTTAGTTATAGTTATCCTTCATCAAGTTCTTCTTCATCTACAACACTAACTGCTACAAAGCTTAAGTATGTTTCTACACCCAATTGTGGGTGTAGGTGTATTTGTGATTCAATCAATAATACACAATTGATAAGGCAAAACAACCCATGCAACACGTCGAAAAGTGAGGCCCTACTTTTAAATAATATAGTAATGTATGCATAATCAAGAATAGAATGAAAAGCAATAATGGGCAAATGCTATTAGTTCAGGTCTAGAAACAATGGAATAAATCTGGATTACCTATTGACCAGATTCAGCAGTGATGCTGTGAGGTTAAGAAGCTATTGGAATCTGAAATTGAAGTAGTGAGAGTGGAGTGTTCCATGGAGAAAGTAAATATATTGCAAACATTCTTCCTTTCTCTGACTCTTGACATGTGTTTCTGTTTCTAGGGCCATTTTGTGTCTTGCTATGCAAGTGCTGGTGGGAGCACTCTGAGGGCTGCAATGTTAAAAAGTACCTTTTCCAAGTTCTGTAGTTTTGGTAAGTTCTTACCAAAAACACCCAGACCAAACAAAATTCTCATCCATTCCTACATTTGCCTTGGCTGTTATTCAGCACAGCTAAGTAAGGCTTTCAGCTGCTACGCATACACCACAGCTAGAGGCCCTTCTGTACTATAACATTATAGCGTTATGATTCCTATATAATCACCATGGTTCCATCCTGTGGAATCCTGGGAGTTGTTGTTTCCTACAAGCTCTGTGGCTGAGACTTCTAAATAGTGATAGCGATAGCAATAGCAGTTACATTTATATACCGCTTATTAGTGCAAAGCACTCCCTAAGTAGTTTACAATGTTTTTGGCTAATTGCCCCCAACAAGCTGGGTAGTCATTTTACCGACCTATGGAAGGATGGAAGGCTGACTCGAACTGGAGCCCTGCAGGATCAAACTCACAACAGGGCCCCTCCCTAAATTGTAAATTGTAAATCCCAGAATTCCACTGGTTTGAACCATGGCAGTTAAAGTGGTGTCATAGTGCTATATTTGTGTAGTGTAGAAGGCCCTACATGTTGACCTCAGCAGCTGCCTAGCAGTGGGGTCAGGCATACATTCATAGGGCTTTACTCTGTGCTTGCAGACAGTCTTCAGCAATGCAATCTCATTTGCAATTAGTATCTGAGATTCTCTTGAGTCAACTGAAAAGAAAGCCACAGTCTAAATTAAGTGGTTTTATAGCACAGCAGTCTGATCTCCTGACATTCATCTTGCTTAGTTTTCTGGACCACTGTAAAGCATATGTTATAAAACAATGTCAATATACTTAATATTCTCTCCTCTTTCAAAATAGGGAACTGCAGCTGACTCAATGGATTCTTTGGGGATAAACATAGAAATAGGTTTATTTGACAGCTGCTCTGTATTATTATTATTATTGCATATTACATCATATCTCATTACAGCCCTGTTACAAAGTTGCCCTAAAATCCAATATTGGATTCTGAGATAGTTTACTGGGAACGGAGCGATGATCTGAAGCTGCAAAAGTTCACTTCCCAGTGTGATGCCAAACTTCCACTGAGTTCAGATTTTGCTCAAGTCCTAAAGACAAGAACCATCTGTAAACGTCTTTTTATTGGGCAAACATAATCAGTGACTTCCAAAGCTCTTAGTAAAAGAACCCGTTCTCAGGATGTTATTTTACTTGACTAAGAAATCTCCCATGTTCAGTACTGGTGCCCGATGGCAGTTTTCAGAACAGGGCTGTTTTATCTCTGGACAGACCAAGGCAAACATGTTTTACAGCAACAGACTGAGGTCTACTGGCAGATCTTGGAGAGATTCGCTATTTATCGGCAAGGACTTTTCATTCCTGATTGTTTAATAATGGCAATAGCAAAATGGTGCACAAAGCAAAATGCTGAAGTCCTGCTGCTATTTTTTAAAGCAAAAGGTATAATGGGAATATTAACCAGAAGTGAATTTTGATCTTGAAGAAGTATTTATTTCTGCTACTCAAAATAGATTCTTTGGTTCAGAATTCTTGTTTAAGTCCATCTGTGTGTCAAAACTACACAGTTGTACCAGTGTGATCCACTTTAATTCATTTTATGGAATCCTGAGATGTTTAATTTGGTGGGGGACTTATATTTCTCTGCTTGAGACTTCTACCTAAATGAAGAGAAATGACAGATCCCAGAACCCTGCAGGATGGAGCCATGGCAATTAAAGTGGGATCAAACTACTCCAATTGTGTACAGTTCTGTAGATCCTCCCTGTGTCCATCTACATTGCACAGTTGTATCAGTTTCATATTACTGTGTCATGGCTCCATCCTAAAGAATTCTGGGATTTATAGTTTGATAAAATATTTAAAATTATCTCCTAGAAAGCTATATGGCTTTCCCCTGAACTACATTTCTCAAGATGTCCTTAGAAGAGAGGGGTTGAGGATTAAATCCAGTAATGTAGAGAAGCACAGAAAGCTTTAGTGGGGTGGATTAAAAGTATTGAGGAAAGAAGTTGAAGTACCTCACGAAACTGCAATCCCAGGGTTCCTTAGAATGGAAATCTGTCAATTAAAATGGTGTGGAACTGATATAATAGCTCAGGACTAATGTACCCTTGTTTTTTTGCATTAGGCTATGGCTGGTAAATTTCTGTGTTCCAGTAAAAAGCAAAAGAGATGGAGCACATGACTGGTATCTCCTGGCCTCTGTTTTACTGTATCATTTCAGGGGGCTTCTGGGTCCATCTTTGCCATTTAGAGGATTCTGCAGCTTCTGCAGCAAGAAGCACCTATTATCAGCTGAAGTTAGTCAACTGGGCTTTTTTCTGGATTGCAGTAGTTTCACTGCTAACATTTTGTGTGTTGATCAGGTACAATAGTGTAGATGTTACTGCAGTTCCTAAGCCGCACTTGGGATGATATTAGATATCACTTTGATATCAATAATTTCGCCTTCTTCTACCATTCCTCTCCACGTGCTGTGAGGCCCCCGGACAAGCTCACCGACAGGCACAGCCACTAATCGCTGTAATATTCCAACACAATACAGGCTGGCCAAAAATAGCCGTCCCGCTGCTTCAGGAGACCTCGAAGGCAAGTACTCTATTATGTATGCACGCTACTTACAAAGAACTCCCTGCCCCGACCAGGCGGCTTGATTAGAAGAATACTCATCTGTCAAGCACTCTGCATTTACATACTGTCTACTCCTTTGTCAATTCAGACCTAACTCAATCATGCTAAATTCTGACCTGTCTCCAGCCTGAAACTCATTGTTTTCCCCAAGTACGGACTAGCCTGTGGCTACATTTTCCCCTATATAAACCCCTGACTTTGAGAGCTTCTTTGGATTGCTTGGATCACTCGGATCACTCCCAACTTCCATCCTGCCTTGCTGCCACTTTGCTTGGTGAGCCTTCCCCTCAGTCCCACGTACTGAGACTTCATACCTCCGAACTTCTGCTGCGGACTACCCGGGCTTCAGGACAAGTGTAGTATCACTCAAACCAACAATTCCTCTTAAAAATCCCTCTATCCCACTCCAACCTATATTTCTATAGTTATCTGCGTGAGTGTGCTGCATATACTGTTTGTCTGTATTTTAATAAAAACCACAATTATTATTCTTCCACTTCTGTTTGCTCCTTGACTTGGCTTGCCCCTGTAGACATTGGGTAAAAGATTACGCTCCATTGCCCTGCCTCTCGTTTTGCTAGCTTGTGTTCTTGGCTAATTTCCCTAACTTATCTAATTAAGAGCGCATTTAGGTGTCCCTCCCAGGACCCCCAGAAAACAGAGTAACATAGACATTGCAGGTATTGAAGAATCTATCAGGCAGAATGTTGGATGGGACAGCAGCCAGCATAAATGCTGGTCTACCAGTACTAAAACAACAACAACAACAACAATGACATTGGCTGTGTATTAGCTTTCAAGATTTTATTGTTAACATTTGACACTCTAAATCTCTAAGGGCTTGGTTACCTTAAGTAATGCCTTTGCTTGTACTGTATCACTAAGATCTTCAGAGGATGCCCAGATGATAGTGCTTGGAAAAATGACATTTTTTTGGAAAAAAAACACTCCCAGATTCCTAGTCACCATAGCCTTTGGTCTCTTTCTCACTGTATAATTATAGCACTCAGATACAACTAACTGCCATGGCCCCGTCCAATAAAATCCTGGGGTTTCTAGTTTTGTGAGATATTCAGCATTCTCTGTCAGAGAGCTCTAGTTCCAAACTAAAATACAGATCCCAGGATTCCATAGGATGCAGCCATGGCACTTAGAGCAGTATCAAAGTGCTATAATTGTGGGTGTGAAATGGATTCAAATTAAACATGTATTTGTTTTTATTTGCTGACAATTTATTTCCTGTTTGTTAATATTAACAAACAACCCTGTTTGTTAATATTAACAGCCAAACAAAGGCAATACACAAACAAGTATCCAAAACTCAAATGGATAGCTGGATTTTCTACCAAAGCTCACTGCTTGGGGCAGAGAAAGTTGGATTGCAGACTATAATTCCTGCACAAGGCTTTTTTACCCAGTTCTCCCAGAAGCACCTTGCATATTTGGACTGTTGAGGCTGGAAGAAATGACATAGCAGTCCTAACACAGAGCCATCTGGACATGTGCTTATTGAAAGGAAGGCTTAAGAGCTATTCGGATAAGCAGAAATGACAGAATTAAGCTGAACAGCAACACATCGGAAAGCTAATGCAGTTTTATCTGACTTAGGGTAATTTTCTGTTCCACATAAAATGGCCTGGGGAATTCTTTCACCTTTAGAAGAGTGAGTCCTCTAAACAGATAGTTGAGGTGATAAAACAGTGCCAATCAAGTTAGCTGTTTATATCCAAAATATTACCATTTTAAAACATTTACTTTTCAGCTCTAGTAATGGTAGCTTGGCCAGCTCCTTCAAAAATGTTACTGTTTTCTCAACAAAATGTCAAGTACGTTTTCAAAGGGGGAATAGTTCATAAGTGAAGTATGTTTTCCTAAGGGCAATAAACCACAAATAAATATATCTTACCTCCTCCTGGGGCATGGAGCCAATTTTTTTTCTTTTTCTTTTTTGGAGACAAATAAAATTATAGATGTTTTCCTTTAAAAACTGCAATACTACCACCTGGGTGGCAGCAAATTAAAGCTGGGTGAATGCATACATCTGGAAGGGGAGATATTTTTGGCACAGCTCATAGTTAAGGCCTATGTTTGCCCTACATAATATTAAAATGAGTTGCATAAAACAACCAGGAAGTATTGATCCATACACTATCCATCGTATCAGTCAAACCTTTTAAACTTGTGAAAATGTGGAAAGCTGTCAGGTATGGCAGAAAGAAATACTTTGGAGGAGAATTTTATCTATCTGTCTATGTGTCAGTGTATCTGTCTACGTATCTCTTAATCTCTCTCTTGGGTGTGTTAAAAGCCAATCTGGCTGCTGTTCCTACATCAGATGGCTGTCTGAAATATTTTCACAATAATTGCTAATAACAAGGGACTGGGAGAAAAATCATTTGGTTTATACCTTAGTATGATTCAACATAATCCACAGTTCTGGAACTAACATTCAAGGCAGAACATAATTATCCTCTAGTTTTGACACTTCTGTAAATGTTGCGATGCAATTCAGGAATCCAAAAATGCATATAAATACATGGCAATTTTTCTTCTTTTGTTTGGAGTGCAGTTCCCAGAACCCCAGCCAGCAGAAAAGTTTTGCAAGCTCAGTTCCTCCAACAGTCCCAATGTGCCAGGGACAATCTTGATTAATCTCTGTTGTCTCACTTTTTCAACTGCTTTTAAAATGTCCCAGTTTCTCTCTACTCCTCCCACCTTCCTCCTTTGTCCTCTGCTTAATTCAGTTGATACAAACTGAGTTCAAATTGCAAAACTAGTTTACTCAGTGGTGATGGGGAGATGAGAAGGAGCAATCTTTGCCTTCCCAGTAAGCTCAGGCAAAAGCAAACTGCTACAGCTTCTGATTCCTATCCCTGAATTTATGGGAAACAGGGTACAAATATATACAAATAAAAGATGTTTTAAAATGCTTGTAGTAAGATCAGGAAATATTTTATCCTTTGGGTATTTTTGATTAGAACTCCCATCAACCCTGCCCAACATGGCCAGTGGTAAGAGAATGTGGGAACTGTAGTCCAAGACACAGAGTTCTTTAGTCCAGTTCTAGAGACGCAAGAAAAATATTGTAGTAGCACAATCAATAACAACAGCAGTTTCCAACCTGAAATAATAGCAAACAAGGGTATAAAAGGGTGTGTGTGTGAGAGAGGAGCTAGGGAGAGGGTGATTTTTTTTCCTATGGAGAAGAGTAAGCCTTGTTTTCCCATTCCTTGTGCTTTCAATCTTAGTATTTCTCTTTGCCAGATACATGAAATGTGATGATCACAGATTTCTCACATCAGCTGCTTTGCCTTGTAGACTTATATTTACAGGCCGAATTGTGTATTCTTTGGAGGCTTTCTGGTGGAAGAGTGGCTTCTTCTTTGTCCTCCTACAACTAACTGCTAATGGACAACATACTGAACAATGCCAGATCTCTCTGTCACAATGAACAATGCCAAATCTTTCTGTCTAATTATGGTGGGAGGAGATATAAAACCTATATTTTATATATAAAAACAGGAACATCTAAAACTTTACAGTAAATAACAAGATGGCAGAGAGAGAAGTATATAAATATGCATACAAACCGACATCAAGGAAAGAACTGTGAACAGCTCTTCCAGAGACATTGACTCAGATCCTGCATTTGATGTAATGTTCCTTATGGAGGTATCTGCCAAAATGGACAAACAGTGACTGGGGAGTAACCCATCTCATGCTTTACAAGCTGTAGACCCTCGTGTTAACAAATTATTTCAACAAGCTGTAGAAATTAATGAGGTACCAGCTGATGTCAGGGCTCTGTAATATATATGTGTGTGTGTTTGTGTGTTTCCAGACTTGAGATTTATTAGAGAATATTGGCAGTTGCGTAAAATCGACCTTCCCAAAACCAAAGCACGACTTCCATCACTAACTAACTGGGCTTATTCATTGTTCAGCTGTGGCTGGTGTGAATTACAGGGTGCTCCTTAATGTTCTAGCAAATATGGCTAGTTCACTGCTGTGCAAAAATGTGGAGTATGCAATTGGAGTATGTCTTGATTTATAGGCATCCACCAAACGAACCCCTAGAGCACCTGAATGCAATCTTTCATCAGCTTGAGGAAATGGTTGAATTTGACTTTTCACTTCTCAAAGTGCTTCACTGAGGCAGCAGGAAACAAGATATGGATTTGGGATATGTTGTAGGATAAAGGAATTAGGAAATCAGAGATACATAAAAGTGGAAGCCATTAAAATCCACTAATAATGTGCCATTAAACGGCAGGTGAGATGTATTTGGGGCACTGAAGAGCATGAGAGAAAATGTGTGCTGTATTTCACATACTCCAATTGCCCCATTAGCACTTCTCACTGGGGAGACCTTCTAAAATGAGATTTTAGCCACTAATAAAATAAGGCTTGCATGGAACAATCTACTGGCGATCTATGCCTGGAACAATCTACTGGCGATCAAAGGAGAGAATTAAAGCAGCCATCAGCATCTATTCCTTGACGGTGTTGAAATATTGGTTCCTGTTGTGGAGAACAGCAGTTATGGGTGTTTTTCCTTTAGAAAATGAAACACATGTGGAAATAAAATGGGAAAGCTGTCTAGCCTGTGCTTCTCCTCCCTGGTGCTCTCCAGATGTGTTGGATTACAACTCTCATTGTGCTGAATGGGAATGATGGGAGTTGTAGGTCATCAGCTGGAGGAAGGCTGTATTACACTCTACTAATAAAAGGCCTCTGCCCAGACTTTCTTACATCAGGGATGCATATCATAACTCTTGTCATGCACAGTTATACATTAATTGTGCTATTTAGGCCTTGTGTTGAATGGCAACATGATACAACTGAACCAAGGCCATTTCAGCACAAGACTGTTATAGCGTGATTATTCCACTTTCAACATCCTAGGGAATCCTGGGGCTTGCAGTTTGGGGAGGGGCTGGCTGCCCCTCCCCAGACTGCAAACCCTAGGATTCCATAGGATGTTGAAAGTGGAATAATCACGCTATAACAGTCTCATGTGGAAATGGCCCAAGATAGCAAATGTGCAAGCAAATGCACAGCCAAACATATATGAACATCCATGTGCAATGCACATTTTTGCATAATGCACACTGTATGCACAATGGTTGCAGCCTTAAACAACACAAATGTTCCACACTGTAAAAAAAAAAATCCAACCACTTCTACAAGAACACCTACAAATGTGAAATTTGTAAAGGGGAAAAAATATGCCACAGCCTCTCCAGAATGCTTGTTTCATTGCTGAACTAATATGAAAAGGATAATGCCCAACAAGATGGACTCAGCCCAGGCCAACCTCAGGAAGGACAATGCTTCTGTAGTGAGGTACAAGATTATGTGTAGGTAGTATAGGAATTGGAGTGCTAACCACTGAGTGATCCTGTTATAGTGGTTACAACAAGCTTGCAGCAATCTATAGAACTTGAGATAGATGGATATTTTCTCCAGTTAGGGAAAAAAAATAATCAGTACATAGAAAGAGGCTTTTATGTGTAACTAATAAGTGTAGATTCAGGTATCAAAGGTTAGTAGTAACATGGAATAATCACGTTACTTACAATTTGTTAAACTTGGGGATAACAAAGGAAAGGTTTATCATAATACTAATGTAGGGTGGGGTGTAACAAGAAACATTTATTCAATACTCCTAAAATGATGCTTCAAAGCATTAGGGAGAGGTTTGGCCTATTCTGGATATTTTCTAATTTTTTTAAGGCCTGGAAAAAAACCAGCAGTAGCATGGTAGAAAGATATTACTCATAAAGTAATGAAAAGCATTAAAGCTGATGGGCTATTTATTTATTCATTTTTGTGAAAAGAACAATCAAGAGTAACACATCCTGGTTTTTGCAAATAATGTTCCCTGTTCCAACAGATACACATCTGGATATGCATCTCTTTCTGTATCCAAGCATCATTGAGCTGGCTGGATATATAGGAAGCTACCTTATAGTGAGTCAGACTCAGTGGTGCAGCTAAGTGATTTTAGACTCAGGAATTAATGGTTTTATTGGGTGTGGGCTCTTTAGATAGGAATGTGTATTACTTCACTGACTTCAAAATGTAATAAACCAGTCCTGCTGCTTTTTTGGTTGTATCTTTAGGACTGTAAATCTATGGTCAGGGTCTGTCTCATTACTGGTCTTTGGAGGCTAATTCTGGGAATCCTTTCAGCTGAAGAATGCATACTCCCCCATGCATTACACAGATGAAAAAAAAGGACACTTGTAATCAAGCAATGTAAGAGCGTGGTCAAGATGGCAAGAATTATCAATGTGGGAGAATGCACAAGTTAGGAGAGGCTGCAGCACTTTGCTTGTGCTTCAGTATCCTGGGAAAGGCAAGATTCCTCCCCGGCCTGCTGAGTTAATTGAGTACAAGCTACTCCTGTACTTCCTATTCAGTTTGCAGCACTTGAAGTAAGCTGAAGAAAAAGGAAAGAGGAGAGAGAAAGTGGGATATTTTAAAAGCAGCTGAAAAAGTGGGACAACAGAGGATTAATTGGAATTGTGCCTGCCAAGCTGACACAGTTGGGGGATGCAAGAATGGAGTCAAAATATTTTAAATAAATTAGTATCTACATTCTTGTTTTGAACTGAAAAGATGCTTTTAACTGTTAAGTAATTGGCTTGCTATAAATGGTCTAGAACTTTTTGGATATAAGGTTAGGTATGGATGTCAATTAATCTGTCAATCAGTTCTATTTTCCAGGCTTTAGCTGCTTGATGACTACATGCATAATTGTGTGAAGTTTCGTTATTTACAGAAATGAACTTTATGTTAATTTCAAACTGAATGCTATTATTAATGAATATATTTTTCCCTGGTTGGACAATTGTTTTTACTTTCTAGTGTCATCATGACTGGAGCCCCTCCATATACAATATAGTAGGCTCTTCTTTCTTTCTCTCTTTCTTTCTTTCTTTCTTTGGTTGCATTGTATGCATCGCTTGTAAGGCAGCAGCCTGGAATTACTTAGGCTTTCCTTCCATGCTGAACATATTTCAAGACTATCCTACAAACGAAGGCACAGCATGATGCGACACTACTTCCAGCACGGAAGATGTGGTAACACAAACTTGACAAGTGAAATTAATTACTACATTCCATTAATTTTGAGTCATACACCCAGCCCATTAAATCTGGAGAACCTTGTGGAAAACAAACTCGCCACACCGCACTGAAATGTTATTTTTGGCCTCTGTCTTCTCCATCCTGCTGGGGTCCTCTTGGACAGATCAACTCCTTTGTGGTTTGCTTCTACTGCTAGCATCAGTAGAACATCTGTTGTCCTCTGGAAAAAAGAGAGAGAGAAAGCGAGAGAGCAATCAAATCTACACTTGGGGCTGCCATGTGGGTGGATGAGGCCTCCTAAGCTATTTGAGATGGTGGCAATATCAACTTCTTGCACTTCTTGCAATATCAGCTTCTTGCACACTTGGACAGGTGTTGTTTTCAGCCATTCTAGTTTGAAGAGCATTAAACACAAGATAGCTAAAGTAAAATAATAATAATAATAATAATAATAATAATAATAATAATAATAATAATAATAATAATAATAATAATAATAGTAGTAGTAGTAGTAGTAGTAGTAGCAGCAGCAGCAGCAGTGGCAGTAGTAGTAGTAGTACTAAAAAACTAAACTCTGGATCATGATAGGCCTGGATTGGATGATGAGTCTGGCTAGGCCAGTAGTATTCCTTCTCCTCATTGGCTAACCAGATGCTTTTGGAAGCTCACAAGCAGCACACACGTACAATAGCATCCTCCAATGGCTGATCCCCTGTAACTGGTATTCAGAGAAATACCACGTCTGGAACTGGATGTAATATGTAGCTATCATAACTGGTAGTCACCAGTAGCCTTACCTTCCATGAATGTTTAAAATCCCCCCTTTAATGCTTCTTCTGTTGGGGACTACCTGCATCTTGGGTAGATCCCTACAACCTTTTTACCCCTCCAACACCAGGTAAAGCAATCTGATTCAGCTTCAATTGATTGTGTGTATGGCTTCAAGTTGCCTGTTGACTTATGGCAGTGTCATGAATTCCATAGGATTTTCTTAAGCAAGGAATACTCAGAGGTGGCTTGCCATTTCCTGTCTCTAAAATACAGCCCATGGCACCTGGTAGTCCTTGATTATGATAGACTTTGCCTGTTCTGTCATTTAAAATGATCTCCATAGCTAAAAATAGAGACTTGCACAAGAGACTAAATGCATTCTTCTATCATAGGGGGCCTGTGGCTTCATACTGGACAGATGATTATCCAGTTCTCAGAGGAGTTGCTTTGTAACTTCACACAAAGAAGCCAAGTTGCCTTTGTTTTATTACTTTAGTTCCTATTCAGCTGACAGTGGGGGAGGATGGTGGATCATTTTTCATCTACATACATTTCCTGCAACATCCAAAATGTAGACACCATGACAACAACTCTGCCTTTTTCTTTACCTTATATGCTATTTTACTCTCTTTGCCTGATATGAAACTGTGAAGGCTAGCATGATGTATTTTGTATTTTTTGGTTGGCCTAGTAAAGGTATAACAACAGGATAGAGTTTGGATTTTGTTGCTATTTTTGTTTTATGGCCAACATGTCTGTCTTTGAAACAAATTTTGTTAGTAAAACCCATGGTTTAATTATGCATTCTCTAAATACTCTATAGGCACCAGATCCCACCTAATTTTGGAAGCTAAGCATGATCAGCTCTGGTTAGGGTATTTAGGTGATGGAGGCTATATTTGAGAGCAAGTGATTGGCAAAACCACCTTGGAATATTCCTTGACTTACAAAACCCTGTGGCCATTTCCGCACTGCATCACTATAATGCTATCTTATCTAGTTCCTTCATAGCTGCCCACACAAATCTTAAAGTTATTCTGATTTCTTGACTACAGTCTTCACTTTGGCCATTTTTGCACGGGCTTAAAGAAATGGTGCAGAGCATCCTCCAGGGAGGATGTCTGCACCTGGGAGCGGGCTAGGTCGGACCTACTTAGTGTAGTTCTGCACCTCAACCCACTCCGGAATGACCCAAAGTGGTTGTCCAGCGTGCTTTTGAAAGACAGCTTGAAACAGGTCTTTCAAAAGCACGGAGCGCGCCACTCCGTGCCCGCGCTCCAGCACAGATTTGCAGGCTCGCACCAGTGTGAGCCTGCAATCTGCTGAGGGCGGGCTTTAGGCTGGGGAGCTTCAGTGATTGGTGGAGAGCCTCAACCATTTTTGTCCCCGGAGCAGTGCGGAGTGGCAGCCACGCACTGCTCTGGACCAGCCTGGACCCAAGCGTGGAGCCAAGAAGTCCAGTAAGTACTGGCACGGGGCGATTCCCTCGCTCTGTGTGGAAATGGCCTTTGATTAGCAACTGAGCAAAGGTATGGAAAAATCTTTAACCATTTCAATGTTTTCATTATTCATTATTTTTGTCTTCTTAATTATTCAACTGCAGTCTTGCTTTTGTACTTTCTACCTTAACTTTCCTCAATAGTTGTTTCAAGTGCATTACTCTTATGTAAAGATTAGTAGAAAAAAAAATGAAATGACATCTTTTTAGAGTAAGTTAATTTTGTTTTCTATATGGGCTTTTGTTAAAACCCATCTTGTCAGATGCAGAAAGAAATGGAAACACAGTGGCACAATCAAGTTATAGGTAGGTAAAGAGTGAACCTGTTATTTTCATTTCAAATTAGGTCTAAAATAAATGGATGGTATTAAGCATAGCATGAACAAAAATAGAGGATATAAATTAACTGGGTTGAGTACCAATTTAGGCACAGTCAGTGGGGCTGGCAGTAGCAGATTTCCCTGCCCTTCCTTCTCATAGCAATTCTCCCAGCCTCCTAAAAATGCTACACAGAAAATCAGAGTCCCAACTGAATAGGGTGAGCTAACATGAGGAGAAAAGATATTTCCTCAAAATTGGGGGGTTACAGTTTTTTTGAGTGGAGTCTTTTCATTCCATTCAATTAATTCAGCAAGGGGAGAGGAAAGGACAGGGGAAATTTTGCCCTTCCCCATAGACTCAGGAAAAGCAAACTGCTGTAACCAATACTAGCTTGTCCGTTCTACCTCATTAATAACTTTTGCCATCTTCACCACACTCTGAAGCTGTTTGGCCACACATGTCCTGGTTTTCTTCCGTGAGATGTAGGAGGATATATAGTTGCACTTACGTCCTGCTTCTGGGCTTCCCACAGGCATCTGGATGAAGAGAATGTTAGACTAGATAGGCCTTTGGTCTGAGTCAACTTGACTCTTCTTATGTTCTTATATTTTCCCAGCCATAAGTGTGCCACACTGGGCATTTTTCTTATATGAGGGTCTTCCTATACACTGGACCCTCCACTTTAGTGGTGGTTAGGGGAACAATACCCCTGCAAAAGTGGAAAAACTATATAAATAAAATATAAATAAAATCACAAATGCTATTTTTTTCCCCTGGGAGAATCCTTCTCTGGGAATCCCTAGGTCCTCCAGCCCAACTCTGTGGTCAACTTCTGCTGAAAATTGACCACAGAGTTGTGCTGGAGAATGTAGAGATTTCTAGAGAAAACATATCAGTCAAATCCATGAGTCATCAAATCCATGAAAGGGGAACTAGTGAATGCGGAGAGCCGACTGTACTTTGTGACCTTGATCTTGGTGGAACAGGGGTGGTTTTGTACACATGTGTTAGTTATCTCATGTGAAAATGCCATAGATGTCCATTTTGCTGCAATTCAACATTTGAAAACTCCTATATAAAAGAAAGACATTCAGGGATGAAACAATACACAGGTATGTGCACAGTTTTGTGTGATGTATCTATTATTCATCAGTGACATAGTATGCTTTTGAGTCATTTCTGACTTATGGTGACCCTAAGGTGAATCTGTCACAGGAGTTTCTTGGCAAGATTTGTTCAGAGAGAGTTTGCCCTGGCTGAGAGAGGGTGACTTGCCCAAGGTCACACAATATGTTTCCATGGGCAAGCAGTGATTCAAACCCTGATTTTCAGAGTCCAGTGTTCAAACCACTATACCACATTGACTTTCAGTGATAGATTGGCTAAAGGAGACATGATGCAATGTCTAAGAATCTGAGAGGCAAGTTACACATTATCTGGATCAGAACTTCACCTTGGCCACAAATTCACTACATGGCCTTAGACAAGCCAATTTACTTTCAGCCCATCTGTTGCAACATCAGGGAACATAAGACTGACCTATTTTACAGAACAGTTGTGATGGTAAATGAGATCATGTTATATTGTAAAGGTGCTTTGAAAAGATGAAACATTTCAAAGGCCTGTCATTTTAGGTTCAGTGAAGCTGATTTAAAGCCTCCTTCTGGGGAAAATTAAATTGCAGAAAAGCAGTATAACTTAACAACAATTACTTCTGATTGTCTGAGATCTTGCATCGTCAGACATAACTGCAATAATGGAGCTCTCCACCTCTCACCCCACCCCGTGCAGCAAAACTTACTTCTTCTGACAGGCAGCGCCCCAGCCAAAGGGTTTCCAAGGTGCTGCAGATTCAGGGACTGGGAGATGATATCTGCAGTGTTCTACCATTCACAGGTCATGTTGCAGGGCTTTTCTTAATCATAAGAAATGACTAGAAGTGACTTTCTGTTTATTTCCCCCCTTTTTTAAAAAAACCCTTCTGTCCTGGGTCTAAGTCCCAAAACATGGTAGAAATGCCCTCATGCTCTCTAGAGGGCATTTAAGGGCATTTTTTTTAAACCAAGGGGCACAGAAACAGCCCAGGGGGGCCACATGAGAGGCTGCCTCCAGTTGCCCTGCTGAAATATCACTCCAGACTCCAAATATGCTATGTGCATGCTAAGTGGTATTATCTGCAGAGAAGGGTTTTTCCCCCTCGTGGTCTCCAGCCCTATTTGTGTCTCTTGCTTCACTTATCTGAAGAACCATGCTTCCTTTAAAAAAGAAAAAAGCAAAAGAAAGAATTTGGTTTATCCTATGATTAAAAAGGCCACCCAAGAGAATATGCACTCACCTTTCTTAACTGACAAAGTCAACAAAACTCAGTTTCTCTCTCATCTTCCATCCTTT
Organism: Ctenosaura bakeri; assembly: GCA_948474755.1. Lineage (NCBI taxonomy): Eukaryota > Metazoa > Chordata > Lepidosauria > Squamata > Iguanidae > Ctenosaura > Ctenosaura bakeri. Next base: position 130,947 of record CAOLHI010002628.1, on the reverse strand, counting down.
CTGCTTCCATCCATTTCTGGTTCTCCTGCCAAGCGATAACAGTGAGGCCTAAACAAAGTGTCAGCCTTGATTATCTGCCTAGGTTATCAAAAATCTCTTCTGAAGTGAACAGAGACTCATTTGACATGTCTCACACCCTGGTGACATACAGAGCCCCCTTCTTGGTTATCTCACTGATGTGAGGATGATGGGAAGGGGAACTTACAAGCAGCACCACAGATAAGCTGAGAACACACAGGAGATTTCTGAAGCTGCTAGCTGACCATTAGGCTAAATTAGGGGGAGGATTTGTCTGAAAGTGAACTTAGTCTCTAGGAAAGACAACTACATGATAAATGGTTATGTTTATCACAGGTAGCTCCCTGGACCACAGGGCTCAACTGTGACCTCTGGTGGGAATTAATTTAGCCTAGGCTTGTAGGAGTCAGGGGATGACAGGGCAGAAATCAATATTTTTCTTTCACTTTTCCATTAATATTAGGAGAGACAATGCAATTCCTACAAGTACCAGCCTGCCAAACCTTTCCAAAAGAGGTATAAAGGAGACATGCTGGGAAAAGCATGAGTAGAGGCCAGTGGTGGAACTTGCATGGAGGATGGGTGGGTGGGGACAGGACTATAGCGTAGGAGGTGGGCTACAGTGCGTGGGGGCATGGCCTTGGTGCAAGGGGGCAGGGCTATGGTGCTCAGGAGCATGGCTACAAGCTGGGGCGCCCCCCAAAAATTGCCGCCCAGGCAATTTTACCGCCCAGGCAATTACCGTTTCTATAGCCCCCCCAACCCTATGCAACTGGTAGAGACACTGAACAGAAGCTGGGGTTGGGGAGGGGAAGATGGAGGGGATCGAGTACAAAAGAGAAACACAAGGGGAAGGTATAAGAAAACATAAGACAGTAAACACTTTTTGAAAAAATGGTGCATACTCTCCAGTGTTTCACAGAGGAAAAGCGGGACACATGTGACCAAGTGATATCAAAGCATGGTCAAAGTGACATTGGTGAGGAAAAGCACGCAAGCTAGGAGAAGCTGCAGCAGTTTGCTTTTGGCTGAATCTACTGGGAAGGACAAGATTCTTCCCTCTCCTTGTTGCCTTGCCAAATTAACTGAGCCCAAACTACTTTTGCAATTTTAAATTCTGTTTGAAGCAACTGAAGTAAGCCAAGGACAAAGAGGGAAAGTGGAAAGAAGTGACAGAAACTGGGACATTTAAAAGCCACTGAAAAGTGGGAGAGCAGAGTATTAAGTGAGACTGTCCCGGGACAAATTGGGACAGTTGGAGGATATGTGGGTGCTACTCAAAAACCAGCTCCAGAAGACCACACTTGTTAACCAATGTATATTTAAATAACCCAAGCTGAGGGGAAAGACAAGATTATAAATACATTAAAAAAATCAGTGCCACCAGTATCACTTTAGACATATTCCAGCCGTGGAAAATTATTAGATTGCCAACATTTTGCATCACTGAAAATGTTTAGGGGAGAGAGAGGAGTTCCACTAGTCTAAAGGTGGAACAACTGGCTAGCAACTAGTTTTATTAAAGGGAGAGGTGTACCAAATAAGAATTCTGCCCCACCCCCTGATATTTCCCTTCAGTCTCCAAATTTCTAGTGTTGCAATAACTTGAAACCTAAAACTTGAGTTGAGCATACAGTTTAGGCAACCAGAGAAAACAGACAGGTAATGTGGTCAAGAGGAATGAGAACACAGCAAATATAAGCAGTTCTAAATGTGAACAATTTTCAGTGTCTCACTCTCTACACAGCTAGAAATTTAGGAATGGCAAATTTCATTTGGAGGAGCAGAATTGTTATTTGGGGCTATGTCAAATAATTTCGTCCCTTCCCCGTGATTATGCTTATGCTTTACAAAACTGAGGTAGTGACAAGCATGTGTGTGTATATATGTGCCTTTAAGTTGCCTGTCGACTTATGGAGACCCCATGAATTTCACAGGGTTTTCTTAGGCAAGGAATGCTCAGTAGTGGTTCTGTCAATTCCTTCTTTTGAAATATAGCCTAAAGCACCTGATATTGTTTGGTGGTCTCCCATCCAAATACTAGCCAAGGTTGACCCTGCATAGCTCCCAAGATCAGAAGGATCTGATATCTTTAGAGTATTTAGCCACACAGGTTGGAAATATTATTTTGGGGACTATAATGTCCAGCATTCCCCAGCCAGGGAGTTAGCATACCCCCTAACTGTCCTGATTTGCCTGGGACAGTTGTGATTAATTCTCTGCTATCTCACCTTTTCAGCTGCTTTTAAAATGTCCCAGTTCCTCCTTCCTTCTCCCACCTTCCCCCTTTGTCCTCAGCTTACTTCAAGTGGTGCAAACTGAATTCAATGTGCAAGAGTATTTTACACTCACTTAACACAGCAGAGGAGAGGGGAAGGGAGAAGAAAGGAGGGGAGAGAGCAGAATCATACCCTTTCTCATATGTTGGGCAAAAGCAGACTACTGTAGCGTCCCCTAGGTTGTGTGATCTTCTTTATTAATAACTTTGTTATCTCAATCACACTCTGATGCTGTTTGACCCACATGTCCCAATTTTCCCATGAAATGTTGGAGGTATGGTAGTAGAGATATGTAGCTAGGGTTGCATTAAATTAACACAATGGGAGGAGTGGACAGGAGTGTGCAGAGTCTTGCCTTCCCAACAGGCTCAGGCAAACTGCTGCTGCATTTCTTAGCTTGTGTGGTCTTCCTCATTTATAACTTTTGCTATCTTGACTACATTCAGACATTGCATTGCCACATGTCCTGATGTTCATTTGCAAAATGTTGGAAAGTATTGGTTTAGCAGCCTTGTAGGCATGAGTATTCTGGGAACTGTAATCCCCAAAAGTAATGTTTTGAACCTATGACTATGCAAGGAAAGGTGGTCACTCTGCTTTGACAAGTCTTAGCAGATGTCATTGTTGGTGATGGTCTTTCATTCATTCATTCATTGATTCATTCATTCATACTTTGCTCCCCTCCCTGTGACATCAGGTGCCTTAAAGAAATAAAGATAAAAATACAAATAAAAACATAATTGAAACATATGAATTTTATATTTAGAATGCAATTAAACAATTTACAGAATTGAAACCATTTAAAATTCCAGTTAAAAAATGGAAGACAAAAATCAGCCAAACAGCACACTATTAAAAATCTCATTGCAGTCAATTCCTAAAAGCTTGTCTGAATAGCAACATTTTCATTTGCCGGCAGAAGGAAAGCAGTGAATCAGCCACCCTCGCCTTCCTAGGGAAGGAGTTCCAAAGCCCAGGAGCAGCCACTGAGTGGGTCCTCTTCATTGTTTGCACCAAAATCTGCCTCAGAAGGTGGTACGACTGAGAGAAGAGCCTCCTCTGAAGATCTCAGAACCCAGGCAGGCTCATATGTGGAGATACAGTCCTTAGAACACCCTGGACCTGAGCTATGGAGGACTTCATAGGTCATAACCAGCACTTTCAGTTGTGCCTGTGAATGAACCAGCAGCCTTGTTGCAACAATACTTTCTGCATGCTTCTGGAAGGCAAACATTTTTTTTCTGAAGCTGGCTTGTTAAAATGACTAATGGCATGGAAGATTCATACTGTTCAGCAGGCCTTTGTCTTCTAAACATTTGAACTTCTGTGTGTGTATATACACAATTGAGTAATATCTATTTGTAATGTTAGCAGCATATCATTTTATTGTATTTAAACAGGAAAAAGCTTATCACAAGCGATAATGCATGGGTATTGCTTTGACAACTCTGTTGACACGACCCCTCATGTGAAAGTCATTATGAAGCTGCTGGGGTGGGGTGGAGGAGATGGAGAACATATTTATTCACTGATAGAGCATTTGGAATAGGCAACGAGGGTGTTTGCTGGACTTTGTGCATCTTGCTTGGAAGCATAGCTAACAAAGGCCAGATGGAGCGAGGTGGCTTAAGTATTGATGGAAACATTCAGGACAGAGGTTGATACTTTTTGTACACACAGTTCTGTGATGAGAACCATGCTTTGGGAATTTCTTTGCTTTTGGAAGCTAAACAGAACCAATGGTTTCCTGGATCTTTAAGGCCAAACTTGCTGTGATCTTTGCTGTGTGGTTAGACCTGGTATGTATTTTTGCTAAGTAACGAACCAGCATAGGTGATAGGCAGGCTAAGATGTATCAGGAATGTAAAGTGGAAGGAATGGAGGTTCAACCTTTTATCCCTGATACAATCTTGAACAGAATAGAACAATTATCTCTGGGCTTCGAGAGTAGATCACATGACAGACACAGTTGTGTCCCCTGACATTTTGCAGACACTTCATGATGGGGTGGAGAATCTCAGGTCTGGATCACACATACAGCTCTTCAGAGATCAGCATCTGGACCTCCTTTCTCAGATTGCCGTACTTCCCCATGATACCATTTCCGGTGGATTCCCAGCTTTTGTATAGCTTTTCCCCATTCTAGGAGGTTGACAATAAGAGTGTTAAAATATGCTGATATTTTGTAGTCTCACTCTTTTGCTATTGCCCCACCACATACCAGTGGGATGTAGCTTCAAAGAAGATCTTGAAAACTGAATTTCACCCTTGCCCACCTTTGTTCTAACAAGAGGTGCCTGCTCCATTGTGCCTAATGGTTTGACTGGCCTTCTTGCCTTTGAACAGTAAACCAGTGGGGAATGAGGATTTAATAGGCTGGATCCTATTGTTCATGCCAGTTGGAGCAGACTCAATGACTAAGTGGGATTTACACGAATGTTGACTCTCCAGTCAACAATCGATTGAGTGGGTAAGCTTTACTTGAGATTTCCAAAAGGATTCAGCTAGAGTTTTTGAAGACCACCTGTACTGGTAATGTGAAGAAACAGTAGACACACTGTGCTGGAAAGAGAGTACAAGATCGTGGTAATTAGAACTTGGAATTAATTCACTGATTACATCACTAAGCTGTTAAGTCTGTAATTTTTTCTAGTGACTTCACCTATCTTTTTAGATTCTCCAATTAATGCTGAAGTTAAAAATATGCTCTAGTGAATTAGGTCATTAGAATTAATTAGAATGGCACCTCTCCCTCTGTCACATTTAAAAAAACAGGAAGGCTTACAATCTCAGTAGAGTGGGGGAAAGAATTAGAGGAACTGCATCACATAGCTCTGTTGTTAGGTGGGCTAGTATGTGTGATATCTTTGAGAAGACAGCTGAGGAGAAGGAGAGAGAGAGGCAGTACCTTCTGGAACTCAGGTCAGAAGAGGCAAATTTAAAAAAAAAATTTTTTTAAAGGAGAATGAAAAGAAAAGAGTTTTTGAATGGGTAATGTGTGTAGGGGTGATGATTTAGTTGCCTATCAGAATACCAAGGCCCTCAACCAGCCAGGCTTCTTTCTGAATGTCCACCTATATGAAATAGGCCTCTAGGGGTAGGAGAGTTTCTCCTTTCTTGATAAGATTCTGGACTGGTTTCTATTATATGTTGTTGTTGTTGTGTACCTGATGTTTCAACATCTTGAAGGGACCGGCTGGCCCCTCCCAAAACTGCAAACCCCAGGATTCCATAGGATGTTGAAAGTGGAATAATCGCCCTATAAGAGTGTAGTGCGGAGGTGGCCAGTGTTTTCTGGGTCTGAGAGTGTGTGATGTGCCCACAGTCACCCAGTGGGTTTCAATGGCCCAGCAGGGAATGCAAAAGGCCATTCTGAGAGGGCCTAAATAACTGCATATTATACCATAATATTCTATAATATATGATGGCACCATATACAATTATTATATAATACTATTTGGGCCCTCTCAGAATGGCCTTTTATTCCTGCAGGATTCTTAGACCTGAAAGGCAGGTGCCCCCTCTCATAAGCTTGCATGAAAGGAAAGTGTTTTGAGTGCATCATGACTTGCATCAAGACTCTCTTCAGTGACTTCTCCTTCTTTATTATATTTGAGATTGATTTCTATTGTATATTATTATATAATATCCAATTATTATGTAATATTAGTGTGACTTACAATGAACCCCTTTGCAGTTCTTAGCATATTGTTTAGATGATGCTACACTTTTGGATAATTATGTGAAAAGTTTTTCTCAAAACCATCCCTTCCCTTTCTCCATCTCTCACACAGGACATCTCCTCAGTTTTTCCATTCAGCTTTTTATCCACTCTTCTTCCTCCTCCACCTGACACTAACAGTTGCTCAATTAGTTAATTAATGAACAAATCAAGGAATTGCAATCATTAGTGTTTATGCTAATGAAGTCATATACCCATCTAACTGTTAAAATTGCCAAGTTAATTTTCAAAGTTAATGTTCCAAGCTCTGGTGATAATTGGTAACATGTAGTAGGTCAAAACTTTATTAACACGAGCAACAACAAAAATATATCTGTGTAAAGGAGAAGGGGGCAAATCTATTTGCAGATTAGCAAGCAAAGGGTTGCAGAAATATGACAGAATTATCAGAGGCATATAGGTGGCAGGAATTTGCTAGTGCCTGCCCTGTATGGTCACACAACCTGAAGTATGCCTAGTCTCATGGTTGTCCAAGCCTACAAGGATAGTATACCCCAACTATTCACTGCAGAGTTTCTGAAGCACACTGATAATGTTATATTGACCAATGAAGCAGCAATTTCACACATTTGCTTCTCCATTTGGCTCTTCTAGGTGCTGATTGCAACAGCACAGTTGTTGCTTTGGGCCTTCAGGTCATTTCCAACTTATTGCAACCTTAAGAAAACATGGGGTTTTCTTGGCAGGATTTGTTCAAAGGGAGGTTGCCCTTACCATCCCCTGAGACTGAGAGAGTATGACTTGCCCATGGTCACCCAGTGGGTTTCCATAGCTGAGTGGGGATTTGAACCCTGGTCTCCAGAATCATAGTCCAATCACTACACCATGCTGATTCTTTCTAACAGCATACTCTCTAAAATTTCAAAGATTAAAACTGGAACACTTGGGGCCAAGCAACATTGCAATCTGGCCAAGATGGCAAAAGTTATTAATGAGGAAGAACACATAAGCAACGAGGGGATGAAGCACTTTTGCCTGAACCTAAGGGGGAGAGCAAAATTCCACCCTCTCATCTCCTCATTCCCCACTTAGTTAACTGAGGCCATGTCCACACTACACTGTTATAGTGCGATTATTCCACTTTCCACATCCTACAGAATCCTGGGAATTGCAGTCTAGGGAGGGGCATCCTTGGCCTCAGTAAACTGCAAACCCCAGAATTCCACAGGATGTTGAAAGTGGAATAATAGCACTATAACAGTGTAGAGCGGAAATGGCCTGAGTGCAAACTACTTCTGTGCTTTGAACTCTGCACCAATGGAAGTAGGCCAGGGACAAAGAAGAAAAGTGAAAGAAGAAAGAAACTGGGGCATTTTAAAGGAAGTTTAAAAGTTAGAACAATTGAGACTCTTCCTACCAAACTGGGGCATTTGGAGAGTATGCAACAGGTGGAGCATCCCATGGCCCTATACCAGCTCTCAGTTTAAAAGAAGTGTTTTTCTGGCTCTGAATCAATATTTCTCCAGTCCTGCTTCTTTTAAAACTCTGAGTACACCCATGTTTGCTGTTTGGCATTCAGCTACAGCTGCCCTCATTTTAAAACCAACTTGGTGTCCAGGTATGGGAAGACATAATTTATTTAATACTTCAATTTGTTAGTATTTCCAGCTTCTAATTTTCATATTTCATATGAAAGTTCATGTTATATGGCATTGGCTTTTGCACAATGGTGGGACTTGGCCATAAATTGTTGGTTTAAGTGACTGATTTATTTTTCTCTCAGCATCTTTACCTCAATCATATTTTCCTGGAGTCCTCACTGCTTTGGTGAAATAGAGGCAAATTGCCGTTTTTGGTGGTTATTTTCTGCAATAATATACATTATGAAAAGCCATACAGAGAGAGAGAGAGAAAGAGAGTAATTTTTATGCATTATAGAGGGAGAGAGAGAGAGAGAGAGAGAGAGAGAGAGAAATTTTTATGCATTATTACTCTAAAGTAATTTTTGTGTGGTTTACCTAGAAGTAAAACACAAATAGAACTGAAGTTTAAAATACAACTAGCTTTGAGCAGTGGATTTGGATAGTTGAAAATCCAGAAATTGTGTTGTCTGGAATATATGGCTCCTACAAAAAAAAGTATTTAATGTGGAACAAAAACTATAGCAGCAAATAAGAAACATGCAGCCCGAAGCAGTTCAGTTACATTGCAGAAGTGAGATCCCACAAAAACACAGCACTCCCTCATCATTTCCTATTTTATTTGTAGCAGACTATGTTTACTTCATTTCCAAAATGACATTTATACGGTAAGCATGTTTCTCTGGTGTGTAGGACTGTCAGTTATCCTGAGGATGCACCATCCTGCACTGAGGAGAAAAGTTTCCTTCCAAAACAGAGAAATCTTCTGAATGTTTATGATTTATTAGGAAAAGAAAATATTCAGTGGTTTACAGAAAAGAGGCCAGCTAGAAGCCCATGGAACAAATCCAGCCCCTGAAGCAGTTTTATCTGGCCCAGCCACGGTGGCTCGACCAAATATTAAGGTGTGGTAAAAAAGTTCACTTACCATTTAACTTGTCAAGAAAAGTCTACTTTGTTCACCAGTTCTTGGAGGCCCAGAGGGTCTACATTTTAATTTTAATTTGGGTTTTAAAAGTACTGCCTGGTTATGCCTGAGCATATGTACTTTCTTTCTTTGAAATCTGAACTGTTAGGATGTCTCCAACTCTGTTAGGGAACCAAGACAAACAGTTTATCTAACAAAATCCAGTTCCATCCTCTGAATCACTCTCTAGAGAAAAGAAGCCCTTATGAGTCTTCACTGGCATAGAGTTGGGATGGGCATAGGCAGAATCCAAGACCACTGTTGAGGCCCCCAAAGGCCTCCAGCCTTCCATTTTCTGTAAATTTTAATTCTTTTAAAGTAACAATGCTCTCTACATCTTATAGACTGCATGAGGCAACTCAGACCCTTCAACTGTCCTAGTTTGGCAGGAACAGGCCCAGTTAACCCTCTGTCACCCTAGTTTTTCGGCTGCTTTTAAAATGTCTCATTTGCTCTCTCTTCCTCTCACTTTCCTCCCTTGTACCTGGCTTACTTCAGATGCTGAAGACTGTGTTTGAAGTACAAAAGTAGCTTGCACACAATTAACTCAGCAGAGGAGAGAGGAGGGGCAGAATATGTGGAGGGATGGTGGATGATAGGATTTATGCAAATCGTGATAAATCTTCCCTCATTCCACTGAGCTCTGACCAAACGTGGCTCAGAGTCAAGTGCAAAACAAAACATATAGAGCAGAGTTGATAAACACAGCAACAAAAGCGTGTGCAGCAGAATATGATATGCAGCACTGCTCTGACCCCAAAACTCACCCACTAAGGAACACTATCACACAGTGTTGTCTTCCGAGGATACCTCGAGGCTTTTAATCTTCTGTTCCAATATATACATACGTACAGGATTCACAGATCCTCCAACAGAGATTCAGCATTCCATCATCTACACATCAAGTGGAGATACGCTCTGGCAAAGTCTCCGGCTAACAATCAGGCAGACCGAGAGAAATGTTGGCTAGATCCCATCTCCTTATATACACAGGGACTAGCTGATGTAACCCCAGCCAGGATTTCATGTCCCATGGCTGATGTAGCCCCTTGTCCTTGTTACATTACACTGTGACTCAGCTTTTTGTCCCAAGGGGATTACCTCATGACATGCACAGTCATTCCCCCAGGTGCTATCCACATGCACATCATAAGTATTTTATTGGACCAAAGGTCACAGCAAACTTTTCCCAACAGAATAGAAGGTGCCAATCCCAGTCTTGAGAGCCATATGGGACCCCCATCATGAAATCACATGGGTAGAAGAGGCCGTTTCTCCTATTTACATATGTTTGCCATATCAGTTTATGTCCACTCACACAACCACAGTAGCTGTGGTTTTTTTTGTTCCTGCCATGCATGCACATATTCACATAAAGCAATAGCCTTTCCTGATCTCTTACTGCCCACCTGCACTCTCATTTGGTTGGGTGTATACCTGAGTGGTCACCTGAGTCATACCTGGGCAGTTATCTTAGGCCGTTTCTGCACTACACTGTTATAGTGCTATTATTCCATTTTCAACTTCTTGTGGAATTCTGGGGTTTGTAGTTTACTGAGGCCAATGATGTCCCTTCCTAAACTGCAATTCCCAGGACCATGGGATGTTGAAAATGGAATAATAGCACTATAATAGTGAATTGTGGAAATGGCCTTAGCCTTCACGTGTTCCCTCCACACCCTCTAATGGTGGGCATTCAGTTGCCCTGATCATCTCTCAACACATTCACTGGCCTTTTTGGGGGATGGAAATGGTGCCACTGGAGTTGGTCCTGCTGGTTTTTGTCTTATTCCAAAAAACTATAATTGAGTATGAGCAGCTGGACATTGGCCTTCATAGGCAAACAAGAGACCAGGTGACACACCTCTGGCAGCTCCATGCCAAGTGATTGCATATTTGTGGTCACCTACATGCTTGTTTGCGAGCCAGCATGGTGTAGTGATTTAAGCACTGGACTATGAACCTGGAGACCAGGGTTTGACTCCCCACTCGGCCATGGAAACTCACTGGGTGACCGTCATGCACCACACATTCTCAGCCCCAGAAAACTATGGGTTCACCTTAGGATTGCCATAAGTTGGAAATGACTTGAAGGCACACAACAACAACAACAATAACAACAAGTGCTTGTTTAGCACGTCTTGTGAGAGTGGTTGCTGAGGCCCATTCTTTGGGAGCCCAGATGTTTTTGCCACTGGTGGGCTTACCTATGTAATGAGGAATGGTGAGAGATTTCTGTGATGTTGGTTTGGGCAGACAAGCAATTTCCACATGTCTCGATCCACCTTTTTTGCATTTCATCCAACCATCCAGAAGGAAGACACAATCATGAAATAGGCAATCCCAGAGGAGAAAAGAGTCATTCTCGCTATTTGGATGCTGGCAAATTGTTGTGTTTATTGGATAGCAGCCAATCCATTTGGGCTTGTGTATTGAATAGCAGCAGAATTTTTTATAGATGTAAATGTGAGGGAAAGTGACTCTGAAAGACCTATCCATCCCTAATTAATCAGTGGTCCATGGTCCAAGCAGGAGACAGGGGACCTCATCATGCCAATGTGCTATGAATGTTCCCACACATACTACTCACACCATGGACCTCTAGTGCTCTTACCTCTGGCTAGATATGGAAGGGTCCCTCAGTGAGTGACTCTTTTTCCTCCCAGTGTGGTGAATGCACTGAGGCTACCACCACCACCACCAGCAGCAGCACCTAGTTTTTCTCTCGAACCTCCTTCCAACAACCGTTATTAGGATTTGGCTGCATCACTGCTAACTGTATGGCCTTCCAGATGCTGTTGAGCTGTGACTCCCAGCATTCATTACCACTGGCTATGTAAACTAGACTGCTGGGAGCTGTAGTCCAACAATATCAGGAAGACGACATAGCAGCCACTTCTTCCCTACTGTTATTGCTTTTAGATGTAGGTTTCCATATTAAACTTGTCTCAGCTTCATACGATTTTAACTATCATTCCTCCTTCCGGTGGAATTTGTAGTTTGATGAAGTACTTGGACTCCTCTGCTAGACAGCTTAAGTGCAGTCAACTGAACTATAGCACTGCCAGAGTTCTTTTGCAGAGAACTCCAAATATCTCACCAAACTACAATCCTAGGATTCCATGGAGGGGGAGTAGAACCACGGGAATGGAATTGGTATCAAAGTGCTGTAACTGGGTAGTGTGGTTACTCCATTAATACAATGTTGACTGAATTTTTAAGCAACTTATCCTCATTCCTATGCATGACAAATACGCATACTGATATAATAACATTTAAAAAAAATTAAAATAAATCTGCCATATGGAATAGGCAGTGGCCAGAAGCATATTTTCCCAGGAGTTAGTTTTCCTAATCAAAAGGATTCTTACCTCTCTTGGGATCTTGTTGAAAGTTGCCAGTCACCTACTTTTGCCTTCACGGTGGGGACAGGAGACTCTACTGTTATATAAAATGTGGTGTAAAGCCACCGCTGTAAGAAAGCATACACTTGTTAATGCACTGTGAAAACTTACTTATGCGAAAGCAATGTTTGAACAGCATCCTCCTTATATACTGGCTTCCTTGTGTACTCAGGTCTTGAACCAGCTGGTTTCAATCAAGGTTCAGGGATGCTAGTCCTGCTAAACATTAAACCTATCTGTCCTATAAGATACAGTAAAAGAACAGCCAGAAAACAAGATCACCCCACCTGGTTCGAACTCCACTGTGAAGTTTGTTGTATTGCTAACAGATGGGATTCATTTTTTTTTTTTTTACTTGCTTACTTTATGCCAGTGGTTTATGACCAATTAAAATACTTTGCATGGCTCTTCTGTCTCAGGAGCCTCAAGTGGTTGTTTCTGTTATAGAATCGTAATTCTGGAAGAAAAAACAAGGGCTATGTAGTTTTCTTCAGTTGAACTACAGTACTTGGGCTTTGTTGGTTAGAGCTGCTGCTGGAATATTACAATGTTAACGTTATAGGCTGAGAGGCACCTATGGAGCTGGTGGTGCAATTCATGGGCTATTTCTGCACTAGACTGGGGTTTGCAGGTTAGGCCCCTCCCTAACCTGCAAACTCCAGGATTCCATAGGATGTTGAAAGTGGAATAATAGCGCTATAACAGTCTAGTGCAGAAATGGCCATCGTCTAGGCAAGCGTCTGTGAAGAGGAGCTCAGCATTAGTACACAGCAAGCATATAGAGAGGCATGGACCCTCTTTGCGAATCTCCCAGATCAGTCGGCCTGGAGCAACTCATTGTTCTGGAAGTCTTTGATATCTGAATATAAATCATGTGTCCTTCTAGATGTTTTGGGAGAGGTTCTTTCCCAGCAAGCAACCTTTATTTTCATATAGTTCGATTGACATTGCTGGTTTCCAGCTGACTATGGCTGTTGGGATAGCAAGCAATGCCAGGCACATAAAGCTTGGTTGTATAGATGTAAGGATAGAGTTTCTCACCCTATTTTTGGAGTGGGGAAAAATCTCCCTGGCTAATTTATCAGGGGCTGAAAACAACGTGAAATTTCAGTGATTTTGCTACCACAAACTTGTAGCTTCCCCAGTGATTTCCAATCCTTCCCTCTAGCAAAAACAGTGAATGATATCACTGCTGATCATTATGGTGTGGCCAATGGGGGAGGGATGGTCTCTGTCCCCTTCACAGAAGCCTGCTCCTTCTGTATATTCATTGTGGTCATGCTACCCAACTGGCAACTTATGAAAAGGATGGATTCATGCAGGCTCTCTGTGTCACACCATTTCAGTGGGGGGCAAAGCACAGCCTGTGGGTCACATGTGCCTCTCATGGGCATTTTTATGACCTCTGGGCCTCTTGAAGTCATATGCTCCCAAATACTCTCTATGGAGAATATGGGACATTTTGGCCATATTTTTGGGCCCTTTTGGACCATGTTAGGGCTTGTAGAGGACTTTAAAAAAACAGGAAATGAATAGGAAGTAAACTTCCAGGAACAGAATCTGCTCTTTCTTAGCTCTGTGATATCCAGAGCACTGTTACCCCAACATCAACAAGACAGCATGGGGCAAAGGTATGATGCAGAACATAAGCCAGCACTTGAACCCTACAATATTCCTGTTCCTCCATTTAGTCATCACCACAGCTTTATAACTATAAAAGCAACTGAAGAAGTTACAGGTTCATGAAGGGAATGGATTAATGCTTGGTAAATAATGTAATAATCAAGGAAGACATGTCCTTGAATCTGCAAGACCTGAGCAGGACTGTTGATGATAGGGATGCCATAAGTCAAAGTTGACTTGACTGTTAGGTCTTGATTGTAAACTTGTTTAAATAAAGTTTCTTTTAAAAATGTAACTCTTGCTTGATTGTTCATGGTATCTAGAACCACATGAAACATGGTCCAAATTCATCTAGTGAGAGCTTCATGTCTGAGTGGATTTACCCTGGATTCTTTCAGTCCTGGAGCCCTTCTACACTATAGAATTAGAGTGCTGTGATTCCATTTTAACTGCTATGGCAATATCCTGCAGAATCCTGGGATCTGCAGTTTAGGGAGGGGTGTGTAGAGCTAACTTACAGTATATGAACACATCTGACAACAGAAAGTGAAACTCACAACTTTAACTGAAATCACCATCTGTATAATATATTGTTCCTTGGTGTCCATGCACATGTGCCTTTCTATGCCCCCCCCCCGCCTGAGGAAAGTAAAATCCTTTTCAGAGACTCAGTCTATAACCTATAGGAGTAACCCAAGGTGTGTACGTGTGTGATTCTAGTACAGTCCTGTGCATGCTAGTAACAACAGTAGTAATAAGATTTGAAGGGGTTTCTTAGCAAAATGATCTCTGCTCTGGCCTGGCTGAGATAAGTGAGCCTTAGTTGTGGTTGTGAGCATCAATAATAATATTTTGAAGAGTGCTAGTTGCCTGGAGAATTGTGGGAAACTGAAATGGCAGCCTGCTGGAAAGAAGACCATGATTATTTCGTATAATACGCTAAAGTGATGCTATGTGTCAGGGGCATTGTGGGAAATTTGAATGGTATGTATAGTTCCAAGATGCAGCTGCACCTCATAGGCTTTCCTCAGGTCCATGCATACGGTACTTTCCAACTCTCCCAATTTGACAGGGACAATCCCACTTAATCCTTTGTCATCCTATCTTTTCAGCTGCTTTTACAACATCTCGGTTTCTCTCTCCTCCTCTCACTCTTCCCTATTGTCCCTGGCTTACTTCCATTGGTGCACACTGCGTTCAAACTCCAGAAATAGTTTGCACTCAATTAACTCAATGGGGGGAAAGGTGAGAAGAGGGTGGAATCGTGCCCTTCCCTTTAGGCTCAGGCAAAAGCAAACTGCTGCAGTCTCTCTTAACTTGTGTGTTCTTGCTGATGATTAACTGTTGCCATCTTGACCACGCTGATTGTGCTTGGCCACACATGTTCTACTTTTCATCTGTGAAATGTTGGAGAGTGTGGTCTATGACTCTAGTCAGGGGTTTGCAATCTCACCAGAGGTTTTACGCAGATGCTGGAGCAGTCCATGAAAGGACACTCCAAACTTTTCCCTAATGGACAAAAAAAGAACAATAAATTCACCAGGGGGAAGTACCCCCCACAATAGGGCCTTTCTAAAAGATAAGGACAACCAGTGTTTACAGTAGATTATTAAGCAGCCTATTTTCAGAGGCATTGTAGTTCTTAAACAGGTAAAAGAGGAGGGCAGGAAGGTGCCTATTTGAAAATTCGACTCAAAATGGGAAGCCATGTGAAAGGAAAGCTTGCAGAACACTATATGAGAGTCTATAAATGGAAGTGTCTGAGCTTCCCGCAGTTCCAGTCATAACGATGCCCAGCTTGAACTGGCTTTCAGCAGTGCAAAAAGCAAGGAAACATGGGATATGGTAGGCTTACTGATGGCCTTATCCTGCTGATTGCTGACATTGAGCTTATGTGCTCTGTATGGAAGCCACAGTTCTTCCAGAAATGTGTGCTTTTTATTAAATTTGTGCTGAAATTCATTAGCTTTGCTGCCAATATGGAGACGTGGGGATGGAATAAGCAATGGAGTTAAAGCAGGTCTTAAATGTTCTAAAGCATCCTGTTGTAGGCCTGGAACTGGCTCAGAGCAGTTAACAGCACTAGCAACCTATGAGTCATAACTACGGGTTGCAATAAAAGTGTCCAGAATGATATGCTGTGCTCTGTCTTGCCAGATGAGAAAGTGAAAGACAGTGACTGCCTGCTTATCCGGCCCTGGCAAAATATTCTAAGTGATGCTAAATGTTCTAGAAGGCGGCACGCAGTAGTTAAACTACAGAATGCATGGCCACAACATGTAGTTATGGTTCCAAATTGGAAGGCTTTAAAAGGGGACTGGAAAAATACATGGAAGACCGAGTCATCAATAGCTATATATCACCTCCAGAACACTTCTGCTTATGAATTGCCACAGTGCACAAGATGGAGGTTTCAGCTGTACTTCTGTCTTTCTGGAGGGTATCCCATAGGCAACTGATCAGCCACTGTGTTAACAAAATGTTGAACTAAAGAAGTTTGCTCTCTTGGACTGAGGACAGTCTCATTTTTTTCTGCATCATAATTGAGATGGACCTCTCCATGATCCCGAGTTGCCTTTCTCTTCTTCTACCCTGCCCTTGCACCCAGTAAACAGCCACAGCAGCATCACAACAGTCCTTGATAGCTACTGGGCAGGTGCAGGGAGAAGTGTGGAGCTTCACATGTGTAGTGTTACTCTCCAAACACACAATGCAGAATCTCAGCCTTAATTTGACCCACATTGCTCTTCCTGAAAAGCTCTGAGGCTAAAGTACTATCATCTAATAAAGCTGATGTGAAATGAAAAGCTTGGAAAGGTTACTTTAGGGAGCTACAACTCTCAAAGACATATCTATTTTAGTCTGGATTAGTATGCAGAGGGATCTTGTAGCATAAAGGAGTTGGTAGCAAAAACTCTAGTAGATTAAAGCCATTTCCGCACTGTACTGTTCTAGTGCTATTATTCCACTTCCAACATCCAGTGGAATTCTGGGGTTTGTTGTTTACTGAGGCCAAAGAGCTCTCTGGCTGAGAATTCTAAATGCCTCTCTCCAAACTGCAAATCCCAGATTTCCATAGGATGTTGAAAGTGTAATAATAGCAATATAACAGTGTAGTGCAGAAAGGCCCTAAGATTGTCAGATCTCAGGGCCTGACCCC
This sequence comes from Ctenosaura bakeri, assembly GCA_948474755.1. NCBI lineage: Eukaryota > Metazoa > Chordata > Lepidosauria > Squamata > Iguanidae > Ctenosaura > Ctenosaura bakeri. The sequence goes on along the minus strand of CAOLHI010002628.1, from coordinate 114,174 downwards.
GAGCCTCATTTTCATGGTTCATCTTCAGGTGGGAGACAGTGCAAATTTTGGGGGGATCAGCTCTGGACAAGAAGAAAGGACTGAGTACAAATTTGCAGGTCAGTTAGTATGCCAGCAGCTTGCTACAATTTACAAGCTCTCATTGATTTCTGGCTGCAATCTGCAATTGCTCTCCAGGAAGTTTATCTATTTACTTAGTTAGCTTCCTCCTTCCATCCCAGTCATTGGGGTGTGAAGACTCACCCTCCATTCAGCCCTGCATCTACCTTCAGGCTAGAAGTAAATAGGATAGATTAAAGGTTCCTCGTCCCATCTCCCTAAGTAAATGAGCAGGAATAATCCCATTTCACCTTGATCTAGGGGTAGCTCTTTATATAAAAGTTATGTCTTAATTTCCAAACAAGAAAATAAATTGTTTGTGGGTTTGAATGATGAGTTGTGATTGGTACTTAATGTATAACTGTAAATGACATCACCAGGAACTGATGGGTTTTAGCCCAGAAACCTAAGGGCCTGGGACAATCTTGAAACAGCATCTCTACATCTGAGCAGCCCATTTCTCCACTTCCTCACTGCCTCTGTAGCTCTTGTGGTTGCAGCCTTTTTCCTCCTGGTGCCATTGTCTACACTGGTATAGTGACACTTGTATAGTCCATCATCCAGTCTAAATATGCAATTCTATACCTACTTGCCTTAGAGAAGCCCCACTGAACTCACTATCTCCATCACAGCATGATTGGACATTCAATTGTGCAACAACAAAATTTCCCTTCCTTCTTCCCCTTGCATGCCCACATTTCTCCCAGATCAGCACCAGATCCTCCATACAGATTTGTTGGGCATTTGGTAGGCTGTGGGGAGAGAAGGGACACACACTTCCAGCATTATCCATTCTTCTGGTAGACAGAGACCACTAAGTACAACTAACTTACATTTTAATAGGGATGGATGTGTAGGATTGCACCACATTTACTACTACTTTTACTGCAAACCAAGCTACCTCCATTTGAAGCTGAATTAATTTTTAATACTTGTTCTTCTCTATTTTCCACTGGGCTCCCTTTGCAGACAGAACACTGGCAACTTTTCAAATTAAACAACCAAAATAAATCTGCTTGGCTCAAAAGCAGCCTTTTTTTCTGTGTCGAAATGCAAAGGATGCTGCTATTTTTCCACCTGTTAATGCGAACAGAGACAGTTTCACTTTATATTTTTGCTTCTCTTGCCAAATCCCCCCCTTTAAAAAAAAAAAAGTCATGTTGAAGTAAAAGAGTCACAGCCAAATTATTTTGGTCATTACAGCTGTCTTACTGTCTTGTAAATGCTAGGTTAAACAGAAAACACTCGCTGTGTCTTACAGACATGTTCACACAGAAGCAAGTGTGCTATTTTAAATTATTGTATTAAAACTTTAACTCCTTGGAACATGGGGCAAATATTTAGGATGCAATCCCATAATACCTAAGAGCATCATCCAGGGGACATAGGATTTTTCAAATTCACACATTTCCCCCGTAGGACTATAGAAATCCACAGCTTATGCTCTTCTTATAGTAGAGAGAGAAAAGAAAGATGGCACTGTGGAGGAATCTGATGAGAGATTTTCGAGCCCCAGGCTCCTCATCCTTCTATTCCCCTGACACACATCATAAACACAGGGCCATATCTGAAGCTTTCTTAGCCAATTTCCCTCCCACTGCCATAAAAGTTTAGAAGGAAAAGACAACTGAAGTCCTGTCTAATTCCTTCCCTCCATGTTGGTATAGGAAAAGGTAGCTCTTCTACTTTAGTTTCTCTTTCACTTTCTCCCCAAAGTTTGCTTCTGGTCTTCTTTACTCTCTACTACCAGTCTGTCATGGTCCAGAACCGTGCTCCCTCCTGCTCAGAGGAAAAAGCTAAAGCAGTTAACACACCTAATGCTTTTTTCAAAAAAAAAAAAAGAAGGAAAAAAGAAAACGTGCTACTCCAAGTACAAAATGACACACAGCGTGGGTGGCATTTTGTGAAAAAAACTGCTAAAAGCACAATCACCAATGGGTTCCACACAAAAATAAAAATGGGAAACATCTGAGAAAGCCAATGTGACTGCATAGTAAACTCAAGGAGGAAACGAAAAGAAAAAAAAGGGGATACAGAAAGTATGGATGGAAGGACAAATCACTAAGGAAGAATACAGATGTGTAGCGCAAGCTTGCAGGAATAGTGTAAAGAAAGCTAAATCTCAAAATGAGCTGAGACTGGCTAGGCAAGAAAGGAACAACAAAAATGTTTGAAGCAAAAGAGTGACAAAGGGAATGTTGGGGCCACTGCTCAGCAAGGATTTTAAATGCTAACAGATCACAATAAAAAGGCAGAGCTGTTCAATACCTATTTTGTTTTTTCCCTGAAAGAGGACTCTGTGCTTCCATGGAACAGCAGCAGAGACCTTGGTAAGTAATCCAAGTTGCAAATCAAGATTGATAAGGAGTTAGTTAGAAATCATCTGGTTAACCTAAATGAGTTCAAATCTGCAAGGCCCAGATTAATTGCATCCTGCACTGAAGGAATTTTCTGACATACTAGCAGAATCACTTGCCATCAGTTTTGAGAAATCCTGGAGAACTAAGGTGAGGTGCCAGAAGACTGGAGATGAGCAAACATTGTCTCTTTCGTCAAAAAAAAAAAGAAAAAGGAAAAAAAAGAAAAAAAAGGGCAAATAAGAGGATCCAGGAAACTATAGGTCAGTCAACCTGACTTCAATACCAAGAAAAATACTAGAATGCAATTAGGGCCACCATGAGTTTGTCAAAAACAAACCTTTCCAAACTAATCTTATATCTTTTTTGATAAGGTCACTAGTTTAGTAGATAATGGGCATGCTGTGGATGTCATTTAGTTGGATTAAAGCAAAGCATCTGAAAAGGCTTCCATGGTATTTTGATTAGCAAACTGACTAAATAAGGAATAGATGGAAACACCACCAGATAGATGTATAATTGGTTGGAAAACCATGCTCAAAGGGTAGTCATCAGTGGTTGTGCTTCAGATTGGAAGGAGGTCCCAAGCGGAGTGTCACAGGGTTCAATCCTGGGGTTGATGCTCTTCAATATTTGTATCAATGATTTAGATGATGGGGTGGAGGGAATCCTTATCAGATTTGCAGATTATACAAAACTGGGAGCGGTAGCTAACACAGACAAATGCAAAATTTTACATGTAGGCAACAAAAACCAAATGCACAGGTATAGAATGCGGGATACTTGGCTCAGCAATACAATATGTGAAAAGTACCTTGGAATTATTGTTGATGATAAATTGAACATGAGCCAGCAGTGTGATGCTGTAGCAAAGAAGGCAAAAGGTATCATGGCCTGCATTAACAGAGGTATAGCTTCCAAGGTGAGGGAAGTAATAGTCCCCCTATATTCTGCAGTGGTCAGGCCTCATTTCAACTACTATGTTCAGTTCTGGGCACCTCATTTTAAAAAGAATATAGCCAAGTTGGGGAGAGTTCAGAGAAGGGCAACAAGGATGTTGAGAGGAATGGAGAAAAAAAATAGGAGAGATTGAAGGAGTTGGTCAAGTTCTCTTGGTGAAGAGCAGATTGAGGGGTGACATGATGACACTCTTTAATACTTCAAGGGATGTCACAAAGAGGAGGGTACAGGGTTGTTTCCTGCTCCCTCAGAGGGTAGAACTAGGTCTCATGGTTTTAAGTTATAGGAGGAGAGATTTTGATCAAACATTAGAAGGAACTTTTTGACAGTAAGAGTGCAATGGAACCAATTGCCAAGAGAGATAGTGATGGAGTCTCCTCTGGATGTCTCCAAACAGAGGCTGGAGAGCTACCTGCTGGGGATGCTCTAGCAAGAGATCCTGCATTGAGCACCTTCCACCTCTATGATTCTATGAATAGATCGGCCAGAAACATTATACACACCTGTAACCCAACCCAGTCCCCTCAGGATTTTGTCACTTAATTCAGTGGCTGCACACAGAGACTAGGTCTAAGTGTGCTTAATTTTAGGCCCAGAACATGGAAATTTTTACTTTTAGGACTTCAACTCCATACCTTCCAACTTTTCACAGATGAAAATTGGGGCACATGTGGCCAAGCAACAACACAGGCTAATCAAGACAGAAAAGAAAGTTTTATTAATGAGGAAGAATATCCAACCTAGAAGAGGCTGTAGCAGTTTGTTATCACTTGAGTCTATTGGGAACAGCATGATTTGGTACCCTCCTCTCCTCACCCCCCCCTTCAGTTAATTGAATGCAAACTACTTTTGCACCGGAGATCTCAGTTTGCAGGCTGAAGGCAACGGACAAAAGTAAAACGAGGAGAGAGAAATCAGTACATTTTGAAAGGGAAAAAAAGGGATGATTGAAGATTAATCCAGACTGTTTGTGCCAAATCAAGACAGTTGGAGATAATACAGGTCTAAGAAACTGGCAGCTACTGTGGCCAATGGATTCTAAAGTGGATGCAGGAAGTTGTGGCCGAAAAAGTAACTTTTCCAAGTACTATTTGTATCCTTTATTGCATCAATGATGAATGTGTGTCTTGTAATTGAATCCTTCCTGTATGCAGAAAATATCGAACTATATTGGGTGCACTACTCATAACTGTAAATAATCACTGGCTTGTAAAGTGCTTTCTTGCAGGGTCACTTCTACAGTGACATTCTGGATATAACAGACCATTCCAGATGTAGCCACTCATATGACGGAAACTGTGAAACACCAAAGGTACTTTATCTGGTATCTTTTATGCAATTCTGCTTTCAATATGTGAGACACAGAACTTAGTAGCCCACATAACCATAAGGCTAGGATGTTTTTATTGTTTGATTCTTTGTTTATCTGTATATTTATTTATTAAAAACATTTATGTCTCATAGGATTTCGGGGCAGGATACAAGTAAAATTAAGCATTTTTTAAAAATTTAACATTTCAAACAATAACAATAATGTATATGGGCTGAAAGCATATTAAATAATTAATAAATTAAAATGGATTCAAAGGGTGCCAACATTTTAAAGCCATGTGCCATTTTGCAATATATCAAGTAGATGTCAAAGGCTTTAATAAGCCTTTTATTAAAGTTTTACACATTAGGATTCCTAGATCTCAGGCTTTGGCCCTTGAAATAGCATGAGGATGCAAATTTGAACTCAGATTTCCACCACAATCCCATTTTAAAACAGAGGATAAAGAAAGGAGGAGACATTAGGCTTGGAAAGGGGTAGAGCCTGGAAAAGTTACTTTTTTGGATTTCAGTGCCCAAAATCCTGCAGTCAGGAAGGCCAATGGTTATTGTGGTAGTGGTGGTGGTGGTGGTATTCTGTGAACAATAACCTGGAATTTTTTTGAAACACTGGAAAGCAGCATAATGTACCACTGATGCTCTCCTATGATCAGAAATGGAAACTTCAGAATGGGCTCTTGAAAGAGAGAGCAAAAAGTTTCAAGATGTGTGAATGCAATCTCAGCTGCATATCTAATATAAACCCTGAACCAAATCCTACAATTGATTTCACTTGGTCTTTACACAGGAAAGCCTCCCACTGAAATAAAAACTGAGCAAGAAACCTCAAAACTGGATGCACTATTAATTTTCCTCAGATTTTCATATAGCATAAAAGATTGTTTTGTTTAAACCTTCCTCTCTGCCCACTTGGCCAGCCCAGTGGGACTTTAAAAAATATTTTTAGCATCTGACAGCTCTGTTGAAATATACTGATTTTTTAAAAACTATTTTAATTTGTAGCAATTACATTTATTTTCCCATAATCAAGTAAACTGTGGTGGCCAGATGTTGGTTAATTTCTGACTCATTAAAGCCTACATCTGGTCAGGCAGAATATATCAGAGCAGCTAATGAAGAACAAATACTGATGTTACATGTTTTACTGTAATGGTTTTCAAAACTTCAAGGACTCCTTTTCACATTTGGCTGGGTTCACATATCACAACAAGTTATGGGGTGGTTTGTTGAAATTAGTGATATGTTAGCTGGCCTCTGCTAATAAGTCATATTTTTTAACTAGCCACAAACCCCAGTCATGGCTTCTTGTTGGCTTATGAATTCTAGCTTTTTGACATCACAGCTTTTTGAAACATCTGAAGCTGCAGATTTAGCTTGTCCCTTGCTTGTTTCCACAGCTGCCCACTATGGCCCTTTCTGCACCTTACCTTTGTCCGGCGCCAGGGTGCGGGGATCACGCGAGCAGCCTCTTGCGAGAGGCTCTCGCATCCCCACTGCTTCAGCTCTGCAGGAGTTGCCTGCCGGCCAGCAGACAACATGAGGGCTCCACCTTTTCCTTCTGCAGTGCAGCCGGATATTTTCCCAGGCTGCACTGGTGGGAGGAAGTGTGAGGAACGCGGCTCCAGAGCTCCACACGCAAGGTAAGTGTGCGTGGGGCGCCGGAGCAATGCGTGATCGCACCCATTTTCGGCTACAAGCCAAAAATGAAATAGTGCACAATCAGTGCCTGCCAGCCCCGACAGTGTTGTGCGATTGTGAGGACGTCATCTGAAACGCTCCTCGCAATCACGTGATGCTCCGGAGGCCCTTTCGCATGGCAAATGCCATGCAAAAAGGGCCTATGAATCAGGAGCTGAAAAAGCGAAGAGAAACAAGCCAGAAATGGGGAGACCAGCAATGGTTTGCTTGGTGGTCTGCTACACAACTCTTTTCAAAGCAACAAACTATGGTTAACACATACCATGGCTTGTCAAGATGTGAAATATGTCCATAGAATCACCTACTGAAGACATGGTGTTAAGATTGCTAGGTCAAGACTATCCCAGGCCCTGAGATTTCAAAACTGAAGCTTAGGAATGACCACTTGTGATATCACTGGAGGCTAGTCCTAGTTATATTATAGAGGTGAAGTTACAAGGGGCAGCTGTTAGTGATATTGTTAAGCACTATACGTTAAGCATCAACTACTACTGCAAAAAACAACACCAATCAGTGTTTTCTATGTGCTGTAGTGCAAAGTGATGCCAATTGCCTCTAAAATTGGGCCATACAAGGTCTGTGGAATATGCTGCCTCAGAGTGTGGTGGAGTCTCTTTCTTTGGAGGTTTTTAAGCAGAGGCTGAATGCCCATCTGTTAGTAGTGCTTTGATGTGGGTTCCTGCATAGCAAGGGGATGGATTGGATGGTCCCTGTGGTCTCTTCCAACTCTAGAAGTCTATGGCCCTTTTTGCATGCGACTTCCAACATGAAATGGCCATGGGAGTGACACGGAATCGCAACGATGGTTCTGCATGACATTCTCGCGATTGTGCAGCACTCCCATAGTGATCCTGCAGCAATCGTGGATTATGTTGTTTTTCAGCTATTTGCTGAAAATGACCCGTGATTGCACATTCCTCCCATGTCCCTCCTGCACTTACCTGGCATGTGGAACCTCAGGAAGCACGCCCCCAGCGCAGCCTGGAAAAGTACCCAGCTGCGCTGCAGAAGGAAGGGGCAGAGCTATCGCGCTTCCTTCTGTCCAGCAAAGAGCTGGTGAGGAGGGAAGCACGGGGATGTGATTCCCTCTCGCAAGAGGCTTTTTGCGCGATCCCCACGTGATGGCACCATGAACAAGGTAAGGTGCAAAAAGGGCCTATGATTCTACATACCCACAATGCATATGGGGACAGAGACTGGAGGGGGGAGGACTAGCCAGATCAGGCCAGCTGTGCCTTACTGTTGCTTCTTTTCAACTGAGAAAGAGACCAAAAACATATAATACTCTTCCAAGACTCTATACTGTAGGGCATCCTCCCCACTCCCCACTTTTCCCAGGCATGGAACTAAAAAAGGATTACAAAAGTTAAAGCAGCTGAAAATTCCACATCATAAATAATTAATTAAATACTATTTTATCAACAATATTAATAACAATTTAAAAGCCATGCCTACTAAAAAAAAGAAAAGAAGTATAGTCTCCAGCTGCCTTTGGAAGGATAGCAAGGGAAGCACCAGCCTAGCATCTCTAGGAAGGGAATTTCAGTGCTTAGGAGCAGCCACAAAGGAGGTACCTGTCCCAGATGTACTGGGAAAGGTAGTGGGATAGGGAGAAGGATCTCTCTAGAACAATGATCTCCAAACTCTAGTCAAGCAGATGCTTTGGACTTCCACTCCAGAAGTCCAAGCTGCCTTGACCAAAATGATCAGGGATTCTGGGAGCTGAAGTTCAAAAAACTGGCAGACCAGAGTTTGGCAAACACTGCTCTAGAAGATGTCAAAATCCAAGCAACTTCATATAGGAAGAAACAGTCTTTCAGACAGCCTGAACCCAGACTGCATAGGGTTTTATAAATCATAACCAGCACTTTGCATTGTGCCTGGAAATGAATCAGTGGCCAGTAGAGCTGTTACAACAAAGGATTTGCATGTTCTACCCAAACTGGTGGCCTCTAGATAGCTTGGACTGAAAAAAAAAATTATTGCCAGCAAGCATGCTCTTTGGGGATGAATGGTGCTGTAGGCCAAAATTATCAGGAAGTGACTAGATGAGAGAGGCTGTTGTAGGGCAAGGCCATTAGAAGTGAATGAAGCTTGTCTGCCAGTACTTATACAGTCATCCCTCCACATTTGCTAGGGCTAGGGGCACAGGACCCTCATGAAAGTGGAAAAACTGTGAATAACTCTAGGCCCTCCCAAACCATATTTAACACACACGCAAAAAGTATGATCACCATATTCAACCCACCATGGATTCCTTTGAGGCATCAGGGTTCCTTCACAAGGCAGAAGTGGGTGGCTGATGGGGCTTACCGCCACCTCCACACCATTTTTAAGAGGGACATACAAGCCTCATTTGCAGTTTCTCAGTCTCATGAGGCTTGCAGTCTCTATTAAAAATGGCATAGCGAGGCAGCAGAGTTGACAGCAAATAATCTATGAATAATCAAATTCGCAAATGTGAAACCCACAAATGTGGAGGGCTGAGTGTATTCTCATAGAAGAGGAACTGATACCAAGAAACCTCAGCTTGTCCCAAGCCTCTTTTACAAAACCCACTGTCTTTCCTGCTTCTCAATCCCAGACAGTATTTCCAAGAAAAGCAACTGTTTGGAGAGTTACTGCAAGGGAAGAGGGGGAGGCAGGATGAGAGAGGTCTATAAAAAGCAAGGAGAGCAAAAATGCACAGGGGCTATATGAAAATCAGGCATAGACATCTGGACCACCCTGGACCAACCTTAGAAATGCAACACCAGTCACGCCTCCTGAGTGGGAAAAATCAATTCCGTGTTGTCACCTGCTGATCCAACATTAACTCACCCAGCTGATGTCTTGGTAAGATAATTCAGTCTTCTCCGCTGAACTTCATCTTGAGCCTCTTCCTTGAAAATCAATATTCTCTGCCTGTCAAGGCTGTATTTATGATGAGAATAACATTGTATTGTCTTTCTGCAAAGGAATAAGGAGATGGGAAATATCCAGCAAAACTGAGCCAAGGACTCTGATTTTGTAGACACCAAAGGCAGCCTTTCCTTCTTAGTTATGTCAAAAACTGTTGTAACCTCATGGTTGATTTCTTTCTCAACGATATGGTAAGCAACTGTGATGTATTTGAGCCCAACAGTGGGGATTCCACTTTGGAAAGTCAAGGTGATGAGATGGTTATAGGGTTGTCAATTCAGGGTCATCCCAAGCCCTGAGGTTTCCAGGTCAAAACCTAAGACCTGAAGATGCACCTTGGTGTGATATCACTCATTTCATTAAAAACCTAAAACAGATGCTCACAACCACAGATGCTCACAATCTATCATCAAAACATACACATGCAACATAGAACATATTTCTCTGTTTGCAAATTACAACAGAAATCTTAGCTAAAGGGGGTCTACCCAGATCAAGATGAAACAAGATTATTAGGGAATTATGGAGAACATTTAACCTTCTTGCTTCTTGACAAAAGGTGGATGCAAAGTAGAATTGCATGTGAGCTCTGCCACCACAACAATTGGGAGGGAAGGAGGAAGCTTTATAGATCCACTGGAAAGTCTTTGCAAGTTGCCTTACAAATTGTAGCAAACTGCTGTTCTATTAGGTGTGCTGGAGGCTTGTACACATCCCTTTCATAGAATCATAGAATCATAGAAATGTAGAGTTGGAAGAGACCGCAGGGGCCATCCAGTCCAACCCCCTGCCATGCAGGAACACCCTCAAAGCACTCCCGACAGATGGCCATCAAGCCTCTGCTGAAAAACCTCCAAGGAAGGAGACTCCACTACACTCCGAGGCAGCATATTCCACTGCCGGACAGCCCTGACTGTCAGGAAATTCTTCCTGAGGTTCAGGTGGAATCTCCTTTCCTGCAGCTTGAATCCATTGCTCCTTGTCCTGGTCTCTGGAGCAGCAGAAAACAAGCCCTCTCTTTCTTCTACATGGCATCCCTTCAAATACTTAAACAACGCTATCATGTCCCCTCTTAACCTTCTCTTCTGCAAATTGTACCCTTGTCTCTCACCTGAAAACGACCCACAAAAACTGAGGACTCAGGACTAGGCCCTGAGGTCTGGCAACCCTAGGTTGTTAGAGCATGAAACTAGACTTGCATTCAGATCCCAGCTAAGCTATTAAGTTCACTGAGTGATCTTATGCTAGTCCCTGTCTCTCTCTCTCTAACCTACTTCAAAAGCATGTTGTTAAAATAAAATGGAGTGGCTTGAGGAAAAGCAACTGATTGTACTGCCTTGAGATTCTTTGAGGAGGGGTAAGATTCATGGGGTTGCCATAGATCAGCAGGCAACTTGAAGACCACACACACACACACACACACACACAAGATCCAAAGTTATTATTGTTTGGTCATTTGAAGAACAAAGGAAGAAAAATTACAGTCAGCCCTCTGTATCCACATATTCTGCACTTACAGATTCAACCAACCATGACCCAAAAATATTGCAATGAACATGACGATGTTGCAACATGGACTGTTGTATGCTTAGACGACAGATGTTTTGCAATAACATAGATGTTACTGGGAAAAATAATGAATGAATGAATTGCAATAATCCTCTGATTTGTAACGAGCTACTTCTAAACTCTATAGTTGACCACAGCCTTTCAGTGCTAGTGGGGAATATTGGGTTTGAGAATAAAAACAATCTCTCCCCCACCTTCCCACTGCTTTGCCTTTCTGTTTGTCCTGCTGAAGTTGCTCACGATCTTATTAATTTGGCCCCATACTGCTTCTGGCTCAGTCCCAACTCTGTGGGTCAATTCAGTGAAGGAAGGGGTTTGAGAAGCCTCTGGAAAAGAGACAGCTCAGAAGGCCAGGCAAGGCAAGAAGAACAGAGGCTTTTCTTGTACAGCAGGGCTGGCACCTGTGTGGGTGTTTGTTGTGTGAGTATTAAGAACATGCAGATGCCACCACAAGGGGACATCTGCATACCTCCGGAGAAAAGTATGCATATACATGAAGGAGTGTGGCGAGAGCAGGGAAATGAGAAAGAAAGAATGGTCATTTATGTGCATTACTTACTGCAGCCCACTGTCAATGCCATCCTGGTTCAAAACAAGGGAGGGGGGTACTCTAGAGCAAAGACAGCCCCGTTTTAATCTGGCAAGATATGAACAATCCAGCCATTCATGTCATCAAGATGGAGAAATGAACATGGCATCATTCCCAACCATAGAACAGCCATGAATTAATGTTGCAATATTTTCATGCTCATTGCTCAGTACAACACTGGAGACCAAGTAAGTAACAACTTAGCCCCCTACAAAGTTTCCAACTTGAAAATTGTTAATTTCAGTCAGAAATTTTCGTTTTCTAGGAGGCAGTGAGTAAAAACACTATGGCTAGAAACTTATTTGGTTAGTCCTAGCTAGAATAAATTTACCAAAACAATTTTAAATGGCAAGTTAACAGGTAAGGGTTGCCAAATGAAATAGGGGGCAGAGTTCCTTTTACTGCAGGGGTGGGCAAAATGAAACCTGCAGACTATAAACAACTTTGGGGACCCTTAAGTGCAAACGTTGAAGCCCCTATACCTCCAAATATTTTTTAAAAAATGGTCTTTTAAAACATTTTTAAATTTCATTTTACACTAATCTGAGAAATAATAAACAGCATCAAATTTCAAACTAAACAAAACAACAAAGACAGAAACAAAACAAAAAATAGACAAAAATATTGTGGTGTTACTTCTCTGTATCTGTATCAAATTTACATGAAATATACCATTCATTATAGTTTACCAATTCCCAACTTTTCCAAATCTTATTTCTTCTCTAGATATCATTGTCATTACAACTGTATCAACCTATTTCAAAAAAACATCTTGCCAAAGATGACTGATTTGACTTGGTGGTCCTGTTTCTGCATTTGCATGCTACAGGGAAGAAAATGATTCTGGGACTTTCCGCCCTACACTGGTATAGTGCAATTATTCCATTTTCAACATCCTGTGGAGTTCCGGGGTTTGTAGTTTACTGAGGCCAAAGAGCTCTCTGGCTGAGAATTCTAAATACCCCTCCCTAAACTGCAAACCCCAGGATTCCATAGGATGCTGAAAGTGGAATAATAGCATGATAATAGTGTAGTGTGGAAAGGCCCTCTGTCCCCTGTGCTCACTTCTGCTTTAGTGGTTATCCTTCTGAGTTCCCAACAGACATACTTGTGAAGGTGATGTAGGCTTACCAGAGTGAAAACTGGAGAGAGCTCTTCTACTTTCAATGATTGTGTAGCAGAGAGAATTTGAGCAGGGGCTGCTAGCCATGCAACAAGTTAAGGAGGAACGCCTGCAGAAATTCTCTCTTGTACACAGCCAGGAGCTCTCTCCAGTTTTCACTTTGGCAACTGTAAGGTAGTAGATCAAGAGAGGTGCCTCTTTTGAAGATCTTAGAACGTGGTCAGGCTCCTATGGGAAGATACACCAGTGACGGTCAGTGTTTTTCAGTTTGGTTCCTAGGACATTTGGCTGACCAGTTGGGAACAGAGCTTAGACAAGGTACAAAAAAAAAGTAACTGTCTAAGCTCCATTTGGGAAACAGGATGGATATTAGAACTGATCCTGTAAAGCTCCCCTCTGGTGTTTTTGAAACTAAAGGCTTCACAACTTGCTGCACAGAAAATAGGAGCAAATTCTGTACACAGCTTGGGGCTGATCACAGACATACCTCCAGAAATATGAGCAGTCTATAAAAATGATGACTGGCTGGGGATCCCCTATCCTCATCTATTTCACTGGCTTTAGGACACATTCCTGTGTGCACTTAGCCTGGGAGTAAGCCCCATAAAGCTCAGTGGGGCCTCATTCTGAATAGACATTTATAAGGTCACACTAATATTCAGCTTATTAATCTTTCTAATAGTTATATCTATCTGGAAGGACCAAGTGTGTTCATAAGCAAGGATGGGAAGAGGAATCCCTTCCTTCCAAGTGTCTGTTCAATTATAGAGATGACCTTTGAAAGCCCTGAGCAGCCAAGCTGAACGGAAGAGGATGTGAAAAATTCAGGATTCTGTTTATACAAATGATCAAATTTCAGATCCCACTGGTGGCATGAACCAAGAGGAGAAGGGAAATAGATGATGCAAGGTATCACTTCTCTGGTTTCATCTATCCTCAAATGAAAAATAAAAGTCCAGCAGTGATCTGGGCTAGAAAATCTACTAATTTTGCTGTAATCAAATGCACTTGTTGCAAATAGTGAAGCAATGGAGTGGCTGGAAGAAATATAAATAGGTTCAGAACAAAACCACATGTAAAATATGGGTTTGTAGCATAGCTTGGGGTCTATGCCATGACTGAACAGACTGCATATCCAGTTATGCTGCCCCTACATAGGAACAGCCTTGCTGAATATAACCAAAGTTCCATCTGGGCTAGTCAGATAGATTTCAGGAAGTTCCACAAAAGTAACTGTCTTCTCCACAGACAGACTGACAGACAGAAATATACCATATAGCATTCAGAAGCAGGATGCCTCTGTACTTCCCTTTATTCATCGTGATGCATAACTATTAATTGAACTGTCCTCCACAAATTCACCTAACCTGTGGTAAGCATCATCACCAGTACTGTAGCAGTAAACTTTGATCTCCACATGACAGTCCTCACAGTTAGGCAAGCAAGGAGAGCCCCAAAAAATCCAGGCAGCTGTTTGGATCCATATCAACCCATCAGTTTTTGAACCTTTCTGTCTAAACCAGCAGCAGGTATTCTTAAAAAGAAGAAATGACAAAAGGAGTTGTTGGAAAGGAGAAGAGAAAGTAGACAAGGATAAGAGACATGAATTTCAAATGTTTTAACAGGCAAGTCTTCATTCATAACCAATACCCTCCAACTGTGAGCGCAATTATTTCTAAATTGTGCTCCTACACAACTGCCTCGCGGCCCCTCCCAAAACTGCAAACCGCAGGATTCCATAGGATGTTGAAAGTGTAATAATAGTGCTATAACAGTCTAGTGCAGAAATGGCTTCAGTTTGGCAGAAATAGTACTGATTAATCCTATGGTATCCCATGTTTTCAGCTGTTTTTAGAATGCCCCAGTTTGTCCCTCCTTCTCCCCCATTCCTCCTTTGTCCCCACCTTACTTCAGTTGCTGCAAACTGAGGTCAAAGTGCAAAAGTAGTTTGCATTCAGTTGAATGAGAAAGGGTACTTGCACATAAAAGGAGAGGAGGGGGCAGGACCTTGCTCTTTCCTATAGACTTAGGCAAAATCAAATTGCTAAACTTCTCCCAGCTTGCATGTTCTTCCTCATTAATAACTTTTGCTGGCTTGACCACACTCTGATGTTGCTTGGCCACATGTGTTCTGATTTTCATCTGTGAAATATTGGAGGATATGGTAATGTATGTCTTTCAAGGTTCTATGGGGCCAACTATAATTGAATATTGCAAACACAATTACAATTTAGTCCCAATAAAACCATCATACGACAAATTATATATTGAATTTGACACATATGCACTGTCCCAAAATTTCCAAGCATCCAATGAGTGGCCAACGCAGGACCTTTCTGCCTGTGCTGCTCAGCTGTATTGCAACATTTGGATCCAAACCTTAAATCCGTAAATAAAAAAATACAAAATGGAAGCATATAAAATATAGACATTATGCTACAAAGAATTTAGCATCTTCTTCCCTCCTAAATACACACCTGAAGATACCACTGCCTTGTTCAAAGAGAAAAAGACTTATACCTTAGCCCTGGTAACTGCAGTTTTTCTCTCCAGCTTTCCCTTTCCTTTGGATCTCAACCAGCAAGTACAGTCCCTTCCTTAGAGCTCCACCACTCACTGGGCAAAATCAATACTCACAGTGGTTGCAGTGACAGAACTAATCCATATTATATCATATCTATAGGAGGTTTTTAAGTAAATGGCTTTTAAGAGGGTACTGAATTATTTTAAACGGCACTGTTTTTCAAATGCTTTCTTTTTAAGTACATACTTTAGATTGTTCTAATATTGTTAGTAGTTTAATTCTGTTTTAATGTTTTAAACTACATTATAATTTAAATTTGAAAGCTGCTTTCAATCATAGTTTTGGGGGAAAGACAATGTATAAATAAAGTAGATAATAATAATAATAATAATAATAATAATAATAATAATAATAAGCATGCAACAACAATCTTGTATGGTGACAAGGTAGCCACCTTGATATATGTGAAGGTTTGTCATGTGGAAGAATGTTTTCAACTGTTCCAGATGATTCAATTTCAGTCAATGGAGTCAGAGTACAAGGAGGGAGATTCCAAGTAACCATTACCAAGAACATCCTGACATAAAAAGCTGTCTGACAGTACAATAGACTATATCAGAATGTGATGGACTCTTCTTTGTTGTAGCTTTTAAAATGGAGGTTAAATGGCTGCCTTTCAGGAATGTTTTAGCTGTGACTTTCCTTCACTAGCCAGAGAATACACAAGATGGCTTCCTTCCAACTCTATAAGTCTATGAATTATGAAAATACAATAACAATATTAAAAATCCACATATCTCAAAACCTCCAACTGGCCCAATTTGGCAGGGACAGTCGCAGTTACAGGAAGCCCACACCTTTTGTTATCTGACAACCTGCTCTTTTGGTGCTTCCAAATTAAGGGCAAGTTCTATTTATTTGACATGGTGTATGGTTTTTCATCAGTTCTTCCCACCTACAGAGGCTTGCATGCAGGCATACAGAGTCCCACATCTTGCCTACAATCTCCTGATTGAATTCATAGAACTTGTTCATGTTGCAAACATTGAAACAGTGGGCTTCTGTCAGTTCTTCTAGCCTACAGAGGCTCGCTTGGGATTGTGCGTGTACTGCTTGCAAAGTGAGCACAGAAGCGGGGAACGGAGAAGGTGCCAAGCCAGCTGAGAGACTTTGCAAGCAGCATACACACTGTCAGTCCCAAGTGGGTCTCCATAAATCCTTCGTGTTTGCTACTGCAGATGGGTTCCACTTTTCCACCATTTCTCGTTTCTGACAGTGCTCTGGTCCTTAACATGTCACATAAGTGGGGGAAGCCTGTAATATGTCATCCTACATTTTGAGTTGATTTAAAAATATCACAGTTTCTCTCTATTCCTTCCACTTTCTCTCTTTGCCCTCAACTTACTTCAGTTGCTGCAAACTACATTTAAAGCACAAAAATAGTTTGCACTCAACATTGTGGGGAGAAGGAGAGAGGAGGGGAGGGGATAGAATCTTGCTTTTCTTTATAAGCTCGGGTAAAAGCAAACTGCTGCAACATTTGCTAGTTTATGTGTTCTTCCTCATTAATAACTTTTGTCCTCTTGGCCACACTCTGATGTTGCTTGGCCTCATATATCTCAGTTTTCATCTGTAAAATTTTGGAGGGTATGCTACCTCTTCTGGGCCTATACATTAGCCACAGACTATGATTTTCCGCATTTTAACACTGCAAATCTGTTTCTTTCCAAATGGTGAAGGATAAGCAATTTCCCCCTCACCCAGCTGAAAAACAACTTCCCCCCTTTAAAAAACAGTATGACTATGGCCCTGGGACTTCAGGGGAAAAATGGATTTTTAATATGTTTGGATCTGTTTTAACAGCTGCTTTATGGTTAACATAGCCAATGAACAAATACGAAAGGTTATTTTACTGTTTCATTATTGATGCCTAGATTGCCAATGAATTCCTTTCTTCAGACAGATTGAGATTGGCAGCAGCAATGCCCAGAACCACAGTGTAGACCAAACATTTTTGGCTATGGCACTGCTCAAAAATTGCATTTAACTGGGGCTGTTTGTTTCCATGATGAAGGCTGAAATGGAAAGTGATGCCCATTACAACCAATAGTTGCCTTTTTTGGTCTATGTGACATCTGAACTCAAGCCCTGGGGCAATAGTGTATCTTACCTCCATTTGAAATCACAGTCACTTGAAAACACAGATCCAGAGGTTGCAGATAAGGAGGGCCCACTGTACACATAAATATATAATTCTTGGATGCATTGTAGTGAAGACATTTTTATTTGCCATCATATTGAATGTGACTTATGGCAGCCCTGTGAATGAGAACCCTCATTCTCGTGAGAGACTCCAGTCTTCAATTGCTCTGGTCATGTCTTGCAAACCCTGGGCCAAGTCTTCCTTAACTGATTTAATCCATCTGTAATGTAGTCTTCCTCTTTTCCTTCCATCTTCTACTTTGGCAAGCATTATTATCTCATACAGTGGAGCCATTTCTGCACTAGATTGTTATAGCGCTATTATTCCACTTTCAACATCCTATGGAATCCTGGGGTTTGGAGTTTAGTTGAGATGCCTTAAAATTCTCAGCCAGAGAGCTCTTTGGCCTCAGGAAACTACAAACCCCAGAATTCCACAGCAGGCTGAAAGTGGAAAAATAGCATTATAGCAGTGTAGTGTGGAAATGGCCTGAGTCATGTTATCACATTATGTTTCCAAAGTATGAGTGCCTCAGTTTAGTAATTTCCACTTCTTGTGAAAGGTCGAACTTCATTTGCTCTAAGACCCATTCATCTGTCTTTTTAGTAGTCCACAATATCCATAAAACTGTTCTCCAGAATCACATTTCAAACGAACTGATTTTCTTCCAGTCAACTTTCTTCACTTGCCAGTTTTCAAAACCATACATAAAAATCTGAAATACTAAGACATTACTAAATTTTGTGGTTGTTATATGTATAACTGTTGAAGACACAATAGTTTTGCTACTGGAGGGGAAGGCAGGAATGAGAAGAAATCATGTGCCAATTGTATATCTTGAAAATATTTAATCCCCATTTTTCCTAAAAAATACCTCAACATCACTATTAAAACAATGAACTCATTAAAATTCATTTACTGTGGTGCTCTTGAAGATGATGTCAACACTTTTGTTATGAAGAAAGAGTCCCAGAGCACTTCAAGAGCTAGTGTGGTATTGTGGTCTGAGTGTCATACTATGACTCTGGGAGACTGGGGTCTGAATCCTAATTTGGTCATGGCAACCCACTGAGTGACCTTGGGACAGCCACACATTCTTAGCCTAAGAGGAAGGCAAGGGCAAACCTCCTCTGAATAAATCTTGCAAAGAAGACTCTATGACATAGGCCCTTTCTACACGAGGCGAGGGAATTGCTCCGTGCCGTTACTTACCGCTTCTTCTGGGGTCCGAAGCAACGTGGACTGTCCCTGAAGCCCTTCCACAGGCCTCTTCCTTGGTCCAGGGCAAATCGGAGCAGTGCAAGTTCCGTAGATCCGCAGTGCTCCAGCTTCCAAAATGGCGGCTTCCAGCTTCCAAAATGGAGGCTTTCGGCTTCCAAAATGGGGGGTCCTGACCAACCACTGAAGCTTGCCACGCCTAAAGCCCACCCTCCGCTGATCACAGGCTTGCATTGGTGCGAGCCTGCGAATCTGCACAAGGGAGCAGGAACGCAATGGTGCGTTCCAGGAAAATAAAGACCTGTTTTTTTCCAGTCTTTCAAAAACACGCTGGAGGACCATTTGGGTTGGTTTGGAGTGGACTGAGGTGCGGATCTCCGGTAAGTAATCCGCTCCTATTCTGCTCCAAGGTGCAGACAACCTCCCTGCGAGGACGCACTGCCCTGTTCTAATTGCCTGGTGCGGAAAGGGCCAGGGTTACTATTAAGTCAGAGTTGTCTGGAAGGCACACAATGACAACAATACCAAGAACAACAACAGTATTTCATCTTCATTGCATCCTGTGTTGAAACATGCTAAAGGAACTAGAAGGGGTCATGATGAACTTCCTTCATGAGCAAGAAGGCCCTCTCCCTGGTTGTTGCCAGATGAACTGGTTAATACACTTATAAGGGTTTTCAAGGATAACATTTTTTTTACGTGACTTATTTATTTGTTTATTTATTTATAGAATTTATATGCTGCCTTTTCTTCCAAGGTGGAACGCAAGGCAGCTTCCAAAAGGTTAAAAACATTAAAAGTATGTAAACATTAAAAGACATAGAAAATTATAAAACTTACAATAAATTTTAAAAAGCAACTAATAAATTAGTAAAAGGTCTCCAGCTCACTCGTTAAAGGCCTGCTTAAAAAGAAATGTCTTTCCCTGCCTACAGAAGGAAAGCAGGGAGGGGACCGGCGGCCCACAGAAGAGATTGCCACAAGGTGGGAACAGCCACTGAGAAGGCACTCTCCTGTGTCCTCAGCAGGTGAGCCTGGGATGGTAGTGAATCAAGAAAAAGCCTTCCCCTGCAGATCTTACTTGTCTGAACCCAGTTTTACACATTCTGGAGCAGCAGAACTGCTGTGGAAATGTAGCT
This sequence comes from Ctenosaura bakeri, assembly GCA_948474755.1. Classification (NCBI taxonomy): domain Eukaryota; kingdom Metazoa; phylum Chordata; class Lepidosauria; order Squamata; family Iguanidae; genus Ctenosaura; species Ctenosaura bakeri. Next base: position 94,462 of record CAOLHI010002628.1, on the reverse strand, counting down.
TGTAAGAAATGTTTTATGTGGAGCTGAGTTTTCTGTTTTCTTCCATCTCCAGTGAGAGACAGAGGTGGTCTTGGGTGTATCTTTGGAATTAGCCAGTTTGGCAATTGTTATTCTTCTCCTTGGACAGGGGGATGGCTGAAAGCAAAGACAAATGACATGGCTGCTGACCTCAAAATTCCAGCCCAGTGCCCGAACTGAAATCAGAACTTTTCTACAGAGTCTTATAAGACCTTGAACTCTTCCCCACATTACAACCCTTTGGGGAAATTTTTTTTGAAAGCCCTTTAAGTGAGTGTTCAGATGAGAACAGGGGAAATTCCTAAAGCCAAAAACAAAAACACACTTTCATCGTTAGCCAACTGAGAGGACCAAATCAAATAGGCAGTTCCAAAGTGTACTAGAAAGGGAAGTCCAGCTTGCTTGTTCAGGCTGCGTCCAGAGGGCAGCTTTCTCTCCATCACTGACTTAGCAACGAAGTGCTAAACTGGAAATATGAGGAGGAGATGTTCCATTAGTCATGTTTTGTAACTTATTGTTTTTAAGTGCATGTTCATAATATAGACTTAACCCAATTAAAAACAACAATAACATAGTAATTCCATATTCCTAATGAACTCTGAGAATGATAAGTCTGTGATAAGACTAGGAGTATCTGTCAGAGTATAATGTATTATCTCTACTGTATTGCACTTTACAGGGGTGAAGCATCTGGTCCTTGTTCACTAACATTCTAGCTGTTCCTTCCTGTGAATGAAGGATTCCCCATCTATTTCTTTTTGGCTGGAGTTAAAGCCTAAGGACAAGTGTGGCTTTGTGGGACATGCTGAGACTTGGGAAGGAAGCCAAGAAAGTAGGGGAGTAAAAGGCCAGGGAGCTAAGATATGGTGGTTAAAGGAGGGATGCAGAGTAGCAAATGGACAAGTAGAAAAGTCTGAGGAATGAAGAGGACTCTCACAAGGAGGCTAAAGGAATACAGTCTTCTTCTCAGGTACCTTCACATTCCTTGAAATGAGAAGAGTTTGAGAAATTGAAAAAAGTATGAGCTAATGAGGCGTCCAAAAACTCCCTCACAGTTTGATGATGCTTTATGTTACAAGGAGAGAGAGCATCTATAGTGACAGGTGTCATGACCATGGAGTCCATGGAGATCCTGGGCACAGAGATTGAGGAACCAATAGCGACACTTGGTCTGAGCACCACTGGAACTGGAAATTGCCAGGAGCTGTTATCATACCCTGCCACTGCTCTTACAAGATATGAGTTTTTCATAAATTGGACTTATTAATGACTGGAGACCATGATTGGGGTCATGCTGACTGGAGATAATGTTCAGGGTCATGCTGACTGCAGACATGTTCAGGGTCATGAAAGTTCAGAAAGGAATATGTAGAAAACCCTTATGCTCATGGGTTTGTGCTAAACCTTTCACTGCTTCACGCTCTTGGCATTTTTTGAACACAGTGAAAGATGAACTGCCCAGATAAGGGAGTAATCAGAGACCATCCTTTAATCTTACTTTGTGGAGATCTTCCCCAGATACCTTATCTGACTGAACATTAAGAGATTTTCATGAGTCCCATCAATGTTTTGTCATTCCGGGGTTAAAGCAATTGGCTCATTTCAGACCTCAGCTTGTAGACATAGTGTCCCAGACTGCTGTTCCTCCATGCTACCCTCAGACACTGAGCCCCTCCACTGTGACCTTCAAGACTGGTAACTATCACCCTTTCCACCCCAAATCTCTCTCTATCCAGTTTTTCTTGCTTCACTTTCCAGTAGCCTTGTATGGTTCTTAAGAGTGTCTGATTTCGTGTAGATTGTGGATTAGAGCAAAAATAGGTTTACAGTTTCCTATGTCTCCAGAGTTGTTTTTAGTAAATGTACTGAAAGGAATTAACGGGAATGATCAAAAGAGATATGGAAGGCTTCTTTTATATATGAAAACAGTGGCCAGATTATTGTACGCAAGTAAATGGAAAATTAAAGAAATCCCAACATCTGAAGAATGGTTATTCAAGCTTCTTGATATGTATCAAATGGATATGTTAACTATGCTCCTGCAAAATCGAAGTATAGACATGGTGAATCAAGAATGGAATGTTCTAAAAAGTATATGGAAGGAGAGATGGGGAGAAACATCTCTTTTAAAACTGTAAATTATAAAATAGAGTTGTAAATTCATTTTATATGTTATGCTATCTTTTCTTCTCATAATCTTATCTCTCCCACATTATCTCTTCCCTTTTCCCAATTTTTTCATTCTCTTCTTTATTTTCTTTTTTTCATTTCCTTTCCCTTACCCTCTTTTTTTCCCTTTACTTTTTATATTGCTTATATCTGTATCTCTTTCGTACTCTTCTCTTTTTTTCTTTTGTTTTGTTTTCTTTTGTTAAATCTAAGTTTAATTAGATTCTTATCTTAGACTTTAATAATAATATTCTAGGATAAGAAATACTGAATAGATAGAATAGGTCTGGGCTGGGGTATAATAACCTTTAGGCTAAAATAATGATTGTTCTTCTAGGTTATATTAGGTTATATTAGTTACAGATAAACTTGAAATTATCTAATGATTGATCTGTTTCATTTATATTTTCTCTGGGGGTATAATTGTGTATTGAATAATACTGTAATGCTCCAGTTACACTGTTCGTTGATAATCTATTATGGAATGTACAGCAACATATACATATGGATTTGTTATATACTGATTTATATGTATTGTGTTGATTAGTAATTAAAATTTGGGGGGGAGAGTGTCTGAGTTGTTGTATGTTTGTCAATTCAAATAAAATACTTTGTGTAACTTTAACTGAAGTCCTCTCTGTAGTTAGTACTGTATACATAGGTGAAAAGATCCTGCCCTTACCCTCCTCTTGCATGCCTCCTTTGAGGTATAATTCCCCCAAAGTCTCATGAGATGCTGGCATTGTGGGGACCCCAATGTCCTCCACCTCTTAGGGTAACAGCCCTGAGCCTGAAATCCCTGTGAGCTTCCAGTTTCTGGCTAGAATTCTCTAGGCACCATTTGATGCATAACCAGCAATCTGGAAACAGATAGTGTTTTCCGGCAAAAAAAATATCATCCCCTCATATGGTTTTTATGGAAACAGTGGGGTTTTGTTGAGGAAAAAATGTGGCTCTTTAAAAAAAATGCTATGATTTTCACACTGAAACTCCATGTGTATTTCTTTACTGAATAATTTCCCAAAATAATTTGGGATGTGCAAATATGAAGCAATAACTGCACAGAATTCTCACCAGTTCCCAGTAGAGTATATTCTTCCTAACTGGATTTCCCATTTGTCAGTCCCACCACCACCACCTTACCTTCTTTTGCCACAAAATGAATAACAGTGAATATTCTTTCAATCCTTACAGGGAACTGCCAGTAAAGCAAAATATGAAATACTTGATACTGTGCTCTAGGGAGGCAAAGTGTTTCTACACCTAACATCTAGATTGGAGTGGACGATTCATAGCCCTTGGCCTTATTTCAGAAGCTCTTCATTTCTGGCAACAGTGATCTGTCCCTCCCCCTGTGGGCTATTGGGTAAACAGGGAGGACAAGAAAGAGATAGTGGGAGAAGACAGAAAGAGAAAAGGGGGCAGGGAACGGGTGGCCCCAGCTTTTCCTACTTTTGTTTCTGGCCCTGAGAGTTTGCAGCCCTCAACAGAAAAGAACGTTCCCCACTGACATGGTCCTGTGACAGGATTGCTTTAAGGCAGGGTGGGAAGATGCTGAGGTCTGAAAGTCATACTCATCCTATGTTCACCACCTAGATTTTGGAAGGCTGCACTCATCTTCTTTTTTTAAAACTAGAAAGTAACTCCCTACTTCAGCCCTAAAATAGGTTGAAATAAATGTTTAAACTGTCCTTCATGCCCTCTGCGGAAATCCCTGGGAGTTTGAATTAGCCATTTTTAGGACAACAAATATCTTAGGCCTGGGAGGTCCAGTGGAAGCAGCTACATATGGGCTGCTGGATACATAAGGTTGCTGGAGTGAAAATGGGAGAGGGCTTCTGTACCTTTTTCAGCTAAAATTTTCCTCCTCTACACAACCATGAAAGTACACGGACCTGCTCCAGTTTTTGCTCTGGCAACCTTATGTATTAATTGGACACACAATTCACATCTCTGCCTTAAGAGGCAATTAATTTTTTTATTCATATTTATTTAATATCCTGCCTTTCTTTCCAAACTTGGATTCAGAGCAGCCCACAACAAGATTTAAATAGATACTGACAAAAACACAGACTGTGATAATGAAGAGGGTTTCTGCCAGCCATGGCTTATACTATCACCACAGGATTGTGACCTGGCAACCCTAATGGGACGGCAGAGCCAGGAAAGAAGGAAAGGAAGGGCTGGTGTTCCAATATTGTTTTAAATTCACTAGTGAATGCTCTGGCTATTGGTTTCTAGTAAGTCTGTAGTATATGAACATGCTTGGTATGGTTGCAACAGCAAAATGTCTTTAGCAGGCCAAAGTGTAGAGCAGGACCTTATGTCTGAATCTTCTGACCTTGGCTTGTAGTTTAATATCTCCTACACCCATCGCCTGCTGCAGGAAAGCTAGCTCCACCCTTACAAAAATCTGGCATGTGGAACACTAAGAGAAAACAGTACAGCCAGCCCTCCACATTTGCAGGTTTCACTTTTGCAGATTTGATTATTCACGGATTATTTGCTGTCACCTCTGCTGCCTCCCTGTGCCATTTTTAACAGGGACTGGAAGCCTCATGAGACTGCAAATGAGGCTAGTAAGTCCCTATTAAAAATTGTGTGGGGCAGCAGTGGAAGTGGTGGTAAGCTGCACTTGCCACCCACTTCTGCCTTGTGAAGGAACCCTGATGCCTCAAAGGAATCCATGGCAGGTTGAATATGGTGATCATACTTGTTTTGTATGTTAAATATGATTTGGGAGAGCCTAGAGTTATTTCTCAGTTTTTCCACTTTCACGGGGGTCCTTTGCCCCTAACCCTCGCAAATGCGGAGGCAGGACTGTATTTCTCCTGCAGGAAAAGGGTCTTTGTTTCTAAAGGCTCAGAGCATGAGGTTCCTTGTATCATATCCAGTGCCTACCCTGCTGTTTTGAATGTCCTCTGCTGACATTTCTGGCTTTTCCCCTTCTTTCCATACCAAACATCTAAGGAGGAGTGAGTTGTTTCAAAACTGTCTGTGGGCTTGAAAAATGTTCTGTCAAGCAAAGAGACTTTTGCTCAAGATAAAATAGGCTAAAGATTCTCTCACTGATTGCTCACTTATCATTTTTTTTAAAAAAAACCCTTCCCCAGTAGCTTTTGATGGCTAGTGCTACTAGCTTGAACCTATCCCTTGTGATTGGCTAGGGTTTGTAGAGAACTGGTATGGCGTTAAGACTATTTCAGGCAAAAGGAAAGAGTTGGAATCGTTGCCTGTTGCTCATGTTTATCTTTTAAGAAATCCATTTTCCTTCTAGAGAAATTGTCAATATGGCAGCTGGTCCTGGGATACCCTTACTCTCAAAGAACAATATTTACTGGATTTAATTGTCTTCAGTTTAAAAACTGCAACAACATTTAGTCAACATTTGACGTACCCGTGATTTTATTAACAATTGGCAGTCTGTCCTTTACAGTCACTGGCTCTGAATACTCTCTTTACAATTAAATCCAAAAGAAATGTCTGACACATATCTTAAATAAGGTCTCTCAAAGGAGTAAAGATCAACAGGGTTTATATCTTCTAGAAAAATATTTACTTTGTCTGGCTGCCGCCCCAATTGTGAGTACTTTGTTTCTGAAGTAAATGCCATTCATTTATTTCGTATGTTAATCCAGCACAGATCTGAGTGCCTTTTCAATTCTAAACAAAAGCATTGAGCCTGAACTAGCCCAGAATCGCTTATGACAACTGTTAAATGTTGTGAAATATTTGCAGCAAAAGAAATATCTTTGTGTTTCTAACAAGAGAAGGGAGTTGCACATGAGCAGTGAGATAGTTCCACTGGAATGATGATGCAAAACCTAGGGCACATCTCAGAAGTTCTCAGCACCTTGCAAGATATTTTATCCAGTCCAATGTGCAGATGGCCCTTGGCCCATGAACAGACATCTCCTCTGCCTCTCTCACTCTATGCTCTCTAGCACCAGACCACAAATATCTTTCCCTCTCTCAGCTGTAAAGAAGGACGCTTTGGTTTTCAGGCTTGGAGAGATGTGGTGAGCTAAGGGCAGGAAGGATCTGTCATTCAGAAGAAAAGCAAGGATAGAGTTTCCAGATCTATTTTAATTTCAAATTACTTTCTTAATATTGATTGGGGGGACAGAGCAAAGCCTTGTATACTGCTTGCCATGGGATTAAAAAAAGAAAAGAAAATAAAACCTCCCAACTTTCTGGTTGATGCTTCCAAACCAAGAACGTGCATGTTTGCATTTTGCCTTACACAAAATGTACAACAGTAGGTTCTTTTGCTAGGCATACCTCCCTTTGCTTCCTTATTAGCTATTTAGAATTAATGCAGATGAAAGCAGTAGTCTCAAACAAACAGGGCAGCTCATTATGTTCCACAAACTCTGCAGCATGTTTTCAGCTCAAGAAAACATGCTAAGAGCAAAGGTGGGGGAAGTCACTCCTTTTTAAGTGCTAAATCAGCCTTACAATTATCCCTGGAGATGCACATGAGCGATGAATTTCACTGGATGCACAGTCCTTTTCTTGCAATGATAAAATGTGCAGAGGTATGTGTATGTGTGAAGGGGAGAGTGCTGTTAACCTTTTCTTTGTGTGGTTTTGTTTCCCCTCATTGCATTTACATTGGCCTTGAAGAGCTGGGACATTCTACAGATGGCTTTGGATCTATAAATTCTTATTGAAACCACAAGGAGCCAAGAACAACAGGTAGCTGTCCAGACTTGCCTAAGAGGGATAAACTCTGGCTACACATGTAAATAAAAATTTGGGTGCTTTTAAGCCTTATAAACATTTACACCATGCCAGGTATCCTTAAAGCTCTAATCACACTCCACTATTGTGCTATAATGCACATTAGGAATGTAGACCCAAACACCCAGGGTAGGTTGATTGGGGGCTGCTCTTTGCTTGAACTGACGAAGTGAAGGGAAAGATCCAACTGATTATTCCCTACTTCAAGGCCTGTAGAAATGCTTTGCTCTTGCACAGCTCTCGGTTTATGCATGGCAGCTTTCTGGTTGGATGTACAGAGGAAGATGGGGGGGGGCTTGAAGCCCATCTGCATAAACTGCACCTCCCATCCCTCCCCCCATATGCTTCAAGTTGCAATCCAGCAACCTCTGGGGAGGGTCATAAATTTTGCTCAGACCTAAGATATGAAATCAAGATAGGGATTCCTGGTTTGATTCTCTATTTTATCCCCTTTTTATGGGTGTATCTTCTCTACCCAATTTGAACCACTTTAAATGGCTCTATGCCCACTTGCTCTGAGAACAAGATGTGTGGGGAGAGAATGCTGGAATTTTTCCAACAGTTCCAGCTCATGGAAACAAGGGATTTGTAGTTTAGTAGGGTGCTTAGAATTCTGTGAGAAAGAGCTTTAGTGTTGTAGTTCAGGGGAATGGGCTGGTGCTCTCTAGTAGATATTTATAAGTACTTCAACAGCAAACTACAAATCCCAGGATTCTGTAGGAGTCACCCAGCATGGTTAAAGTAGTATAGAACTGATAAAACTGTAGTGCAGATACAGGCTATGTCTCATGCTCGAGGCAAGAAACAAATAGTTGAATGAGTGGGCAGGGGGAATCCCACTAAAACATAAGCTAGAATCCTGTTGGACATGTGAGTTCTCCTATGGAAGTGGTAGGACTTTTTTGTCCAGTATGGAATATCCACATTCAGTTCAAAGTTGCAGAAGTAGAACAAAGTATGTGGTACCACTTGGATGTTCATGAGATGTGTATTTAGTTAAGTGTTTGGTTGCATGTTTGGGAGTACATTCAGTTGTGCAACACTGCCATTTAACATAAAAGTTGTCTAGCACAATCAATGTGTAACTGCACACGGGTAGATTTATTCTATTCATCTCTGATGTAGCATCTTGGCTGTAGTGCATTTGTTAAAGAGTTTGAGTAGACTGGGAAGGCAAGATTCAAACCCTCACTTAGGCCCTTTCCGCACCTTACCTTCTTCCGGCGCTGGGGTGCAGGGATCGCGCGATCAGCCTCCGGCGAGAGGCTCTCAAGTCCGGGGTCCTTCGGCTCCACACGAGCTGCCTGCTCACATGAGAGCCCCGCCTCTTCCTTCCACAGTGCAGCCTGGGACCTTCCCAGGCTGCGCTGGGGCAGGAAGCGCGACTGGCATGGCCCCGGAGGCTCCGCACGCCAGATAGGTGTGTGTGGGGCCCGGGAGCAATGCGCGACCACGCTCCATTTTTGGCTTCTAGCCGAAAATGAAAAGCCGGCCCCTGGAGTGTCACGCGATTGTGAGTGCATTGTATGGATCATTCCTCACAATCGCACGATACTCCAGGACCTCTTTCCCATGGAAAATGCCATGCGAAAAGGGCCTCAGACTTGAAACTGACAAGGGTCTGCATTCAAAGTTACTTTATAGACCTCTTCTTGTAGAACTGAGATCTCCTTCCTTTTTTCTACCTTCAGGACTCCTCACATTCTAAATCTTCTTCAGAAGGTCCCCCATACTCCAGAGCAGATTGAGGATTATACAAAAGGTTGCAGGGTAAATTTTACCTGGTAGTAGTATCCATTCTGCTAGTGAATGGACAGATGGACACAACCCTGGTTAATTTTGGGCCAGTTCCTTGTGCTTCTTCAGCCTTATTTGTTGTCTGCCAGAGTTGTCATGAGGATAATATGAAACGGAAAAATGGAGGAAAGATATACATGTAATAGAAATGAGGTATAACTATAACTTTCACAGTAAATAACCCCATTTGGCCATTTTGGGGCTTTAATCTCACTGGCTCTAGTTGGGAGAAGCACCTCTGCTATCAGCTATAAGATTCCTGTAGGGGTTGCTTTGTGGAGAGGGGGAGTCTATACTGGCTCATTGGCAAATCTATCTCATACTTCCATAAGAGACAGTCAACTAAGCAGACTCCCCAACTCAGACAAAGCCCATTTAAGTGAACCAGATTAGTGGATGTCTGACAGTTACTCTGCATCTGGAAGATGTAAATGAGAGGCACAACACACACACACACACATGCATTTCCATGACTTCCACACATTGAGAACAAGCAGCTATGCAAATAGTTATGTAGATTTTACAGCCCACATTGATCCCAAGTCCTCTTGTGGGCCAGATATAGAGAAGCAGCATTGTATGAAATCCTTCAAGCATGCAGAGTGTTTAGGATAAAAACCACAGGGATGATAGGGTGGTCAGTCCCCAAAACAAGAGCTATGTGGATTAGGGTTGCCAGATCACATGGCCTGGGCCTTAATCTCTAATATTGATGGATCATATCTAGAGGGGAAACAAAGGTGCAAATTTTCCAGTTTTGATAGACACATGTGGCCCTTTCCGCACCGGCCTATTAAAACGGTGCAGAGCGACCTCCAACAGAGGTCTTCTGCACCGCAGAGTAGACTGGGGCGGACTACTTTTCATAGTTCCGCACCTCAGTCCGCTCCAGAGTGACCGGAACTGGTCGCACAGTGTGCTTTTTAAAAACCTCTTTTAAGAGGTTTTTAAAAACCTCTTTTAAGAGGTTTTTAAAAAGCACAGAATGCACGACCCCGTGTCACTCCGTCGCCATGCTCTGGTGCAGATTTGCAGGCGTGCACTAGTGCATGCCTGCAGATCTGCCAGGGGTGGGCTTTAGGCTGGCGAGCTTCTCCGGTTGGTGGAGAGCCTCCACCAACTGGAAGCCGCCATTTTGGACGCTGGAGCAGTGCAGAGCGATGAGCTCGCACTGCTCCTTGTCCCGATGGATTCGCCCGGACACTGAAGAAGTCTGGTGAGTCCCGTTTTCGCACAGTTCCTTTCCCACATGTGGAAAGGGCCTCAGACCCAGGCAAGAAGAAAGGGTGGTAAGCAAATCTCCAGCTCAGCTATTAAAGCAACAGTTTGCTACACTCCATAAGCCTTAATTGATTTGTTGTTGTAAATTGCAAAGACTCTCCAGGCAGGTTTATGTATTTACTTAGCTTGTTCCTTGTCCACGAGTCATTATAGGACCAGTACTCACCTTCCATTCTGCTTTGCATCCTCATTCTGGCTAGAAGCAAATGAGCTACCTTAAATATTCCTTATCCTGTATCCCTAAGAAAGTGAGAAGGAAAAATCCCTTCATTTCACCTTGAATTGGGAACAACCCCTTCGCTAAGATTTATCTCTTAATTTCCAAACAGAAAAAAAAATGTTCTTTCTCTCTCTTTCTCTGTGTGTCTGTATTTGAATGACAAGTTGTTAGCAATTGCGGTTAATACTTAATGCAGAATGCTCTCACCTGGGGCCATCCCCAGGTCTCAGATGTGGGCTGAGAAATCTAGGACAATTGGGGACTGACAAACCCAATCTGAATGCAGCCAAAAAATACACAGGCTACAGCAGTTCTGAATACAGTGACAAACTTCAAGGAAGGGATGCTGTATCCTTCTATCCTGGCAGAGGTCCAACTGGAGAAAACCGTATTCTCCTCACTGAAATCCCTTCTCCAGTTTTAATTGGATATGGTCTTCTTCTCACCCTGCTGTTGTGATGTAGTAAGAGACAGCTGGCATTCTTCAGCTAGACATAGCATTTGGAGGGGTGTGTTTTGTGTGTGTGTGTAATAAAACTTATGTGGAGTTTTCTGTTCTGTTTGCAAAGTCCTGTGGGGGAATTCACTAAGATAAAAAGGGTTCATGCAAATTAATTCTTTCAGGACTGCTAAGAGTTTGTGTTTCTTTTGCCTTTTGCTATGAATAATAAAGGGCAAAATGAGAGTTTTGCATGTTAACTGTGGCCATTTTTCAAACAACTATGTGGAAAGAAAATCTTGATTTGCATAAATTTGATTTTCTTTTTTAAAAATGAAATGGGAAGGGGAAAGGAACATGGCTGCAGAAACGTCCATAAGAAATTTGACTGTTGTGAGAATCTATTAATGGCTCACATTGGAAACATGGCAAAAGAAGGATTAGATGCAGAACTTGAAGGTTAAGATTGTCATTATGAAAACTACTTACTCTGTAATATTGTAGTGTTGATGTCCTTATTTTCTGCTGCATGGATTATTAAAGTTCAAGAGAGAGCCAAGAGGAAGATATTTTATGCAACTTCTACTTTCTAAATGTATTTGAAATGGATAGTTTGGGGGAATGAGGAGTTTGTTGTGTGTGTTTCTGTGTGTGTGTGTCTTTAAGTCACCTGTGGACTTATGGTGACCCCATGAATTTCATAGGGATTTCTTAGCCAAGGAATACTCAGAGGTAGTTTTGCCAATGAGTAGCTAAAACTCTGAATTTAATTAAGTGATTTTTATTTGCAGTAACTCAGCACAAAATACTACTGCTCTGCTTTGATTTAGTGACAGTACCATTGGCGATGGAGGCCACACTATATGCCAAATCTTATCAACTGCTGCTGTGGTTTGGAGAGACCTGATAGGATTCTAATACTGGCAATTGCCTGTTGGCCTTATTTAGATCCTGGTTGATTGGATTCAGTATTAATGTCAAAGATGGTTTTAGGTAAAGAGAAAATACTTATTAAGGAAATTATATGTCTAGTAGAAAGAGGAGGACAGAGTCTGCTGGTACATGATGAAGGCAAAAAAGAAAGCAAGCACCTCAAATAAGAATTCTGCCCCACTCCCAATTAATTTTCCTTCAGTCTCTCAATTTGTAGAATTGCAGAGAGGGGACAATGAATTTTGTCCACACCTGACTCTTGTATTTGCTGTGTTCGCATTCTGTTAGCTGGTCCTTTTCCTTAGATGCCTCAAATGTATTTCTAAACTCTCAATTGAAGTTTTAAGTTACTGAAGTGCTAGAAATTTGGGGAATGAAGGAAAATTTCACTGGAGGGGGAGGAATTCTTATCTGAGGGGCAATGCTCTCATTTTGCTCCCTCTGGCTCCCTTAGCCACATGCCCAGTGAGGACTACAGGAACAGGCAAGCTGAAATGAAGTCAGACCTGAGAATGTCTATTCAAGGAGGCAAGAGATCAGAAAAGAAAAGAGGAAATACACCAGGGCACCCTAACTACATACCTCTACTACTATACCTCCAACATTTCATGGGAAAACTGGGATGTGTGTGGCTGAACAACATCAGAGTGTGGTTGAGATGGCAAAGATTATTAATAAGGAAGATCACACAAGCTGGGAGAGGCTGCATTAATTTGCTTTCGCCCAACCTATGGGGAAGGGCATGATTCTGCCCCTTCTCTCCCTCCTCCTGAGTTAACTGAGTAGAAATTACTCTTACAAATTGAACTCAGTGTGTAGCAATTGAAATAAGCAGAGGACAAAGAGGGACAGTGGAAGAAGGAGAGAGAAAACCGGGAGATTTTAAAAGCATCTGAAAAGGGCATGACGGAAGATTAACTGGGACAGTCCTTGTCAGTTGGAGAGTATATATTAACCCTGTAGGCATAAAGGTACTTGGGCAAGCATAAGCTGAACTGTTCCTTTCCCAACAGGGCTAGTATCTGACTGTAACCTAGGAGTTCTTTCTAGTGAAGGATGAGACTTATTTTTCAAACTACTGTTCCACATAAGTTTGGGGTTCTTCATACGCTTATTGTGGTCATCACTAAGAACATCAATAATGCTAGACTAGCTTCACAACACCTCCCAAAAAACCCTGCTTGCCCATCACTAGACATTATCCCCTAGTCTCAAAGAGGCAAGGGAATGTTAGATATACTCTAGGGTGCACTTCCATTATACACAAGGTAGTGAAGAGATAACATAATAGGTTTGGTAGGGTGCATCCAGAATCCTTTGCAGTGCTGAGGAATACCACAGCCAGCAGTCACAATAATGTGGAAGGTTTTCAACTTACTGTATTTGCTGGCGTATAAGACTCACTTTCCCCCCTGAAAAATAGTGTTTGAAAATGGGGTGTGCCTTATACACTGGTACGTCTTATACGCCAGCAAATATGAGTACCTTAAGATATCCTGAAGTCAGTTTCACATGCCTTTTTCCCTTTCACCCATTATCCTCTTTAACTCCTGGCTTTTGCTAAAGTGGATAATTATACAGCTAGCCCCTAAACAATATTTCCTTCTTATTCCAACTGGCAGTGAAAAAAAGAGAAGGCTTTGCTGTCTTCCCAGAAGATTTTGGGCATAAAAAAAAGTAGATTGGGAGAGATGGGAGAGTTGAAAGAAGCCACTCCTACTGCATTAAAATACCACATTCCTTTCAAACAGGAGCTTCTACATTGAGAAGGGAAGGTACCACACCTCGCCCAAAACCTCAAGAACATCAAATACTTTTAAAAAAATCTTGCAGGCTAATATAAGTTATATTATTCATTTTGCCTCAGTAATTTAACTGAAAAAATAAAAGGGCAAGTAATTTCCTTGTTCCTTGGAATATCAGAATGGTATTTATTTGTGAGTGGTTGAAAGGATCTCTCACAGGTGATTCTCAGAAAACCGCAGTTCTCAGAATTGTGTTTATAGTGAGTTGTGGGTTACTAAGGGGAACAGGACGCTAGCCTAGATGGTCCTTTTGTCTGATTTCAGACAGCTCTTCTTAAAGGACAAATTATTTCTTATATTTTTACTATTTATAAACCTTTCTTAGCTCAGTCATTAATCAAAATGAAGACTGCAGTCAAGAAATCAGGAGATGACTAAGACTTGGGTGGGCAGCCATGAAGGAAATAAGCGTAAAGATATATCATTAAATACCTAAGTCAGGAGTGCTATTTCCAAATCCTATGTATGGTTGTGATAGCTGTTACCCTAAAAGGTGGGGGATGTTGAGGTCCACCCACAATGCCAGTCTCTCTTTAGAAACAGAGGCAATTATAGCTCAAAAGAGGCCTGCATGAGAGGGTAACGGCAGGATCTTTTCACCTGCGTATATACCAGTACTAACTGTGGAGTTGGTACTTCAGTTAATACTTCAGTACTTCAGTTCAAAGTTAAACAGAGTATTTTATCGGGAATTAACAATCACACAAGAAGGCAGACACTCTCAAGAACCATACAAGGTTATCAGAAAATGAGGCAAGAAAGGTTGGATAGAAAGAGATTGGGTGGAAAGGGTGATAGTTACCAATCTTGAAGCTGAAGGTTGAAGCAGAGTGGCTCAGATAGCATGTCTGAGGGTAGCAAGAACGAACAGACGTCTGGGCACTACGTATTACATCCAAGTACTACAAACTACAGGGGCTGGAACTGAGATTTTTATACCCTATTTTCTGCCCTAAAGGAAGGTGCGTGGACAAAGTGGTAATGGCTTTCACACGAAACTGACAAAGAAGTTCGGAATGGGCTGATAGTCTTAACTCTAGGTGACAAATTCTTAGCATTTCTCCTAATGGCAGTCTCTTAATGTTTTGGTCAAACAGTGCGAATGGGAAAGGTCTCATAGTAGGGGTGCTGATTGCTTTACCTGGGCAGTTTTGCCTGTTATTGTTTTCGGGAGTGCTCACAACTTACAGTTTTCGAGAGGATTATCCCAAGCCCATTAGCATCAGGTATTCCCACCTAATCCTTTCTGAACTTATGACTTGATCATGTCTGAGGTCATCCTGACCTTGCATATGCATGCAGCCAATGCACTTTCAAACATATGTTCCAGCGATGAAATATGTCCAATTATGAAAATAGCACATCCTGCAGAGTGGGGGTTATGGTGTGGTAGCATAACTGGACAGTGAAGAAACTTGGTAGAAAGAAAATAATCTCATCTGAAGTGTGGTGCTGGAGGAGAGTTCTATTGATACCATGGATTGCCAAAAAGACAAATGAATCAATATTAGAACAAATCAAGCCTGAACTCTCACTAGAAGCCAAAATGACTAAAGTGACATTGTTGTATTTTAGACACTATCTTGAGCAGGCATGACTCCGGAGAAAAGATGATAATGCTTGGTAACGTAGAAGGCAGGAGAAGAGGAAGACCACATTACAGGTGGATAAACTCAATCAAAGAAGACATGGGTCTGAGTTTGCAAGACCTGAGAAGGGCTGTTGATGACAGGATGACTGACAGATCACTCGTATGGCTTCCATAAGTCAAAGTTGACTTTACAACAGTTAATGATATATTATTTTGAGGGCCCTATCTTACAAAAGCCTTGTGAGTGCTAAGAATCAAGAATGGGCTTTGCAATCTATGCAAGTATTCTTTTCCAGCTCTGACACCAAGGCTGTTTACATACAACTAGATTCTGCAAAGGATGAAGGATGTTTGTTGTTGTGTGCCTTTAAGTCATTTTTGACGTATAATCACCCTAAGGTGAACCTACTACAGCATTTTCTGGGGCTGAGAGTATGTGACCCACCCAAGATCATCCATTGAGTTTCTGTGGCTGAAGCAGGAATCAAACCCTGGTCTCCAGGGTCATAATCCAATTAATTCTCAAACCACTACACTACACTGACTCTATGAAGGATGAACTCCTTGGTAAATATGTATAAGAGATGAGCTTTAATATGCTAAAATTTAAAAATGTAGTTGTTGCGCAATGGCAACTAGTGGGTCCCATGTTAGTGGAACGATGAACTTCCCTTGGCTTTTAGTCCATACATTGAAAGAGCTGTCCAAAGCACTGAACTCTATCAACCAAATAAGATTATGGAGAAGATTCACTGCCCCACTGACATGCCCCACCAGCCACCACTGTCAGGAGATCCAGAGAAGGTGGTCGGGCCTCATGTTACGGGTTGGCACTTTCTCACAATTCATGCTTAAATTTTAGCCCACAGGAGAAATCCATGTCTATTCTGGTTGTTGTTGTTGTCCTGTGCCTTTGAGTTCACTCTGACTCCTAGGGTTTTCTTGGCAAGATTTGTTCCGAGGGGGTTTACCATTGGTTTCCTCTAAGGCTGGGATAGTCTGACTTGGCCAAGGTCACCTATTGGGTTACCAGTTCTGAGTGGGGATTCAAATGTTGGTCTCCTGGAGTCCTAGGCCATTTCCGCACTAGCCTGTTATAGTGCTATTATTCCACTTTCAACATTCTGTGGAATTCTGGGGTTTGCAGTTTAGGGAGGGGCCTCAAAGGCCCCTCCCTAAACTGCAAACCCCAGGATTCCGTAGGATGTTGAAAGTGGAATAATAGCACTATAACAGGCTAGTGCAGAAATTGCCTTTGTCCAACATTGAAACAGCTATACCATGCTGTCTCTCTATCCTACAACTGACTCAAAATGTAGTCAACATGGATCAGTGACTCTGACCATTTTGATTCCACAACTGTATCTCAGGGTCCTCAAAAGGGAGGCCAGAATCCTGTTGGTTAATCCCAAGTAAATAAGACTTACTGATTCAATCTCATTCAATGATTCAGTGATTCTGCTTGGGACAAACAACAGAATTCAGGCTAAAGCTTCTTGCTAATGATGCTATCTCAAAGTCCCAAAGAGATTTTGGAGGAAGTAAAATGTCAGGTATCAGTTAAAGGTTGTTAAGAAATTCATTGGGTTTGTATCTTAGTGCATGGTAATCCTATTGGGACATTCTAGAATTGAATACTTACCCAAACGTATGTGTAACCTGGACTGTGTACATCCTAAATTTTCCCATTCATGTTGAGATGAACAAGTTTGAAAACATATACACATTTGAAAAATGCACACTGGGAAACATAGAAGAATGTATTCAAAAATACATAATCTGAAAAATGTGTTCACAGAAGGCTTCCCATTGTGAAAAATTCAGAGAAAAATCTGCAATTATTTCTGTCTGGAAAATAAGCTTGAAGTCCAAAGTGGAATCAGGAGGACTGAGACTACCACTAGAAAAAATAGAGATAAAACTTCTATTTGATTAAACTTCTTGGCTAGACTGACTGCCGACTTTTTTCTTTGCTACTTCTGTGTCCACTAAGGTCAGGAGAGGAGAGGGTATTAAAATCAAGGGACCCACTTATGTGGTGGGGCACTAAGCACTCCCCAAACCTGGCACCAGTCACATAAACAGGCAAAATTTTCAATATAATGCTTTCTTTCAGAGCATGTCTGAATTGATTTTTCATATTTAGAAGTCCTATCTATTTTTTTCGGCACTGAAAGAACTCTTAACCTCAAGCTGTATCTTGAGTGGAATGAGTATTAAACTATCAGAACCATTATATCTTGGCTCCCACCTCTCATCTCTCTAGCAGAAAATTCAGGGCATGAATTACGATGCTTCATGTTTTTCTTTATTTGAACAGCGGGAAAGCCATTCCACATCTACCTTTAGTGAACATTTTGTTTCTTGCCCATTGCCAATATGTGGTATAAATGGAGGCATACATCTATTCTTTTTACCTTATTTTTCTCTTCTTTACTGAGGATGAAACCCACCCCACCAGAGCTATTTAGTGTCATGTCTACAGCTGGGGACATTTCTTTTTCAAATGAGGCTAATTTGGGAGGGGAAAAAATGAAAAGGGAAGGTTGGCTCAAACCTTCTGTTTAGTTCACTTCGCCCATCAAGGTGACGTCAGCCAGGATGAAACTTAATGGAGGATCCTGGAAGAGGCCAGACAGCAGAGGAGTTTCCACATGTCTCTTATTCGAATGTCAGCCTCAATTCAGCTGAGTGGTAATTTATTGGCAGAATGGGTCACACAAGAGTTGCCAAACCATTAGCAAGGTCAGAAAAAACCAACTGGAAGAGGCTTGGTGAAATGGCAGAAAAAAAAGAATTACACCAAATACCACTGGAATGCATTGGTTCCTTCCAATGTACTGTGCATATTTCCAGTTGATCATACTTGTGTGGTTTACCAACCATATTTAGCATGACTGTTGCCACAGTTATATTATTTGCTGTTTGAGACCCACAGGAAGGCAATTCATAAGAGGCTTCATAAGAAGAGAGGAAGAGCTTGAACTGGGTCCTACACTCTCAGCAGGAAGAGTCTAGGCTTCAAAATGTTTAATATTATATGGGAAGGTCTAAATACAGGTATACCTCAGTTAAAGAAGGAAACATGTTCTGGGCATTACTTTTTTAAACAGAAAATGTACCTCAGGCAGAAACAACATGGAAATAATAGGGGAAGGTTGATGCCACACAAATAAAAATAATAACATCATAGAGTTGGAAAGTAAACCTTGAACAAGTGGGAGCTAAGGACTGGGACTTAATTCTTTGAGGTTTCTAACCCCAACAAAGGTAAACTTTTTCATTTGGACTATAATTTGCAACTTTTACCTACAGTGCACCTAAAAGTTTTTCCAGATGTAGCAGTACGCAGACTTCTGGAGAAATCCAGTGTTCTCTGCCTAAGGCCATTTCTGCACTACATTGTTATAGTACTATTATTCCACTTTCAACATCCTGTGGAATCCTGAGTTTTGCCGTTTAGAGAGGGGTATTGAGAATTCTCAGCCAGAGAGCTCTTTGGCCTCAGGAAACTACAAACCTCAGAATTCCACAGAATGTTGAAAGTGGAATAATAGCACTATAACCGTGTAGTGTGGAAATGGCCTAAGAAAGGGCCCTGTGGCTTCATGGAAGTCAGAGACAACCTGGATCTCAGGAGAAATTAGTTTATTGCTGCAAATTAAGTTTGAGTTTTAGTGTTTTGTTTCAGGGCCACATGGCCAAGAAGAGGAGCAGTCTTTAACTACATTGAGATCTCTTCAAAAGGACTGAACTATAACAGAAACTACATCTAATACAAAAAATTGTAGGTCTGTAACTCTAACATTGTCACTTTTCCTCTTCTGTATGATCTTTTAATATTTTGCCTAATAAAGAAGCCAGTGGTGCTTCAAAAGCTTACATGATGAATTTTATGCATTTCAGTTGGCCAGTCAATGTATGGCTGTTTGTGGATTTTGGATATTGTATTCTGCTGCATGGACAAGATGGCTATCCTTCAACTTGTTAATGGATGGCTACCCCTGAACTTGTTAATGCCTGTAAATACTTAGTGGGGGGAGATGTTTTAATGTTTGCAGTTCTCTTTAGTAAACTGAAAACTGACCCAGAAAACAAAGTATAAGAATTAGTCAAAGGCAGTAAGTTCAATGGTCTAATTCTATTCTGCAGGATGGGATTGTTCTTGATAAATATATAAAGCAGAAGATTAGGAACTCGCCAAAATCCTGCCATCTTCAGAACTATCAAAGACGAGTTCCAGTGCTGTGTGATTTTTGCTAGTAGATGATATATCTGTGTTGGTACGTATAGGTTTAGCAACAATTTACTTTATTTTCAAAAGTCTTTATAAAATAAACCAAAAGCAGAGAGCATATGGAATAAGCCATCCGTTACCCATCCCTGTGCCAGGAACTGCAAAAGAGTCCACGATCACACCTGGATACCTAAAATACTCAAAGCTATTTTCCACCCTCTGAACAGCAGGCAGCTCAGTCTTAACCTCTGAGGAGACAGATTTAACTATAGTTCCCTTTTCATTATCTTTGCCTTGACCAGCTGCTACTAGTCATCGGGGACTGAAATGTGCATATAAATGGGAAAAAAGAGGAAATATTACAAGGATAGTGCATGGGAAATGCTGTTTCTCCTTTCATTTGTTCCATTTTGGGACCTTCTTCTCTTGTCCTTGGGGTGAGGGGAGAAATTTCAGGCTGAGAACTCTGCCTTGAAAAAGGAGAGTGTGCATACACACATTTGTTGCTGCTGTTATTTGCCATCAAGCTGAGCTCAAGTTGAATACCTTGTAGTGCAATCTTCCTATTTCCCTACTGCCTTCATGCATACATACAGTATACATATTGTGTATTACTCTCCCCTCCTGCAAATCATTTTAGAATGTCTGCTGTAGAATCTCTAGCTATCAGTCTGACCCATTTCCCCTCCCTCTTCTCCCTCTCTCAGATATCTCTATGGATCATTTTTGGATTTGACCCGTTAACCCTATCCACCATTTAGCTTCACTGGAAGGCCCTAGTTTCTAGTTTTATGAGAGAGCAAATAAAGCTTTTTCCTATCTACCTTTCTGCATCATGCATAATTTTATACATCTTTATAACTGTGCACGATTGTATAACACTTATTCACTTTTTTTCTAAACTCAGTGAGGAAGGGAAGATTTGGCAGGAGTGTGTAAAGTTCTGGATCTTTTCTTCTCATTATATATATACATGCATACATACATATATATATCAGGAATAATTTGCCGGGCATGTGTTTGGCCACTAATGTTCATTTTACTATTTATCATTTCAAGGTACATTATTTTCTACAACAAAATTTGTGCTCTGCAGAAAGCAAACTTTCCATTTTATTCCTGTTGTTATGATTGTAATTTAATATAAATGAATTTAAAATGCATAACTACTTTTTCATTTGGACACGTTTTTTTTAAAAAAAACAGGGTTAGATTTTAGATTTGTTTGCTTTTTACGCTAATGTGTTGAGAAAGCAGAAATTGATACAGCACTGGAATGGTGTGTTTGCAGGAAGAAAGGAATCTTGTTTGTGTACTACACAAAAAGTACTGCACATGGCCTTCTAAAGGGAGGATTCTGTAAATCTACAGTCTAAAGGTCATACTAGATCCCACATTTATCACTTTTTGCCAAAGTATCCTCCCAGAGGTGAAAGACATCTGTTTGCCATAGCACTTGATTTCTTTCACCTATTATTGTACTTACATTACCATAATTTGTCTTGTGATTAGTCAATGGAAGATAAACACTGGTTTAATTCGCAGCTCTGATTACTGAGGTACATATCTCTGAGTAAATCCTGCTGTTGGAGGAAAAATTAATTAACTTTGGGAATACACCCTTAATGTCTGTTTTGACTCAGATTTCCTAGCTGCACTACTGATTAGGAGTATTAGAGCATTTTCATGCAGACTTATAAACTGCTTTGTGCATACTATTAATCTAAAATGCAGCAAACAGAAAACCAACACAGGCTAAAAATGCACATACGATTTCTGTGGCATGTGTGGTCTATTTCATGTTACAAATAATAACGAAGGGACATAGCACAAGAGAAAGTCAAAAGTACATCCAGCAATAAATATCCAATATCAAAACAGAAGCTGCATGTTTATGGATTAAAAAGAAGCAGGAGAGCATTCAATAACCATAGAGCCCCCCTACTTTTAATGCCTATCTTTTACCACATACGCATAATCATACCCTTTAATTCTCTGCTGGCAAATCTGGAACATTTACAACTAAATGTTCCATGCTATTTCAATTACTACTAGTTGTTACAATCCACATTTTGCCTCTTGGCACTGAAAGGGTAAAAGGAGTATCTGCAACTGCTACCCCCATTTGTAACAGCTTTGTTTGCAAATACCATGGAATAGATAAAAAGCATTAAGAAACAACCAACTGCCCTGATCTATGAATGCTTCGTGTGAAGCTAATGTGTTGGATGAGTGTAACTATCAAGATTGCCAAAACTAAAGAATTTTGAGTGTTAGACTTTTCTTTGGGAAGGCTGTTTGCATGGCCTTCAATCAGTCATTATCTTTCAGCCTAAACTGCTTTTCAGGGTAAGAATAAAAGAGAGTATTATTTGATTTGGTAACTCTCATGCTTTCTTAGGTATTGAACTCAAATGTTATGTATAATATACTGCAGTGTTTTTATGGCTTTTTAGAAAGACATTAGGCAAGATACTACACTGTGAGACATGTTTTGGATAGCTCCCCCAAACCCACCTTGTAAGCCAAGCAGAATCCTAACATGATTTCCATATTGTAGAAGAATGACAGGATCAACAGTGATGGATCCAACCATTTTCCTTCAACCTGATGCACTACAATAGCCACTTGCAGGGATCTTCAGCAAGTCCAGCAAAAGGAAGATAGCTTGACATATTGCTGTTGAACCTTGACTCTCAACCCAGAAATAGCCACGTTGGAGGGGGTTGCATGGCCTACAGGGAAAGTGACTTGTGATGCCAGCAGGCAGGCTTAGGACATGCCATCTTTGTTCCTTCTGATATTATATTCTTTAACACATGATCAGGGTTTATTTTTAGAGAGAAAAGTAGGATCCAGACATTAAGTTAAATGTGAGAATATAAATATCAAGTTTGTCTCTGGAGGAAGGAGTGGGACAGCAATGGACAGACAACAATACAAGAAGAGTCATGCTGGATCAGACCAAATGACTGTCTAATCCAGGATTCTCTTCACGAAGTGTCAAACATGCTCTGCTCACCTGAAAGACACGAGTACAACTGCACCTTCGATCTCCAGCCACTGATATACAAGAAGCATACTACCTCTGATAGACAAATAGACAGATGATAAAGGCAAGTGGAACCACTAGCAAAATATTGCTGTGTGGGGTGCTCCTCTTCAATGTTTCAGCCAGCCAGGTCCTTCCTTGGTCCATTCTATTCCCCCTCTCCTGCCTGGTCAATCAGTATTCCTTGCCCACTGAACATTCCAGCTTTCTTTGGGCTGTTTTTAAATATTCTGGTAGAGTTTCTACCCATAATGTTCTGTTTGTACTTTTGCAAAACATTTAGTATTCCTATATTGTATTGTCTTGTGTGCGGATGTTGCTGCTTTGGCTACAGAAGGATCCATTCTAGGAGAATGTGTTTGCTATTGGTATATATATTACCATAAATCTGGTCAGCAGTGGAATAAACTGTCTTGAAGGGTGGGAGGCAATCCGTCATTAGAGATTTTTAGGCAAGATTGCATGGCCACATCTCAGGGATGCTTTATCTGTGGATTCCTGCATGGGCTGATGGTTGGGCTGGATGGCCATTGGGGTCACTCTCAACTCTATGGTATAGAATCATAAAGGAGAACCTGGACCAAGAGCCTACATTGGCATTATGTAGTGTAAATCTCCACATGCTGAATTACATATTGACTGTGCTATGCAACCCGTGTCAAATGGCAACATTGTGCAATTGAATACACATCCAAATGTGCAATTGAATGCCTAACCAGATGTGTACCTGTACTTACATTTGCACCAGCGTGCACATCTGCATGAGAATACTCATCTGCATACACATCTCTATATGCAAGAGACCTGCACATGCAATTCTGGTTCCTCAGCCTTGAACACAATCAAATACTATAGGTGAAGTTGCCTATGCGTAAGACACCAGTAGGATTCTGACCCAAAAGTGATTAGATTGGAATGAAAAGAGGTGATACACGCCCTAAGCCAGTCCTGTTTTCAACACAATTACTCCCTGCTGAACAAGGTTAGGAGACAGAAAAACAGTTTTTCTGCTCTCTTCCTCCTATCTCACTATAGACTGTCAGTAGTGAAATATACAGCCTATTACTTAAGCAATCGTCATACTCCTTGAGTAATACTGGGAACTTTTGCCAGATGCCTCCTGGCCTCTTGTATTTTCAGGAAGCCAGCTGAAGACTTTAAAAAAAATCAAGGAGGAGAAGAAGTTGGCATCTTTCAGGCTCTGCCATACACTTGTTCCCTGGCCAGAAAAACACCAGTGAATGAAAGAAAAAGATGAACACTTATCTACAGTCTATGTTGCTGATAGAAAAGTTCACTTGTTAGCTGGCTGGCAGTAAAAAAATGCTTTTTTTGGGTGATACTAGACTTTTCAATGGTGATTTCTCCAAGCAGTCCTGGTGAGAATGGCACACAATGGAAGGAAAGCAGAGTCGGGGAGCAGAAGAAGGGTTTCTTGTACTGCACCCTCTAAACTAGACCAATGCCTTACCTGTAAAAAAGCTGAAATATTCTGGAAAAGTATACATAATTTGATTAGGAAAATTATAGGGATAGATGTTCCCATGTATCCAGAATTATATCTATTAAAGATGTGTAAGGGACTTAGTGGTCCTCAACAAAAGAAATATGGCTGTTTACTATTATATATGGTTTCTGCAGCAAGGATCCTATATGCTTCTAAATGGAAAGATGAAGAGATTCCAACGACTGAGGACTGGTTACTTAAGTCATTCGACATGATTCAAATGGATATTCTTACTGCATATATAAGGGATAATCAAAATATAGATAAGGTGAATAAGGAATGGGAACCAATTAAGAACATATGGAAAGAGAAATCGGAAGAACTTTTCATATCCGATATACAAGTGTAGATACAAGTGTAGATAATCGAAATATGTAAGTTTATAAAAATATTATAAAATAGTAAATAACAATAATTATATAGATCTAAATTGTGATACAGCCATTTTGGTTTAGTTCCTATAGGTTGTTATATATTGGCTCTGGGACAATATAAAGATATTCTAATTAATAGTCCCTATAAATATATTAAAATTAGTGGATGCAGTAATTAGATTGATTATATACTTATTGTTATTGTTATTATTGTTATTGTATTGTTATTATTATTGTTGTTGTTATATTAGTTAAAATTAGTTATCAGTTAGACTGGTTATTAGATAAGAAAAGAACAAATGAAGAAAAGAACGAAGAATGAAGGGAAGAATGAGGATGAAGAATAGGGAGGGATGGTTAGATGGATGTTTTCAATGTCTAGTAATGTATTTGTGAATTATATTTTGTAAAGATGTTGTTTTGAAATAAATGGCAACAAATAAATAAATAAACAAACAAACAAACGAGACCAATGTCTTCAGCTCCAGTGGAGGGAACCTTTTCCCTTGCCAGTGTTGAAGCAAAGATCAACAGTCAGTCCAGCCAGTTTCTGTACATGAAATGGAAGGAGCACATGCCATCTTGTCCTTTGCCTCCAGAAGAAAATGTTGGCTGATGTTTGTAATGTGTATTTTTTTAGCTATTGTGCAACGGATGCATTCAGTTCCTTTGGCTGCTACAGCTGCCTGACTTTTAAGGTGGGTTTTAGGGGACATTTGTGATAATTGTAATGGTGCCATGATCATAACTGTGAATACAATGCCAAAATTTACAAGGTTGCAAGTCTAGCTTACGGCAATAAAACACCGAACAGGATGAACAGTGAATGTGTCATGTGGATAAATATGATGTCTTAGGTTTTGAAATGTTGAGAATTGGTGTGTGTGCACATTTTAAACAGAGCAGTTCCCAACTCTCCCCCCATCCTGTTTGTGTACCTTCTAACTGTAACGGCCATGCTGGCTGGAGCATTCAGAGAACATTTTGCAAAAAAGTAACTTCCCCAAGTTGTGATGGTTAGGTAAAGAGGCTTACTGACCTTGTGTGTTGCAAATCAATCATTCAATCAATTTACATTTTGCCTTTTTCCCAAGAGGGGGACTCACGGTGCCTTACAGAATAAAAAGAAATTTAAGTAAAATCACATACACCTAAAAACATGCAAAAGGTGATGATTAAAATAATATTAAAATGTCTATAGAATTACAGCCAAAGAAACATATCTTCTAACTGTCCGGAAAGGGCAGGATTAATCCTCTGCTGTCCCACTTTTGGGGCAGCCTTGAGGGTCCTTAAACAGAGGCTGGATGGGCCTCTTTCAGGAGCTAGTTGCATACCTTAGGCCATTTCCACACGAGACTGTTACAGTGCTATTATTCCACTTTGAACATCCTGTGAAATCCTGGGGTTTGCAGTTTAGGGAGGGGCACTTTTGGCCTCAGTAAACTACAAACCCCAGAATTCCAAAGGATGTTGAAAGTGGAATAGCACTGTAACAGTGTAGGGCCAAAATGGCCTTAGTTGTGTATTCCTGCATAGTGGGGGGTTGGACTAGATGGCCTTTGTGGGCCCTTCCGACTCTAGGTCCATTTCTGCACTAGAGTGTTACAGTGCTATTATTCCACTTTCAGCATCCTAGGGAATCCTGGGCTTTGCAGTTTAGGGAGGGGCCTTTGAGGACCCTCCCTAAACTGCAAAGCCCAGGATTCCCTAGGATGCTGAAAGTGGAATAGTAGCACTATAACACTCTAGTGCGGAAGTGGCCTCACTGTGCTGCCTGAAGGCCGCCCGCCCTCTCCCCACCCGCCCTCCTTTCTCCCAGCCCCCGGAGTCTCCACCTCTTCTGGCGAGGGAACCTGCGAGCTGCCAAGCTCCCTTAAAACGCTCCACCGACGGCCGCCTGGCTGCTCCGGAGGAACACGCCGCGCACTGCAGCCCCAGCAGCCGCCCCAGCAGCGAAAGCGACGCTCAGGCGAGCCTGCGCTGCTGCTTCTTCCTCCCTCGTCGCGCGAGTGAAGAAGGGGAAAAGCGACCCACCCGCTCCGTCTTTCCTCAAAGGGGGGGGGATCTCTTGGCGGCCCTTCCCGCCCCTCCGTCTCATCTCGGACTCCCCCCCGCCCAGCTTTTGGAAGATCGCACATGGATCCCGGGTCGTTTCCTTCCGGAGGCGAAGCGCGTTGAAGAGTCCACGCGGACGCTTCGTCGGGGCGATTTGGCCGGGCTGTTTCCTACCCGCGCACACGCGCCCGTTGGCCAAGAGCTCCGCAATGTCCCCATCCTGGTGGCTGGTGGGGCTGGTCGTAGGTAAGAGAGGCTGGGGTTGGGGTTGATGGTTTTTTGGGGAGGAGGGCGGGATGGTCGCGGTGGTGGGGGATCTCGGATCCTGGTCCGTGGATCGAGCGAGAGCTGCCTTGGCCATCCTTGAGACGCCTGGATCTGTGCCGGAGGGTTGAGCCAACACTTCCCGGGGTCTCTTTGGGCGAAGGGCTCTTTTCCACCGGAGAGGGGTCTTGTTGGAGGCGCACGTCGGGTCGCGGCTTCCCTTCGGGGGGCTCTTTCCCCGGTAGAAGTGTTGCGAGGGTGCGAAAACAAAACGGGATTAAGGAGGATTCACGCAGGTACGGACGAAAGCTTGGCTCCAGGTAAGACCTTCTGAATGTCTGGAGATTGGAGGATACGGAGCGTGGTCCCCGTCCCTTCTAGAGGGGGCCTTCTCGCCAAATAAAAGGTTAAAGCAGCGCAGCCTCCTGAAAAGTTAAGTTCGAAGTATGTGTTGCTGCCATGTGGCTTCAGGTTCCCTATTGTAGGATCATTTTGGCAAGATTTATTTAGAGGAGGTTTGTCATTGCCTTCTCTTTAGGCTGAGAGAATGTGACCTGCCCAAGATCACCAAAGGAGTTGGATGCATGGCTGAGCTGGGAGTTGAACCCTGGTTCCAACCACTACTCAAACCACTATACCTCACCGGTTCTCCAGAGTATGTCTAGGATTGCAATTTGAAACCTTCCAGGAGAGACACCCTAGTAAAATCAGTGGGGCTTACTTCTGAGCAGGCCTATAGAGGATTAATGCACAAGAATCCACACAGTTTTATGAGCTTTGGGGGTACATGGAATGTGACTTCCCTACAGTTAGAAGGCTGTAGTTAGATTGATTTGCAGGACAGAGCTGTGATGTAGAGATATGTATTAATTTTTATAGGTAAAATCAGAATTGGGAAAAGTCAGATTCTCCAAACACTGGTTATGAACTATTGATAAACCTCTGTGTGCAGTATATAAAAATGCTTGCATGACTGTACTTCCCTTTCATCCAGAATAAGCCCCATGTCACTCTGTAGTAACCTTGATCAAATGTAACCAGAAAGAGCCATGGAATGTCGTTTTTTCCTACTGCTCTAACACCCAGATTTGAAAGAGGACAAAGTGATAAAGAGGTGGTAATGGGTGACTCATTTGTATTAAGTTCCAGTCCATTAGCTCCCTCTTGTTAAATGTTCTCCTGTTCTGGCAAAATTCATTATCTTCAAATCCTGGAAACATATTCAGGGGTAGTTGTGTTAAGTGATCCTTACTATGCAGTAGTTCAGCAAGAAACAATCAAGCCGGACGTTTAATACAGGGGATTCGTTTTGTGTATGCCTTCTGAGAACCAGCATAATGCAGTGGCTGGAATTCAAGGAGACCAGGGTTCACATCTGTGCTCAGCCACTGCAACTCACTGGGGGACTTTGAATGAGTCACACTTTCTCAGCCTCAGAGGGGAGTCTTGAACAACTTCTTGCAAACCTCCTCTGAACAAAGCTTGCCAATAAATTATTATAAGGTCAATATAAGTCAGAATTGACTTGAACTCACATAAATGTGCAGTAGATTTTTATTTGGGGGATCCCCAAAGCTTTTCCTTCTCCTATCTGCTTTGTCCTCTGCTTTTTTTCAAGGTAGCTTGGAAACAGTGCTCCATGTCATGTACATTTTCATTTTATAAAAAAAGATTCAGCTTTCCAGTAGGGAAGCAGGAAGCCATCTCTTAAAGTTGCAGGTTGTACCAGATTGCTTAAAATCCGCCTTTGTCAGCTGAACCACCTGGGTTTGGGATACTTGAGGGAATCAGTAGGGGTCACAGGCTTCAAGCCACCACCTCCTCCTCAAGAGTCCTGTATAGATTTGCTGCCTTGTCCCAACGCCAGATGTTGCTGCTGAGGAGAGCAAATGCAGTTGCTTAAGGAAGAGACTCGCTGCCACACACAAAGCCATCTGCTACTTCCTTCCCACGTTTTTGGGACTGACGGCAAGTTCTGTGGCTAAGCCTGGATGAGCTCTGGCTCAGCTTGAAGCCTGGATGGTTGCCCTGCGACTATGCCGAACGTCTGGGACAAATTCCAGGCGGGTGGCCCCCATTAGCCTATTGTAGCTAACACAACAAAGAAGCCTTAAAGGCTAAACTCCTTTGTATTGTGGCATGAGTTTCTATAGGGAAGATTTTGCTGATTTTCCTAGGGCAATAGATTTAGAGATATATAAACGTATAGATATTAGATACATGCACACCAGTATTCTTTTGCTCTTTGGAATATTTCCCTCCCCTCTTTGAAGTCCCAAGTTGCAGATCGCTCTGCTTGCAGATATTTTGCTGTAACAAAAGGATTACGTGCACACATGTACATGTGTTAGGGATCTGCTTCTATTTGCCATGGCAAAGAGCTTGCTCAGAGGAGCCAGCACCAGTCTCTCACAGCTAATAAAAGATCACAGTTAATAACTGAGGAAGAGCTGGCTGCTGGTTGTAGCCAAGCACCTGAAACTGGTGCTGTCCTGAGCGGGAGGGATGGCTTTTTCTTGGCTTTGCTGGTCTCCCTTCCCAAAACTTCCTGTTATTGGGCAAATTTAATCAACAAGGCAGAAATCTTCACGATAATGTTCCCTCTGTTTGATTTTTGAGTTAGTTCCCTTCTTTATCATCTTTGTCCTCCACCTCCTTTGTAACGTTTGCTGGGCCTGTTTTGCAGCATTGTAGCTTTTGATCATGCAATGTATGTATTTATTTGCATATCATAGTTATTTCATCTGCCCAGTAACCCAAGTGCTCTTGGCAGTGCACAAATTAAAAACACAAACTGCAAGGCAGCAGTGAAACAGATCTGATAAAAACAAGATAAACCCCCCAGTGGCATGTACTAAAACCAAAAGTAAACATTTTTAGTTTTTAAAAAATGAGATTAAAGAGGAAAATTCCTGAAATGCTTGAGATTTTTCAAAAAGTCTTTTTGTTGTTAATTGCCATCAAATTGAGTTTGGCTTATGGTGACCCTATGGGTTTTACCCTGCACCAAAAAAAGTATAATGTAAGCTCCAAGCCAGATTCTTTTCAGGGGAGCAATCCATAATTGAAAGTCAGCATGGTGTATTGGTTTATGCTTTAGACTAAGGCTCTGGAGATCAGGGTTCAAATCCCCACTCCATGGAAACCCACTGGGTGACCTTGGGCAAGTGACACACTCTCAGCCAGAGAGGATGGCAAACTCCCTCTGAACAAATCTTGCCAAGAAAACCCTGTGATTGGGTCACTTCCTGAAGTTGAAAATTACTTGAAGGCACATAACAACAACAATCCACAAGTGGAGAGCAACAACCAGGCAGTGCAAAACACTGATATAACGTGATCAAGTCAGCAAAGCCTCCTTAACAATCAAGCTGTCCTGTTTGGTACTAGTTGAAGTTTCCAGATTATTTTCAAAGGCAACCGTGGGTGTAGTGATTTATAACAGCAGTTCTTAACCTTTCCTTTACTGTGAAGCCCTTTTAATTATCCTTTCTTGCTGCAAGAAGACCACAAAGACTAAGCTCAAGATTTAAAACTCTAAAGTACATCAAATATTTATTTGAAGTTGTTCATCACGGGTCTTCAACTTTGGAGAGAGAGGAGAAATAAGCAAATGCACACACTCCTATTATAATATTTTTATTGGAATGATTCCATGCAAATCTGTCTGTTTTTTTCTTTCTTTCTTTCTTTCTTTCTTTCTTTCTTTCTTTCTTTCTTTCTTTCTTTCTCTCTTCTCTCTCTCTCTCTCTCTCTTTCCCCCTTCATTCCATTCTTCCATCCTTGCTTCCTATTTTAACTTCAAAAGTTCATAACATTTCTTCAAGCCTTCGTGGACCCTCTGTGAGAATATTGCAGCCCCCCGGGAATCTGTGGACCACAGGTTAAGAACCAGTGATTTACAATACTCTTATTGGAAGGTTAATAAAATATTCATTTTTTATTCATAAACATATGAAAAATTCCCTTGGGATTATTGTACAAAAATATGAATTTTGTATTAGCATTATTATAGGTTGGGTAAAACACGCACAAAGAAGAAGAAGAGAGAGAATGCATTGTCCTGTGTAACTATTGTGCACTTTCTCTCCTGCATATGTTAGAAGGATTGTCCAAATTTGTATTGTTGTTGACACTGACAGCTTGGTACTCAAGTTTTGTAAAATCATTGAAAAGTGACAAACATTCACTTTCACAAAATGTTAGTCACAAAAGTGACTAACATTCACTTTCACATTCACTTACAGAGGCTGAATATTGGAAACATATTGTTAGGCACTTGCAGATTCCGTTTGGAGTAAATTGGCATTTACCTTTTGAAAGCTGACGTTCATTACATTTTCAACATATATGTACAGATTATAACTAAAAATTGGATATAAAAGTACGAAATGGAAAGGAGCGGTAGGGAGGAATGTATGGTAGCAAAAAGGCATGTTTTAGTTGCTGCTGTGTGCCTAGTTGTAAGAACTACCTTCTGACTACAGCATTTAAAGTTTCTTGTAGAATCATGTGAACAGCACTGAAAGGAAACACACTGAAACTAGTTTACAGATCGCATCTCATGCTGATCATTCATCACATATTAACAGCAATTTACCCAAGTTTGCTGGAGAGGATGCAGAGATAAAGGAACATCTGTATGTGGGTGGCTCACATGTCCGGATGTCAAATCCTTTTGAACAAAAATTCTGGATTTTATTTCTGAAACTTCTAGTTAGACAGTTTACTTTTGTTGTTACTATCCATATATGAGGGAAAGCAACAAAAACTTGGAAGTAAAAACCCTGATGTCATTCCTACCAAGAGTCAACAAGTACAGAAATTACTTCTCAACGGAGACACTTGAATAAACTTCCATGATATAGAGTGTGAGAAATAACCTTATGTGAAAAACTGACCTGCTTATTTGAAAGTTTCATCCAATTAATGAGAAACTTGGTACTTTTTTATTGCCTTTGCTAACACAAACACTTCCCTGTTTAATCCACCATTGCAGGTGGCCAAATTTTGGCTCAGATCTTTCTGAACAATGTAGCTGGAATGATGGGCTAAATAACCATCTGTGTGAATTGCCCAGCTGATTTAAGCAATGCTCTTGAGATTTGATGATTCTGAGTGTACTAATGGTGATTTGATGTTTTGCTATTGTTACTGTCACTGTTTGCCAAAATCCTCTATGGCCTATTGTGTTACAGTGGACCCTCCCTTACCGTGGCTTCCACAGGCATGAATGCAAAGTCACATGAAGCTTTGCATCCAGTTATAATCAATGGAAACAGAGGGTGTGCGTTCACACTGTCACAAGTGTGCACACATCACGCCCCTTGACTATAATGGGATGTGACATTTTGCATTTTTTGTTTTATGTGGGGGTTCCAGTGGTCTGGAACAAGACCACTGCATATATGGAAGGCACCCTGTACATAACTTTATGAACACCTAGCTACATAGATAGCAGAGTCACTAAGAAACCCCTTTACTGAATTGCAAAAATGCATAATGGGACAATGACTAGTGTCCCTGATGTAGCTGGCTCTGCTGCATAGTAATGTGAGAACAGCCCTCTACTGGATATGGATGTTACACACCTGTGCAATTCTGATTCCCACAGATATATGTCCATTTATAAAGACGTAAGCACCCAAAAGGATTCCAGCCAATGTCTTTTCTGGAAAAATTAAAAATTAAAGAATTTTATTTAAAAAAGAAAATTTAAGGGAGGATTAGTACTCTTGGATTCTGTTATTGTTATCTCGCCTCCCTCCCCCCATTTTTCTTCTATCCCATATGCTAACTTTCTGTTGGTAGGAATGACTTTTCATTACTGAGCTTTCCACAAAGTGAACAAGATTGTAGGAACAGGCTCATTCTGTCATTCTTCTCTTAGAAACTTACACTTATGCTTGCAAACAAGTTCTCAACATTTTATATGTTACACACAGTTCTTTCTGTTACTACAGGCATCTGTCCAACATGTGTGCTTATATTTTAGTTTTGTGCTTTTGGAGTGTGTTCTTTGTATTCAGCATTCGTTTTATGTATTGTTTTGTGAATGATACAACAAGATAGAGTATGTGTCAGTGGATGCTTCAAACACTCTGTGCTGATAAATGAAAAAGAAGTCTTGGACTGATAGATAAAAATTTCTTTCATTGTTGTTGATTAATTAATTTGTTATTGCCAAAATTGGGAAGGTGGAGTTGAATTCATTATGATATTTTTAATTAATGTCTTAATTAAATTAATGTCTTAATTAAATCACTATTTTTTTAAAATAAATAAATAAAATGGCATGTTTGGTTGTCACTGTTTTTCTCTATTTATACATTTTACTATTAGCACTTTCAAAAATGTTGTTTTTGTAATTTTTAAGATATTTTTCTTAGCCTGACACTTTACAGGTAGGTTGGACTATAAATGCTGCAATCTGATTGGTGACTGGGGATGGCTGGATTTGTAGTGTAGCACATCTGGAAAAAGCCAGGTTGAAGAAAGCTGTCCTAAAGCATAAGATCTAACAACCTGTTCAATTAGGTTTTATCACTCAGTTTCATCTCTCTTTTCTCCACCCCACATACACGCTAACATGTGTGCTGTTTTTTTCAGTGTTTAG
Organism: Ctenosaura bakeri; assembly: GCA_948474755.1. Lineage (NCBI taxonomy): Eukaryota > Metazoa > Chordata > Lepidosauria > Squamata > Iguanidae > Ctenosaura > Ctenosaura bakeri. The sequence goes on along the minus strand of CAOLHI010002628.1, from coordinate 61,358 downwards.
ACATTGTAGATTTTTTTTTTTGGTCTGGATTTGAAAAAGTGAATGAGGAATGATAGTATTCATTCCAATCAGAAGACACTGATTCAAAGCAATACTGATATACTTCACTAGTGGCTGCAAAGATCAGGTGGTGAATCAAGGGTGGAGACTGGTTAATCACAAATATTTTGGAGGTCTCTAGACAATTTTAGCACTATTCAGTAATTGCATCTTCTGCCTCCACATTCACTTAGAATAAAGGAGGAGCTGCAAAGATCAGTGCTGTAGAACAGGGTTTATATCCAAGGGCTAAGGGTCCTGTTGAATCTCTACCATCTCCAGTTTCTAAAAGCCCTCCTCTTAAGGCCACTCCCAGTAATGTGTAATGAGGCAAAACCTTTTATTCATTGCACAACAGGAATAATGAGAGGTGTTGACTACCAAAATTACTTGTAAAACCTGGTTGGGGAAAGGAGACTCATATTTAGTATTCACGCTGTGGTGGTGAGTGTTGCTAATGAATAATCTTGTGGGGAACTCGTTGTTATGTGCCTTCAAGTTGTATCCAACTTATAGCGACCTTTCATGGGGATTTCTGGGGTTGAGAGTTTGTGACGCACCCAAGGTCACCCAGTGGGTTTCTATGGCTGAGCAGGGAATTAAACACTGGTCTCCAGGGTTGTAGTCCAGTGTTCAAACAACGATAGCTCTTGGGGAACTATTTAGCAGATAACTAATTAAATTCAAATAGTTATTTCCAGTGTCTGAGCTAATATGGGATTGAGAAGCTATGCCTTGCTGTTGCCCTGCCATGACAGATACCCAAATGCTGTTGCTGCACTTGTACACTTCCCAAGTTGTGATGAGGTGTCCCAAGATAAGGGTTATCTTTGTCAGCTTTGCAGTGGCAACTGGTGCCTTCAATATTAGCTGGTAGGTTCTGTGTCGGTGAATCTACTCCAGGTTTTAGTTTGAGCTTCAAAGGAGCTATCCATAGTATCTCCAAAATAGGCCCAGCTCCTTTAAAGTTTTAGCTATAATTCAGTCTGTCCGCCACCCCACTGACATGGGAGCTACTAGCTTCCATTAAATCTACTATTCAAAGAAATGGACAAGATCTATCATAGAGTGGTTAGTGTGTCATTCTCTAGTCTAGATGTTGTTGGACTAACTATACCATCACTGTTAGCCAACATACTCAGTGTTGAGGGGGATGGGAGTTGCAATCCATAATCACCCAGTGGCCACATATTTTCCATCCCTGATTTAGGGGATTATGGTATGGTTTGTTAGACTAAGTACAAAGAATAGTTCTTACAGAGATCTACTGGGACTGCAGGTATTCTAAAATCAGATATGTAGGTTCTGTTTGGAATTTGGTAATAAGCTAAATTATTATCCATTCCTTAATAGAAATCTTGCTGATGTAATTCCTGATTGCTGTTCTATAAAATCTGGAAGACTGAAAAGACTGGGACACCATTGAAGTATTGTCAACATTGCTTCTCAAACTCTTTTTCTGCAGGAAGTGTAGTGCAGAAATGGTCAGCAGCACTTGGGATGATTAGATGGGAGATATCAGGTGAAGAATTCTGTATAGTGTGAAAAGTTGTATCCACCTTAGTTAGTGCAATAATGATATTTTGGCATGCATTATTGTAAAAAACCCTCCAAGAAGGAGAGAAAGAACATTATTTAGACTACACAGTTATAACTCTGTGATTCCATTTTACTGCCAACTGTTCATCTAATGGCATCTGGGATTTATAGTTTGGTGAAGCACTAGAGCTCTCTGTTAGAAAGCTCTACTGCCAAGACACACAACACTGGAGCAGAGATTTCTAAGTACTCACCAATGAACAAATCCTAGGATTCCATATGTTGGAACCATGGAAATTAAAATATCGTTCTCCCTCCACATTTGCAGGTTTGATCTTCATGAATTTGATTATTCGTGAGGCAACAATGCCTCCCCCTTTCCTCCTTCCCATTCCCTTGCCTTTTGCCCAGGTACGGAGAATGCATGCTGAGCCAAAACACAAGGGAATGGGAGGAGGGAGCACCGCACAGAAAAGGACAGCCTCCCCCCATTGCATTTCCTTTTGGCTGGGTATGGACAAGGTGAGCTGAGGAAAAAGGCAAGAGAATAGGAGGGGGAGCACTGTGCATGGAGAGGGACAGTGCGCACATGCTTCTGCCCCCATTTGCTTGCCTTTTGCCTTAGCATGTAGAAGGAAGGCATGTGCACCAGGGGAAAAGGCAAGGGAATTGGTGGGGAGAGCCCTGGAAGTGAATGGCAGAGGGAGCGAGGAGAAGACATATTTGCAGTTTTCCCCCTTTTATGAGAGTTCTGTGGCCCAAACCCTTGCAAAACTGGAGGGGCCACTGTAGTATCAAACTGATATAATTGTGTGCTGTAGATACACGTTTGCTCTCTTAACAGTTGTAGCTTCTAAGTTGCAGATAGTGGTGGAACCAAAATTATGCAGCTAGCCCAGTCAGTGTTGACATTCAGTAATGTTTTGAAGATCCATTTATTTTAATTGGATTTTATTGGGTATGCTTTTGTTTGGTTTGCCGCTGATTTATTGCTGTATTTTGTTGTCATTTTGTGCCAGCTGCCTTGTCAAGTGTTGTCTCATAGAACGTTCATAATTTGCATGTGTTGGATTTTTACTGTAATTCTTTTTTTTTTTTTAAATTTGAAATATTTTTAGCCTTCCTTTCAGCATGCGCTACCTTTCCAAACCTGCCTACAAGGTTACAATACATATAAAATAAAACTAAAACAAACAAAAATAGGTAGCAGCAGATGTACTATGAGAGTGGGGAAATGGAGAGAACAGCCTCTGTCCCTTTTTTAACATGCTGAGGTTAGCTAGTGGGACAAGCTTATCCACTTTCCCTATTTTTGCTGTTTTGTTCACGTATGATCTGTAAGGGATTCTGTAAGCAGATGCTGTTTACCTTGGCTGTTGTAACTAGATACATATGGCTAGAGGAGAATCAGCTAGAACAGAATCCTGTGGTTACTCAACTCAAGCTTTATTGCAACACTGCTTCAACCTGACGTCAAAAGTCTGTGTTTCTCCAAGCCTTTCTTAACCATCCTCCCAATGCTAATACTGCTAAAAAGTGTTCAGCTAGGCAGAGCGCAAGGAGGAAGTATGAGGGATGAGCAAGCATAAAAAGCCTTTGTTAAAAAAGGAGCTTCATTGCCAGGGGCTTTGTTAACTGAGGTATACCTGTAGTTGCCAAAGTGTCATCTGTGTCTGCCTTTGTTTCATGCCATTGATGCCACAATAGTACAGCTGCCAGGACTAAGCATGTTTAAGAGATGTTTTGATCACATTACTTCAATGAATTAGATTGATGACTTCTGGTGTGTGTGTGTACACATGTTTTTTTACTTCAAACAGTTTGTGCTTAGAGAAATTATTTTAACTTGTTCTGCATAAGTAGTGGAATGTGATGGCAGGGCACTCAGAAAGATAATAAGACTTGAGAGATCAGGCAGCAGGTTTCCTGTAGGTCCCAGCTTGTCAGGGCAATGTTAAAGGTCGGTGACTGTATTCAAAGAGAAATGTGTGTGGATGCAAGATCAAAGAAGGCGTTGCACTGAGCCAAATGCATCCGTCCAACAGTATTGCTGGTGGCTGGACTTCATTGCCTCACACTTCATTTTGAGCTTTAAGATTCTTATCAGAAAGTTTCAACAAAAACTTTATCAGAGAATGGCAACTTATGGATAAGGCATGCTGCCATCTTTCCCTGCCTGCAGAAATGTTAACTTCACACACAGAGAAGGGGCTCCATTCCCAGGATCCCTCATGCTTGTAATGAACTTGGTGGCATAGCTACTTCAAGCAAGCCTTGCTGTGTATATTGTCATTTGACATTTTCCGTCTTGACTGACTGACTGACTGACTGAAGGAATCAATTATATTACTATGTGTTAGACTTGGAGGAAGGAGACATGAAAGTTGGAGGAAGGAACATCAACAATTTAAGATATGCAGATGACACCATACCACCAGCAGAATATAACAAAGAATTGGAATGATTAAGAAAGTGTAAAGGCAGGTTAATGAATACAGAGGATTTACAAAACTTTAAAGCAGGTAATGAAGAGATTGAAATAACTCAAGATTTTGCATACCGTGGCTTAGTCGTTATTCAGAATGGAGGCTGCAGTCAAGAAGTCAGACTTGGAAGGACAGCTAGGAAGGAACTGGACAAGATCCTGAAGTGTAAAGATATATCACTGAATACTAAAGTCAGGATTGTCCATACTATCATATTTCTAGCTCCTATGTGTGGTTGTGAAAGCTGGACAATAAGGAAACTGACAGGAAGGAAATCAATTCATTTGAAATGTGGTGCTGGAGAGGAGTTCAGTGGATACTGTGGACTGCTAAAAAGAGTGATAAATAGGCCCTAGAGCAAATCAAGCCTGAACTCTCTCTAGAGGTTGAGATGACTAAAGTAAGGCTGTTGTACTTTGGCTATATCGTCAGAAGACATGACTCACTAGAAAAGACAATAATGATCTGGAAGCCATGCCCTATGAGGAACAGCTTAGGGAGCTGGGTATGTTTAGTCTGCGGAAGAGAAGGTTAAGAGGGGATATGATAGCCATGTTTAAATATTTGAAGGGATGTCATGGCAAGGAGGGAGTGGGCTTGTTTTCCACTGCTCCAGAGACTAGGACAAGGAGCAATGGATTCAAGCTGCAGGAAAGGAGATTCCACCTGGACCTCAGGAAGAAGTTCCTGATGGTCAAAGCTGTCTGGCAGTGCAATATGTTGCCTCAGTGGAGTGCGGTGAAGTCTCCTTCTTTGGAGGTTTTTAAGCAGAGACTGGATGGCCATCTTTTGGGAATGCTTTGATGGGTGTTCTTGTATAGCAGGGGTTTGGACTGGATGGCTCCTGGGGTCTCTTCCAACTCTATGATTCTATGATTCTGTGCTTGGTAAGATAGAAGACAATAAGAAAAAAGAAGACCTCATTACAGATAGATAGGCTCAATCAAGGAAGCCATGGCCCAGAGTCTGCAAGACCTGAGTAGGGCTGTTAGTGACAGGGTGACTTGGAAGTCATAGGGTAAGACAAAGTTGACTTCACTGCAGTTAAAAACAATATGCCTTCACGTAGCCTGTTGACCTATGGAGACTCCATGAATTTCATAGGAGTTTATTAGACAAGGAATACAGTCAGCCTTACACTTTCATGGGGGTTTGTAAGCCTCTCAAACCATATTTAGCACATGCAAAAATGTGCCTGTACTAACCGGGTGGCTGCACCCAGCCACACACATGTGCATTCCTTTGCTTGGTCATTCACTTCTATAGGGGAGGGGAAGGGAAAAAAATGGGGATGGGGAAGAGGGATAAAGCGGACACCTTTCGTTTCCCCTTCCCTGCTTGCCACCCATGTGACTGAGCAAATGCCTGTATATACCTTCCTCCCATCTCATCCCCTTCCCTCCTCCTGCCTGCATGAGCAAGTGAGTAAATGTGTCCATGCATACTCCTTGTGTCCTATTCCTTCTCCCTCTCACTTGCACAAATGAGTGAGTGAGCAAATATGCACACCCTCTTCCCGTCCTGTCCCCTTTTGCCCTGCCCATCTGCACAAGTGAGCGAGTGAGTGAGCATCCCCTTCTGTGCCATCCCCTTTCCCTCTTCTGCCCATGGAGGTGAGCAAATGTGCACCCTCTCTCCTCCCATCCCATCTCCTTCCTTCCAGTAATCCACAAATATCAAATTCACAAATGCTTAATCTGCAAACACTAGTTCTTTTCTCTAGAATATAGCCTACAGTATCTGATATTCATTGGTGATCACCCATCCAAGTACTAGCCAGGGCTGATTCTGCGTAGTCTCCAAGATCCTCCCTCCAGTGAGTTCAGGTTTACATACATGATTGTTCTCCCTACTTTTATCTTCACAACAACAATCCTGTGAGATAGATCAGGTGCAAAGAAAGTGATTGATTCAGGTTCTTTCTTTGAGTTTTCATAGTTCGTTGAGGAGTAGAACATGGATCCCTTGGATCTCACTTTTATCTTTCCTGGGTTCCAGTAGGTCTTCAGTGAAGGAGTTGTTAGAACACTGTTGGCATATTTTTCCCATTTCAGTGTTCTGTAATACTGAAGACTCAAGCTTGATTTTTTTCCCTGGTTTTCCATAGAAGTACATAAAGTTCAAAACTTGATGAGTAGCTACAACGACTGGGTAAGGGCTGGCCCTTGGAGAATACGTTCAGTCTATATTATTTGAGTTATGCTATGGAGAAAATTCAAAAACTCACTGTAAGCAAAGCCTGCTTCCAAACTTTGTCCTGCCAGATGCAACATCTCTTTGAATAAGGTTCCAACACTGGTTTTCTTCCTAGTAATTTTTGGTTTTAGAAAATCTCCTTACTCATCACTTGTGCACTTGTGGTTTAAAAACCACAATACATTTGCATTTCTACGAGTCTATTTTTTTTAAATACTGTTTTATCTGTATCCCTAAACTATAATATCCATAAGATATCATTAAGGGTAAGGAACAAACAATTTTAGGTCTCAGGATCCAAAAGGACTACATTAATCATTGATATTTTTCTCTACTTGAAATACTTTTTGAAGTACAAATTACATGATTTTTTAAAAGAAACCATCCAAATTAAACATACACAGCAGCTGGAGAGTATGTGTTTGCTTATTAGATTTGTTTGTTCAACATTCTTCAGTTATACTCTCCACTACATAAAATAATTCTGGACAACTGTTAATCTTAACCCAAGTTTGACCAAACTGTTTTCAGCCATAAAATGAAAAACATCAAGCAATCCACACGGATTCTTTCATGCTGACAGTCTGGATCACATTAAAAAAAAATACTTATGCAGTATGTTCGAATTTCAATACTTTAATCAACAGGTATGTAGAATTTTGACAGTGTTGCTGATGAGATTTCCAAGAAATTGTGGTTGCTTGATGACCAAGAGACCAAAATTCGTCAAGTGGAAACTTGGTGTTTAGAGAAATTAGAGTTGTTATTGCCATTGTGAGGCGGGGAGAGAATGTAGCTTTTCCATCCATCATCACAGAAATACAGTATGACTCTGCTGGACTCCCCTGTGAGCCTTGAAATTTGTCAATGATAGATGAGTATTTGGATTTCAAGATGACATAGTACAGATATGTATTCAGCTCAAACAGAAGTTAATGGTTTGAGATTAACAATGCCTACTTTCAAATTAATAGGTCCTCTTCAGTGGATCTGGTCCCTCCCTGCAGAACTGGGACATCCAAATGTAACCCCCTATTCACTAACAGTTAGGCAGAGTTTATTCCAATGAGACATTGGACCTCCCATTCATGGCGGCATTAGCATTTCCGCTCCATACAAAAGCAAACAACAAAGTAATTCATAACAATTATTTTCTTTGTGTGTTTCAGTTAAGTTATATAACTTAATTTCATAAATATGAAATTCAAAGAACAAGTCCTTGAGATTAATCTCACAGTTCTTCTCATAGTGTTGTTGGTAGGATCTCTTGAAGGGCTATAATATTTAAACATGTATCATTTCTGTTCTGCTCAGGGAAGTCCTTATGTGTCTGCTGATGGTTTTCTGAAGTAATACACCATCTACTTGCATCCAGACACGCAAGAGAATTACAACATATACAATATTATTTAACACTTAACACATTTAAGAGAGCTTCACAACAAAATTATCTCCTTATTTTAAGGTCTGCTTTTAATTTCTAATAGCTGTAACACATTGTTGCTGTTGTTGTTGTGTGCCTTCAATCATTTCCAACTTATGGTGACCCTAAGATGAACCTATCATGGGGTTTTCTGTGGCTGAGAATATGTGATGCACCCAAGGTCACCCAGTGGGTTTCCATGGCCAAGCAGGGAATTGAACCTGGATCTCCACCTATCCTGTGGCCATTGATCTGTGGGGTGTTTCAGGTTTCCTGCCCTGTCTCTCTCCTCCCCAGCTTTTCAAAATACCTGCATGGAGCTGCTGTGGAAAACTATCCAAAGGGCTGAAATGCCATCACCATGGATATGATACTCAGCAGTGATTCTTGTTTCTGTTTTATGTATTCCAGGGAGGCTGTGGAACTTTATGTTGGTGTTGTGATATTGGAATGGATGTTTGTGAACAAGCTGAGGCTCAATTCTGGTGTACTGAGATTGATGGAGGTATTATCCCTTGGGAAACCAGTCACTCAGGAAGGAGGTTTACAGCAACTCTTAGATAGAGTTGTATTTCCCATGAGAAACAGAGCATATAGCTTAGAAGCAAGTTTTTTTTTAAAGCTGATATTCCAACTGCACAAATTCCTCCCGGCTAAAAAGAAAAGAAAACAACTAAACACAAAGGATGCTTTTCTTCTTGCTAACACCATGTATCAGTGGCAATTTGTCTGCAGGAATCAGTAGCCTTTATTTAATATACATTCACAATGCATTTATGAATCTGCCTTGATTCATTAACTAACAGGACGATCCAGAAGTGAGTGGACCATTCACAAACACAGCGTAACTGCACTAACACTATACAAATCAACTCAGCCTCTGTTTGGAGGTGTATTTCCCTATGAGTGGTGCTTTTAATTTGTAGCAGTGATTTTGCTAGGCAAACTATGTTCCATAAAAACCATACATGTTTATTTCTAGTGGTTGAAGGCAGACCACCAACATGAAGTGGGACTTGAATTGGTGTTGACGCATATATTTTGTCATTGAAACCACACCTTAAAATCTCAGCTGACGTTATGGTTAGCAGGTGCCAGCTGAGATCATGCTTAGATGCCAAGCCATGCCAAAAATAGCTTCTTGGGATTTATTCATAACTAGCATATTTACTCAGTATTGCCTGGGATTTTATTTTCTCCTAGGTAATACTTGTTAGAAAGATTTGAGATCCTGTATCTCTAATTCCCCAAACTTTGTCCAGTACCTGTAACTTTTCCTTATATTCCCCAATCTAATCTATATTCAGAATTGTTAATATACAGAGGTTGGATTTCTGAGGGAATACACTGCCCTACTCTGCTGCTAGACCTTGTCTCTGTAGCAATCGACTGGCCTATTCAAGACAGACACAATTGGCTGCTTTCCCCCATATTCCCCAATCCAATCTGTATTCAGAGTTATTAACATACAGAGTTTGGGTTTCTGAGGGAATACACTGCCCTTTTCCTTGCTGCTAGCTCTCATCTCCATATCAACCAGCTAGGCCCAAGAGCTCTCTGGCTAGAATCTTCTATAGAATCTTCTTAGGCAGCCAATCAAATGAGGTCTTCACCTGACACATACAAACATACAAACTTTGACTTTTATATATTAGATAAAGAAATCTCCAGAGGGATGTGTACAAGTCTGTAGCAAAGATTTGCAATCCTGTGTCTCTGATCCCCCAAACTGTCTTGTAAAATACTTGTAACTTTTTCCCATATTTTCCAATCCAGTCTGTATTTGGAGTTATTAACATACAGAGGTTGGGTTCGTGAGGGGACTTGCTGCTCGGCATCGTCTGCATAGCAATCGACGTATTCAGAGCTCTCTGGCAGAGAATTCTAAAGGCCTCTCCCAGAACTGCCAACCCCAGAATTCCATAGAGTCTTCACAGGCAGCCAATAATATGGTGCTCTCGCCTCACACAGCCAATAATACAAAGTCTTTGCCTGCCTGACACAGACAAACATACAAGATCACTCACAAACTCTGACTTTTATATAGTAGATGATAAAGTTTTAAGCTGAAAGGAACAAGGTTGAGAAGGAAATATACAGTATTGACTTCTCCAGTCACTTCGAAATCGTTCTTTGCTTTTCACATGACAAAGGCTTTTATGGAATGGATGTCCAGAGTGCAAGAAGTTATTTGAGTGTTAGAAGAAGAGTGTTGCATTAATGTAGAGAGAAATGTGGACCTCCTGAGGCATAAAGACACAGTATTATGGAAAAAGAGTGTCAAAACACAAATCCAAAGAGTAGCCCTGTCGAATTTAAAGACCATGTAAAGAACAGATCCACACCATTTAAGCCTCATTGACCAGAAAAACTCTAGATGAAAACTGGGGAGAGTGTCAGCGAAGAATGCAAAAACACACCCATTGCTGCCAAAAAGAAATGAAAACCTCATTGGATGACAGATGAAACTCTTCAAACAGTTAAGGACAGCCAAGAAGCAAATGTAAAGGATGATAGAAATAGGGTCAGAATCCTGATTTCACTTGCTGAGCAACTTCTACATAGGAAAAAGAAGAAATATTATAGTAACAAATGCAAAGAAGTGGAGGAAGACAGCAAAAGGGTAAAACAAGAAACCTCTTCCACAACAACCAAGAAATTAAAGATAAATTAAAACCAAGTGTGGGGGTGCTATATGAGCAAGAGGGGAACATTGGCTGGATTTCTGTTAGGGATATAAACATATGCAAGTCATACTATACATCTGGGAGCAAAAAACCACCATTGTGCAATGGATGTATTCTGCTTATAGCAGCAGAAATGGAATTGCACAGAAAGCATGTTCATCTGTACCTTGTCTTTGCAAATTGCTCATTGTGAATTATGTGTAGTGGTTTTGCATCTTATACTTTGCATTTCAGTTTCATATTGTGCATTGAGAAATGTGGTTGTGCATCATGGATTGTACATTGTGCAATGCTACTTAATCATTGATATGTGTTAAACAGTGTTGCTACTCTGGGAATTACATAGTGCCCACACAGGATACACAATGCTGAGGGTACAAACAAAATCTACCCACATTTTAAGTAAAATCCATCAAAAAACATGGAAAAGAAAACAGTGGCTTGCAGATTAGAAATGGTCGATATACATTCCAGTCCTCAAGAAGGGACACCAGGGATAGCAATAATAATTGGATGATTGCTTTAATCTCCCATGCAAGCAGACTAATGTTCAAGATTTTACAACAAAGACTTTTATCACTTATAGAGTGAGAAATGCCAGATGCCCTATCTGAGTTCAGAAGAAGAAGAGGCACCTGCAGATATATATTGGAGAAAGGAGTGCACTGGGACAGAATTTGGAAAAATACAATGCTTTCTAGTTGGCAAGGGGGTCATATAACATTACATTTTGTCAACTTATTTGTTTAATTTATGTGTATACTATATCTTACAGAAAGCACTGGGTAAATCAGTCTGCCTCACCAGCTATACACAGCATGTTAACAAAGCTCAAAGATCTAGAACAGGGCTTTCCAAACAGTGTGCCATGACATGTTAGAGCATCACCTGAAGTGTGTAGGTGTGTTGCCTACAATCTTATAAATCATACATTTTTAAAAACATATGAAAAGTTTTCATGAGATATGTTGTGTCCCCTTACATACTGTTATTACAGCTTATGTATGTGTCTGTATCTCTTACAAGGGATTGGTTTAACCTCTGGTTTGCTAGTAAAACTGAATTACCATGTCGTGAAATGATGCATGTCTAAAAAGTGTGTCACCAACATGTAAAGTTTGGAAACCACTGATCTAGAAGTTTAGAATGGAAATCATTAAAAAAAGTGAAGGCTGATAAAATAAGTCATCCCTGGATACATTTTGGAAGAATGGGGTTTCCAGAAGGGTCAAAATGTTTACTTATGCAAACCTTACCTGGCCTGGTTGTTTTATTTTACACATGGATGGTTAGTTTTGAGTAAAATATTTACAGAAACATGTCTTTTGGGGTCACAGGAATCTATCTCTGTTATTTTCATGTTATTTTGACCTGTGATTCCAGATTTTCTTTTAAAGGCATAATGCTCAATAAAGTTAACTATTGTATACCTGTATTGGAGAAGGCTGGTGAGAACAGAAGCCATTCAAGTGGTTTAGCTCCTGTCGTGTTAGCGTTAGAAAACCGCACTTAGCTTTGCTTGTAGGAAGAAAGAACAGAGCTTGCTGTTCCTATTTCGACATTGTAACCATTGCCAATTGAGATTAACAACAATGTGTTGAATATCAGTTGTGGGTTCAGAGACTTCAAGGTGTTGGGAGAAATGCCGGAAGGCATCTGGCAAGGAAGGAGGAGATCAGGGGGATAAAGTATGGTATCTCAGTATGGTATCTCAGGAAGACAGTGTGAGAACAACCAGAAAGATAGAGAAAAGAACACGGGAAGATGGAAGTATGTAAGCATCCAAGAAGCCTGGGAACCATGAGGATCTGGTGGGGTGATGTGACATTTGCAGCCCTCACTAATCAATGCCATTTACACCTGAATTTATATGTTCTAGTATAAAACCATGCTACTAACCAATGTATCTCAGTCTTAGCAACTTTTATCAAGCTGCTATATTACTTGCTTTACCCCAGTAAAACATTACTGCTGTTTCCTTGAGAAGCTAATTAACCATCACAAGACAAATGTCCTTTATATTTGGTCTTCCTGGAGGGGCCAACAACTTTGTGGGGAAAATCCATGTGATCAGTCCCCATCCATGTGGTCCTGGTGATCTGTCACACACTTCCTGTACACACATTTATTTTATTTTATCTTATTTATATGCTGCCATTGTCTTGACACAAGACCCAAAGTTTCTTACAACAACATTAAAACAAGATCAAGCTAAAAACCTGATGATAAGATAGTTAACACCCAATTAAACATTCTGTATTAAAACACCATTATTTTTAAAAAGTATATAATCATGAAAAACTATAACAATAAAGATTAAAATACTTCTGCCAGCCAAATAATCATCAAATGCCTGTTTAAAAAGCTCTTAGGTGCAAGCAACAGGAGAGCAAAAAGGGGGCTAGCCTAGCACTTTAGTGTTCTTGTAACTTAGCCTAAGAGTATACAGCTGAAATTACCATGTACTGCTTTCATTTACCCCACACTCCGCTGGTTCAAACTGTAAAAGACAGGAAGCTGCTCAGAATAGGGCAAAAGAGGCTGTGGTTTTAATGTCAGTGAGGTTATGAGTCCATTCTGTGCTTTTAGTTTGAAATTTAAAAGAGCTACCCAAGGTGCTGGAGGGAAAAGGTTTCAGAACCTTGGGGAGCTCATTTCAAGTTTAGGTTAAAACCCAGAACAGATTTGCCATCCTACTGACAAGAAATAACAGCAGCCTGTTCTTTTATACTCTGTAAAGTACTGTGCTGTATGTGTGTGTACATATGTAATTTGCCTTCCACTACCAGAGTTAGGAAGAGTTGATTTACAGCATTTGTGTAGGATGAGAAGAAAAAGAGAGTGTGTTTTTGATGCAACGTTAGAGGCTGCTTTATAAAATAAAGTTCATTTGTGTACTTTTTTCTGCAGACACTACAATAGCTTAGACTTCCAAACAGTTTTTTGCTTTTGTTGGTTTTGCTATGGCACTGTACTTGTCAACCCAATGTTAGCCGGAAGGCTCATTTGCTTCCCAAATGAGTGTGTCTTTCCCATTAACAGTGGTCTGGCATCTCCATGAATAGCATTTCAGAAAGGGAGATAGCCCCAAGGGCCTTTAATATAGATTCTTAAAATAAACATTTTTTAAAAATGTGGGTTTATGTTCTATCCTGATCTTGTGAGTATACTCACAAGATCAAGATAGAATATAACAGTAATGAAGAAACAGTAATGAAGAAACACTCCTTTTTAAAAGCCAAGTGATAGACTCTAAAATTATGGCTGTTAAGTACCAATGGTGCATGTTGTTTAAAACAGTTGTTCTTAACCAGCCGTCCGCTGATCTCTGGGGGTCCACAGAGCCCTCACAGGAGATCCACAAAGCCCTACTGCTGGACATTACCAGCAGTGACAGCAATGGAGATGCAGTAGCAGCAGGGTGCAGAAACTGCTCCTTCATTTGCAAACGAGAAAACAGTTAGGGTGTCCGCACACATCTTCTTCCATGTTCCTCTATGCCCACACCCCCTGCTGCCGCATCCTGTACAAAAGTTGCTATGTGCCTTCAAGTCATTTCTGACTTAATGGCCATCCTAAGGTGAACTTAACACAGTGGGATTTTTTTTAGGAAGATTTATTCAGATGGGGCTTGTCTTTGCCTTCCTCTGAAACTGAGAAAATGGGACTTGCCCAAGGTCATCCAATATGTGAGCAGAGATTTGAATCCTAGTCTCCAGAAGCCATAAACAAACAAACAAGCAAACAAACAAACAAACAAATAAATAAATTTAAATATTTAAGTCTTAAGTCTTGGGAATCTCTGGCAATAAATTATATTTACAGTGGGTCCACTTAACTGTCACAGATCCATCCTGTAGAATCCTGGGATTTGCAGTTGGAGGAAGGATCTTTGAAGTGCTAAGCTGGAGAGCTTTAGTGCTTCACCAAACTAGAGACTCCAAGATTCCTCAGGATGCAGCGATAGGTAGTTAAAGTGATAATTACATAGTGTGAAATGGCCCCTTCTTAAGCTCTTGTTTTCAGTGCACGTGAAGTGTTGATGTGGAAGTCTGGCATGTGTGTTTTGGGTGTTTCATTCTCAGTGCTGTTTTCCTTATTCTGCAATGGACCTTATGTTTTGCTGTTACAGTATCAAAGTTGGCCTCCCTTCCTTCTCAGGAAAAAAAATAATAAAGCAAACAAATTAGGCCACCTGGATAAGACAAATGAAAAATCTAAATGACAGCCTATATTTGTGGTGAGGAAGTCCTAAACTTTGTTATAATTTGAAGGAGCACAAGCTCTGTTATTAGATTATGCAGAGGGCAGCTTGAACGTCAGCTTTAATTTGAGCATCTGTCGACGGCATTCAAGGGAACTGGAATGCATCAAAATGTTGGCCCACGCTGGCAAGCAAAAACAGTAGGCTGAAATTTCAAACTATCTAGAAACCACACCCTAACAAACACTCCCTCTCTCCACAAAAAGCCCCTGCAATTTGAAAGAATGCCAGTTCTTTCCTTTGACTGAACAAGCATCTTTTTTTTTTCCTTTTAGCCAATTGAGAGTCAAAATTAGACATGCCTCCCTTTCTCCTTTATTTTGGTTCATGTCACTGGTGCTGTGGCATGTCTCACTTTAATAGCTTTCCAAGTGTGTGTTTTTCCTTTTGAGGTGCCTTCTGCCATGACAGCATGTAATGGATTTTGACAGTGGAAAAAAATGTACTTTCTGTACTGAAAAAAATGTCTCTTTTTTCATATTCTATCACTGTGTCATGCATATTCTTGGGACAATCTTGAGGCATTAATGCAAGTTTTGTGCAGAATCATTTGAGTTCTCTATAAATACATAAAAGCAAACTTCCAGACCACATTTTTGGAGATATGAACATGAAACTATAATGGCAAAAGGACAGTAAATAAATAAGGGCTTCATCACTTCTTTATTTGTTTCATTGTTAACTGTATGTCCAGTTAGTCAATTGATAATTAAGTTTTATTACCAAAGCAGATTAGTTATTACCAAGCTTCTATGTGTTTGAAGTATTGAGGACTATGTGAGAACTTCTTGTTGTTGTGTCCTTCAAGCTAATGGCCATGCTAAGATGAACCCATAATGGGTTTTTCTTGGCAAGATTTGCTTAGAGGAGGTTTGTCTTTGCCTTTCTCTAAGGCTAAGAAAGTGTGACTTGCCCAAAGTCACCTAGTGAATTTCTATGTTGGAGTGGAGATTTGATCTCCAGAGTTGTAATCCAATGCTCAAACAACTCCGCCATGCCGGCTCTCTTGCGAGAACTTATATTTTAATAAATACAAGCTACCAAGCCTTGTTAAAAGAAAATGGCATATTTTCCATTCCCCATTAAAATAAATAACAGAAACAAAAAAATTGAAACAAAAATGTTTATATTATTAATCTTCAGGTCTAAAAATCTGTTCTTCCATTGTTAATGGACCACATTATATAATCAGTTGAACTTAAAAGTTAAAAGTGTGTGTCCTAGCAACAAGGAATTTGCAGTTTGTTTTGAAATAGTGCATTTACCATCTTTTCCCCCAGCTATTTGCATCGCATCTCCCTGTCCTTTTCACTGATTATTTTAAATAAATACAGTGCTCCATGAGAAGCATGGGGGAAACATTGAAAAAAGATGAAGAATCTTTTTTCCCTCTAGGGAAAACTATCAACTTCTTGAATGCACAGGAGGTTGGTGCAGCATGAAGTTTCTTGCTCCAATTGTAGAGTCAGCTAGGCTCCTGAATGTCCATACCCAAATCTTAACCTGAATGGTGTACTCCATTGGAAGATATAGATCCTGGATCACTCCTCTGTTGGACATGCAAAAGTAGAAGAATGCTGGGCTCCCAGTATGTTTACCAGGCCTTGTATTACTAAAGAGTTTCTACTGCCTGCTTGGTTCAAGTAGGTTGCATATTGAATGTCAATCTAGTATGAACCTTAAGTGAAAAGGACAAATTCCATGTTAGGGATTTCTGACATATTAGGAAAAATGTCAGGAAAACTAAAATCATAAGCTGAGATCCATAACAGATCTAGTTATGAATGTGTAACTATGTATTGTCTTCTGGCCTGATTCCCCTGACTTAACCACCAGCAGCCATATCAAGCAATGAATTTCTATTTAGGGGGCAATTGGGATGCAGCAAGATGATGTTTCCAGCCCCTTCCTGCCAGTGGTCTGTAGTGGGACAATGAGAAGTAGGACCCCTGTTAAGACTCTTTGTTGTACCACAGCTCACTGGCAGGAGGGGCTGGAAACATCAGCATGCTGTTCCTCAATCACCAGCAGATCAGACTTCTGTTTCTTAGTGCAGCTGCTAGCTGTTAAGGTAGGTTTGGGGAGGTATTTGTAATCATCGCAGTAGTGCTGTGATTGTAAACATGAGCATCAAACAGTCCAGCTTAGACATTTGTAACGGCTGAACAGGATGCCAATCATAATTCTGTTATACTGTGTGTATGTATAACGTGACTGCCTTTGGAATACTGTCTACTAGCTTGATCAATTATGTCAAAAAGGTTGCTACCTAAGTTACTATTTTGGACCAGAACTCCCAGAATCCTGACACAGGGAATGCTATCTATTACAGTAGTTCTTAACGTTTTCTTTGTTGAGGATCCCCAAGACTTAACTCAAGATTTAAATATTTAAATTTAGATGTAAATATTCAAAGATTTGTTCAAAGTTGCTCACCCTTATTTCTTATTTTTCCAGTAGACAATGCAGAGGAAAGGAGACTTGTGAGTGGTCTGTGGAGTAGCGTACTGAGATCCTCCAAGTGCCAAGAGAACAGAATAAACTACAGTTTCCTAAAGAAGGTTGTGAATGGGTGGCAGTCCTAAAGAATAATTCCTTTTGTCCTTTCTCACCAAAGTAGCATCTGAAAATAGGAGTCTTGCTGCTGCTTTGGGGGAAAGTGCAAAAGAAATGCCATTTCCCTCCAAAGAAGCACTAAGAAAGTAAAATGGGTAGGTGTTTCTTTACTCTACTCTATCCGTGCTCCTTTGAGGAAACAGCATTTTTTTTTTGCCCCTTCTTTTCCTCAGAGCAGTGCCTGGAAAGTAAGGGTCTTGGTGCTGCTTTGGGGGAAAGCATGAAAGAAATGCATTTCCATCTGAAGGAGCACTGAAAGAGTAGAGGGGGTAAGTGCTTCTTTTGAAAGCACTTATTGCCTCTATTCTCTCAGTGCTCCTTCAGAGGGGAATAGTGTTTGTGTCATGCTTTCCTCAGAACAGCACTGAGAGACTCACTGCTTTGCTTCTAAGCAACCCACAAGACTTCCTTCTATTCTCATGGCTGCTTGGAATTGAAGTTCTACTGCACTGCCTGGACTTGGACTCAAGCAGCTTTGCCACACTTACCACTCAAGGCCTAGGTTGGGTGTTTTCCCTTGTCTTCTGGACTCTCCTCTCACCTTCCTGCCTTCTGGGTTCTCTGGCATACCTGTGCAGTAGCTTCTGGATCCTCCAATGTAGGGTGAGACATCCACCAGCATGTTGCCACCACTGCTGCCACCATTGTCCTTTAAGGAATCTGGGACATGCTGGCTGTCAACCAGCTACAAACTGGCCAGGACATTTTTAGTACCTTAAATCAGGGATTTCCCCTGTTTTCTGGGATGAATGGCAGTCCTACGTGTTCCCTCTGTGAGGGATCTGCAGACCTCCAGGGGCTGCCAGGACCCCAGGAGTCCACAGACTCCAGGTTAAGAACCACTGGTCTATTGAATCCTGGGAGTTGTTCAAGAAGTAACTTTCCCACATGTACATACGTACATACACATACATACACGTGCACACACACATAAACATACATACACACACATATGTGTGTGTGTGTGTGTGTGCGTGTGTATACTATATATAGAGAGAGAGTATGTAGAGCTAGAGAAGGTGCAGAAAAGGGCAACTAGAATGATTAAGGCAAGAATGATCAGCAACCTGTCTCTGGGGAAAGATTACAGCGTGAAGCGGGTTTCCAAAAGAAAGAAGAGGAGGGAGAGAAGTGGGGGGAGGACTTCTCCCTTTCTCATACCAGCTGAGACTCCTTTGCCGCGAAATCTGAAAACTTCCAAAACCTGATTTTTAAAATTTATTTAAAAAAATTTTTTTTTTGTTGCCAGCTGCCCCCTTCTACCTTTGTGGCAGCAGCTGTAGTGCTCCTGATCATTTGTCGCTCAGATCTGAGGAGCACCACAGCCGCCACATTGAAAGTGAAAGTGAGTGGTTGGTGGCAAAAAGAGTGAGTGCGTAAAGAACGGTGCAGGTTCAGTCTCTTGCACTTTTGGTGAAAAGGATCAAGTAATGGGAAAGATCTTATCCAATACTTCAGAGGACCACCTTCAGTCAGAATAAACAATATTGGCTAGATGGATAAGTGGTTAGCACAAGGGCTCCTTTCACACTACAGATTTATAGCACTATTATACCACTTTTAACTGCTGTGCTATGGAGTCCTGGGATTGTTGTTTTAGAGAGGGATATTAAGCATTCTGAGCCAGAGAGCTCTAGTTCTTCATCAAATGCCAGGATTCTATAAGATGGACTCATGGCAGTCAAAGTGGAATAATAGTGCTATAATTCTCTAGGGTAAATGGGGGCCCTAGAATTATAGAGTTGGCAGGACCACAAAGGTTGAGTCCAGCTCCTTACCAGACTTGCCATGAGGTATCTTCACAGGCATCATTGGCCATAGCTTGCCCTCTGCAAGAGTAATGAAATTGATTTACATCCACACATTGATATGTTCCAGCCACAAAGTTAATAACGTTCAAGTCCCATTGATCTTAATGGGAAGGAGTTGTGCAAATGCACATTTATTTATTTATTTATTTATTTATTTATTTATTTATTTAATCTCTCTTTCCTTCCAAAATTGGGTATCAAAGTAGGAATTATTGTGTAAAAAAGTATCTAAATAAGAACCTGCTCTTGGGGACTGACTGTGCCAACTGTAAATGGCTTGCAGCACTGGACATGTTGGATGGAATTCGCTGTGGTGACCTGCAGTACATAATTTTTATGTGTAATTAGTTACATAGCAGAGGAGCTTGAGAAGCTGTGTTCTCAGGGCACTGACAAAGGTGTCCCAGTGTGTCATGACCTATAAAGTCCTATACTGTTTAGGTCCGGACTAATTCTTTTTTCTTTTCTTTTTTTTTAGACATTTTATTTATACAAGCATAAAATACAATGAATAAAAAAAGAGTAGTAAAATACATACATATTTCTCAAATTTACAACTTATTTTCCCATCCCCCTTCATTCCATAGTTGTAATCTTTTCCCCGGTTATGACCTGTTTACTTAAATATCTCTTTCATCCCTTATTTATCACTTTCTTTTTCAGCTCAAAATTAAAGTATGTTAAATATATTAAATGTATTAAAGTAACACCTTATACTATTAAATTCACCACATTGCTCGTTGTTGCAGTTCTATAACTAACATTTTCATTTTCGTCTTTATATTTTACTGGGCCATATTAAGCAAAAAAAAATCTATTAAATTCTGTCTTTCAACCAGTCAGTCACTCCTTTCCATTCTCTCTCACATTGTTGGAGGGTATTATCTTTTAGTAAGCTGGCAAGTTTTTCATTCTCCTTCATCTCCATAACCTTGAGTTTCCATTTTAATAAGCTGGGTCCTTCTTTCCTCTTCCAGTGCTACGCATAACAAAGTCTTGTATTTAGTCTTGTATTTAGGTCCAGACTATTTCAAAGGCCATTGTCTCTCTATATGAACCTGCCAGAGTTTTAAGACCTTCAGAGGAAGGTTTTCTTCTGGTTCTGCTATCATCCCAGGCTTGCTTGGTGAAGACATGGGAGAGAGTCTGTTCTGTAGCTGCTCCCACCCACTGGAACTATCTTTCACAAGAGGCTACATTGGCCCCCTCCTTGCTTTCCTTTCACCAGTAGCCAAAAACATTTCTGTTCAGGCAGGTTTTAATGTGTGAGCAGGAGAGCTTTTTATTTTTATTATGAAGCTCTGTTTATTTTTTAGCCTTTGTATGTTTTTATAATGGTGTTATAGTGTTTTATATGGTTGGTTTTAATTGTTTTTAAATTTTATTGTAAATGCTTTTAACTGTTCTGGGAGCTGCCTTGGGTCCCACTATGGAAGAAAGGTGGCATATAAGTACAATATACAAATCAACCAACCAAGAGCTCTACTGATGCTCATTGGTGTACCCTAGATGACATATCATTGTGCGTTGGTCCTGTTGCACATCGGTCACTTAGAATCATGGAATCATAGAGTTGGAAGAGACTACAACAACCATTGAGTCCAACCCCATTCTGCCATGCAGGTACATACATTCAAAGCACTCCCAGCAAATGGTCATCTAGCCACTGTTTAAAAACCTCCAAAGAAGATGACTCCATCACACTGCAAAGCAGCATACTGTTGAACGGCTCTTACCACCAGGAAATTCTTCCTGATGTTTAGGTGAAATTTCTTTTCCTGTAGTTTGAATCTACTGTTCTGTATCCTAGTTTCTGAAGCAGCAGAAAACAAGCTGCTCCATCTTCAGCATGACATCCCTTGAAATATTACAACATGGCCATCATGTCACCTTTAAGCTTCTTTTCATCAGGCTAAACATACCTGTCTCCCTAAGCCACTCCTCATAGAGCTTCATGGTTTCCAAACTCTTCACCATTTTGGTTGCCCTCCTCTGGACACATTCCAGCTTGTCAATATCCTTCTTGAACTGTGGTGCTCAGAGCTCGACACAGTATTCCAGGTGAGGTCTAACCAAAGCTTCTTTATGTAGTAACATCATGGCAACCTCTTGCTGAATACAGATGTTGCAAAACTGGTCAATTATGTGCCCTGGAGACATAAGTCCATTTACAAAGAGTAAGTCCCTTACTGAATTCCAGCCATTGTCCTTGCCAAGGCAGGTTTATTTCCTCTTGTACATATTCTGTGGTTCTGCATTCTGCTCTGAATTGTACCAGTGGAATAGAACTCTCTTAAGAGCTTTCTCTGCAGTTGGGTCAACCCCGCTATGATTATTCCCTTTGCTATTCAGACAGTGCATTGCCTTTTGTAGTTCTGCCCTGCTAAAACAGTCATTTTCTTTCTCCCCTATAAGTATTCCCGTTCCTTGCATGATCATAACCTTTGAATATTTAACAGTTTCTATCATTTCCATACCACACTTGTCAGAAAGCCAGGCTGCATGTATTGTGCTGCTTTTATCTTACCGCATAACAAAAACCTCTCCTACCCTTTAATAATTCTACTGGCTGTGCCTTTAAGTCCTGCCAGCAACCCTGTGTTGTGTTGGTTGGGCCTTATTTATTTTACTGTTATGTGGTAGGTGGTCCTTTTGCTTCCTGAGATCAGTACTAATTATTTAGACATTGGAAATACTTTTGACAATCTGATTTAATAGTTGCACTATACAAAAAAGCTTCAGAGCAGAAGGAAAAACAGTGCATGTGTATCCCTGTTATAAAAGACCACAATAGCCACTAATAAAGAGCCTTCCATCCTGGATATGCCAGTATGACTTACGTCTTCCATAGGCTTGAGGGCAATATATATACTGGTAATTTAAGTTCAGAACAAGCTGTTTTGATTCCTTTTGAAGCTCTTATTTCTTTTAACCCTTGTACACTAGGATGGGACATTGAAGTCCCCTAGGGTTATTTTGTTCAGAATCCATACAGAACTAGATTGTAATGTAGACATTCTATGCCATTCTCACCTGAAGATTTGTAAAGAATGGCCGAGATCCTACACCAAGAAAGTGGAGCATAAGACTTTGCGTGCACAGTTATATGTCCTCTGTACCACCCCCCGAGAAGCTGTCATGCCCTGGCAGGGGCTACTGAAAGGATGGAAGGGGAGAGGCAGTTTAGACAGTGAGGAAGAGGCAGATCTCAGCTCAGAGAGGGGAAGACATAAGAGTGCACTCAGAGAGAGAGTTCACCGTCCTTTTCCCTCCCCGTTGAGCCCAGACGAGCCATTTCTTCTTTCTCTCAGTTGTCTCTCCCTTTCTCCCTTTCCTGCTGGTAAGGCCATTTCCGCACTAGACTGTTCTAGCGCTATGATCCCACTTGCAACATCCTATGGAATCCTGGTGTTTGCAGTTTTGGGAGGGGCCAAGCGGCCCCTCCCAAAATTGCAAGCCCCAGGATTCCATAGGATGTTGCAAGTGGAATCATAGCGCTAGAACAGTCTAGTGCGGAAATGGCCTTAGTGTTGGTGACCTCACCCACGGTTTGGCAGCTGCCCAGAGGAGGAGAAGGTTTGGGATGTGGTGCAAAGGGTCCCTGTGCCCATCCAAAAAGAGATATATGTGTATGCAAGCCACCCTTGTGCATTCATGTATCACTATCACAATCTTGTCTCATGTACTTACAGCCATTTTCCATATACAGTTTTTATTCTGGACAGAATTAAAAAAATCTGGGACAAAAATTATCCCAAGAAATCTAGGTGCTTTTTGTCACTTTTTTTTTAAAAAAAATCCCACTCAGTATAATATTCTGTTACCAAAAATGTCCCATGTTGCTTGTCAGGAAACCATGATGTTAAGAAGCAGAAGTGAAAAACCCTTATTTTCAGTAGCTTGGGCCTATGGTCTAAGGGAGGGGAACATAGTAGCGTTTTTATCTTTATATGAGATTATTTTTATCATACTGTGTTGTTTTTGTTGTTTTGTGTTGCCTTAAAGTCTTTGGGGAAAAACGGCATAGTAAAAGACAAATAGTGATTGGTTTTTCATCTGAATTTATCCTTTCTGAGAATAGAAGCTTCGCAGGCCTGTTGGTGTCTATACAAAAATAAGTTCAAATGAATTAAATGGCACTTAGTTCTAGGAGTGCCACATATGGCTGAGTGTAAGCCCCATTTAACACAAGGGAACTGACCTCTGGTGAGATATGCCTACGATTACCTTGTGAATTAAGAATTTATTCAATCCAAGTCATGTTTTATGTCTGAATTCATCCTGCTTCTTACGATCTGCCATTGTTCTCTTGTTACCCTTCAGACATTTTAAGACATGCCTGCCCACGTCAGGACTTAACTCTGAAATAGCAATGCTGTTTCCTCATATTTTTTTTAAATAGAGATTACAGCCGGGGTTTTTCCACGCCTCCTTGGGCCACAGAATTAATTGTCAGCTTGTCACCCATATTGTCACACTGGTTCTCCCAAATAGCCACTTAAGAAGGTACTCTGTATATTTTCATCACACCAGAAGTCACTCAGTTTTGCCACACTTTATCTGCTGTGAGACAACCATTGTAACCATCTTGTGGAATACAGACTGAGAAAAGCACAGCCTTGTTAGTTAAATAAATAAGCATTGCCACCATCGATGGCCTGAATAGCTGTACTTAACTACAGACCATATTTCCTGGTGGTACGATGGTTTGTGGGTTATTTCTGAGCCTAAATACATGGTACACATGTATGTAGAATGAGTGCTTCATTCCAGTTTTTTTGCTTTTAAAGAAAGGCCATTTCTGCACTAGACTGTTATAGTGCTATTATTCCACTTTCAACATCCTATGGAATCCTGGGGTTTACAAAGCAGATAGTGTTTGCAAACCCCAGGATTCCATAGGATGTTGAAAATGGAATAATAATGCTGTAACAGTCCAGTGAGGAAATGGCCACAACTTTAGAAAGGGGAAATCTGGAACAAGGAGGCTACAATTTAAACCTTTCCCTACCTGCTTCTTCTCTACCCAAAATGCTTGTAATATCCTAACCTTCTGCTTCCCTGGTCTTTTCTAACCATGGGGTCCCAACTTTATGTTTGTACTGATATTTTATTTGCTGAATAATTTATGCGCGAAGTTTTCAGATTTTGTAAGGGTCACCATTTTTTTTAAAAAATGGGAATGGTAAAGTCACTTTTAAAAAAGCAAGTTTTTTTCTAAAAGACCCAGCAGAACTATATGCTAACACTATATGTTAAAATCTATTTCAAGCTTAACAAAATAAAAATGTCTTGCCTGCCTACCAAATACAGTCTTCACTTCACATTTGGAGATTTGACCTTCGTGAATTTGATTATTTGTGAAGTACATACGTGCCTTCCTCCCACTATTCTCTTTTTCCCATCTTCCATGTCCAGATCAGCTGCTTGAATAGACCTCCTTCACTCAATGTGGCTGCTGGCTACAGTGGGCTTGAGGGAGCATTTAGAATCATAGCAATACTTTAAATGAAGTTTGTAATATTTTTAAGAGCTTTTTGGGGGTTGACATGCAACAACAGGATTTGATTAACTTGGCTAGAAACATTATTGTAGAGCACTATATTTATCAGTAGGGTATTACATTTAATATAATTAGAAGAAATTATAAGTATAAATGTAGTTAAGCTTCATATTAGTATTTTAGAGATAAGGAATGAGATCATTCTAGTTATAATTATTTATTGGACTTAGAAGATATAGAATAAGTATTCATTTTATAACTGTTCTCTGAAGAGTTGAAAATCATATGTGTAACTTTCTTATCCTTTTTGTGTTTTTGTTTAGATAGTTGTTTACTCTACTAGTTTAGCTAGTAGATGTTGGTTAATGACTACGCAGTCTTACTGAATACAGAGCAGTTACAAATCTGTAAATGCGGTACAGAATGCCAGCCTACATTTCATATGTTACGTAGCCAGCATAGCCATTAAAATGAATTTTGATCTGATAAGAAAAATCCATTCTTAAGCTACATGCTTTTGAATAGTCAGTTCTCTGCATTTATCCCCACTTTTCAGTTTTACTACCCTAACTCATTCCTTGCTGTTAGGTTGCTTTCAGGGAAAAGATATTGTACTGTTGTTCCATTTTTCCTTCCATAGCTGATTTTTTTTTTCCTGGTTGAAAAAAAGAGAGAAAAAAATACAGAAGAACTGATGGCAGATACAAGAGGAGTTACAAATGGAAGACCTCTTGGAATTCCTGTAAAATTCTGTGAAAGAAGCAATACCGTTTCTTAACCTAAGCAATGTCTGGGTACACACCTCAGTGTGCCCAAGTTTAGTAGCCACTCTCTATGGCCCTTCCATACCCTACCTTCTGTGACATCCTCCCGTGGGGATCCCAGCAGTGGGTCTGCCAGGAAGAGAGCGTGGTGGAACCGCTCCCGTCCACACTGGCTCCCCGCTTAATGGAGGAGGCGCAATGGCCCCACCTCTTCCTTCCACAGCATAGTTGAGTAGTTTCCCAGTCTGTGCTGGGGGAGGAAGTGCAGCCATCGCACTTCCGGATCCTCTGCAGACCAAGTAAGTCCACAATGGTGGCGTGATTGCAGGTCATTGATGGGGAAAACTCATAAATGATTTACTCCATGATTACGTTGCCTGGGGAGGGAGAAGCAATGATGTCATGCAGAACCATTGCCACGGTCACACCCTCCCGTCGCTATAGTGGGTTAGGAGAGTGGCGTAGGAAGGGCCTATAACTTTACATGTACTTAGCTGTGTAGCAGAGGTGCTAAGAAACCATTAATGAATTGCAAAGATGTGTGACACAACACAATCAAGAGTATCCCCATGGACACTGGGCTCTACCAATGCACATTGGCACTCACTAGCTAGTGTCCAGATGTGCAGTGGGGCCAATGTGCATTGCTCCCATTGTGCATCAGTTACTTTGCCAGCTCTCCTATATAGTAATGTCATGGCAGTCCCTTACTGGATACGAATGTTACAGAACTGTCCGTTTCTAATTCCCACAGACCCAAGTCCACTTACAAGGATCTAAGTCTCCAACAGGATTCTGGGCATTGTTTTTAAAAGTGATTATTTACTGATTTTAAGTCGCATTTTGTAAGTTTGTTTCTTGCTTCTTTGCCTTGGGGTAAATCACAAGAAGTGTAGTTAAATCAAGAAATATATATATATACACATACATACATATATAGTTATATATATATAGTTAATTACAGGAGAGAAAGAAAATGTGCTTTATATCCTTTTTTTCAAGTAGAGTTCTGATCTATTTTTCCATTTTTGTTTGTGTTTTGCATGCCTATGAAAGTGTTGTAGAAATCTATAGGGAAGACTTTTGGTAAAGGCTTATAGCTATATTAATTAATAGGGCAAGAACAGCAGAATCTTGTGGCACTTTAAAGATTAACAAGTTTTATTTGGCAGTAGTTTTTGTGGACTCCAGCCCACTTCGTCAGATGCAGTGGGCTGAAATCCACAAAAGCTTGTGCCAGATAAAACTTTCTAGTCTCTAATATGCCACAAGAGTCACAGCAATTTCAGTAAAGGATGTAGTTGACTCAAAAAAGAAAAGACAGGAATAATTCTGCAAAAGGTCAGCATTCATTCCATTTCGCTTTGAAGGCACAATCAAGTTGTGAGCTTATTCATTCAACTCTCTTCTTTCTCTTTTTGAGTTTTTTTGTTAACCATTCTGTCCATGTACCCTTTCCTTATCATTTGTAACTGCTACTTCATTTGAGTTGTGCCCTCATGTGGTGAAGCCTGGAAATATCATTGCAAGAGGGGTTTGCTTGTTTTTTTGGATGCATTCAGGCTGCTATTTTTTCACTAATAGGGATGTATGTTAGAGAGTACTTAAGCAAAGTTCTGGCTTTTCAGATTTTCCAGTTTGATTGTTCTTCATCCCTGGTTCTGACCAGTAGCTTCAGTTTAACTCTGAAGCCCTCCACCTAGCTCTGATCAGTTTCTTAAGGTTTCCAGGCCCATTTCTGCACTCCGCTGTTATAGTGCTGTTATTCCACTTTCAACCTCCTGTGGAATTCTGGGGTTTGTAGTTTATTGAGGCCAAAGAGCTCTCTGACTGAGAATTCTAAAGGCCTCTCTCTAAACTACAAACCCCAGAATTCCACAGGATATTGGAAGTGGAATAATAGCACTATAAAAGTGTAGTACAGAAGGGCCCCAGTCTCAGTGTGTGATTTGATGGAGAGCTCATTATGAGCACAACTCTCCTTTGGACACAAGTACAGCAGTAATGTTAATGTTTACTTCTCTAGCCATCTTCTGACTCTGCTTTACAAAGTTACTTCTATCCTTCTTGTTTATTTGTCTAGCTGATACCATTTCTATCTCTGAGAAGCTAGAATGCAAACATTCTGTGACCTTTGTTCTCTGATAGGTTGGAATGTTTATGAATATTCTCTGTCATCACAGTCAGCATGGGTTGGAAGCTACTGATTCTCAAAATATCTTAGTGATTAGGCTTTTTTTTTCTGCGCAAAGTCTTGTTTTGGATTCAAAAGAGAAGAGAAAGGAAGGCTCTTTTCGCTATCCTTTTAATATGTCAGAGCTTATGATTAGCTTGACAAAGTATCCATAATGTCAGTGCAGACATAAGGGGACATAATGAGATTTCAGGCAAAGAGCAGGACCACACATTGGCTTGACTTTGTAGGGTGATGATATTTTACTCATAAAGGAATATATTTGCACAGATTT
The DNA here is from genome assembly GCA_948474755.1 of Ctenosaura bakeri. Taxonomy (NCBI): domain Eukaryota; kingdom Metazoa; phylum Chordata; class Lepidosauria; order Squamata; family Iguanidae; genus Ctenosaura; species Ctenosaura bakeri. Next base: position 33,562 of record CAOLHI010002628.1, on the reverse strand, counting down.
TAGCCTGTTCAGGGCTGATCCCAACACTTTAGGCCCCCTCTGTTGGTGTCAGGCAGCTGCAAATCACCTTTTAGAACCCCTGACATAACATTGTGGGAAATTAAAATGGTAGTCTCTGGGGGACAATGACCTGGAATGACACTATGTTGAGGGCATTGTGGGTAATTTTACATGGCAGGTAACTTGGAAGTGCACCCTGCATATTGTTAACTGCAGCCCAAAAGCAGTATGAGATAACCCTAGAGCGAACAAGTATCATTGTCAAAGAATTGCCTAAGAATTTTTGCTGTGAATCTCTAACCCCTTCAAATTTTCTGGAGCCAGCACATTCAGGTGGTGAAAGATTCAAACAGGTATCCTGTAGCAGGAAGTTGCAGTGAATTTTCTGTGTGTTTCATTGCAATATGTTGGAATGGATGAGGAATATCTGGGAAATTTTACTCTGAAAAGAAAGCATGATCATATTGCCTGTTGACTTCCAGCGTGAAGGTAAGACCGTAGAGTTAAGCAAAACCTAAATAGGAGTAGAAACATTGTGGCCTTCCAGATGTTGTTGGACTTCATTTCCCACCAGCCCTAACCAGCATAGCCAGTGGTGAGGGATGCTGGGAATTGTAGCCCAGCAATACCTGGAAGACCAACCATCCCTCATCTAGTATAACAAAAGAATATAAGAAGAACCCTGTTGCACAAGTGCAAAGTTCCATCGTAGAGCTTCAAAAAGTTCTTTTTTTTTTTACTCTGATTCCCTGTATCTCCTAGCTAGCGTCTCAAGTAGTGGGAGTAACAGTAAAAATAATCTTCCAATCTCTTGTCCATCCTGTCTACTATTCTGTTGCCTACAGAAGCTTCACAAGATTGTTTGAGAAGTTCACAAACAGAGCACAAAAACAGCGGGTTTATTCTATTGTAGGACCTCTACTATTTGGCAACTTAACTCTTTTGAACTTGGGCATTGCACATAGTCATCTTGCTGTAGTAGCCGCAAATAAATGTAGTTGAAAGGGACTGTGTGGTCCACCTAGTCCAATCCCCTGCCATGCAGTAATACATAGTTAAATCATTCTTGAGAGATGGCCATTCAGTCTCTGTTTAAGGATTTCCAGAGAAAGTGGTTCCATCACCATTAGAGGTAGTCTTTTCCATGATCAAACAGCTTTTACTGTCAGAAAGTTCTTCCTAATGTTTTGGTGGAATCTCTTGCAATTTGAACCCATTGATTTATGTTTGGTTTCTGGAGGAACAGAAACCAAGCTTACTCCATCTTCTACATGCACTGCAATCTTTAAAGATGTCTGTTCTACTAGTTTTCAGTCTTCACTTCTCCAAGCTAAACATATCCAATTCCCTAAGCTGTTCCTCATAGGGCTTGGCTTCAAGGCCCTTTCCAATCTTAGTTGTTCTGATGACACATCCAACTTGTCATGTATATCAAATCCCATTTAAACCCTTCTAATATGGTGGCCATCACCACTTCTTGTAGAAGCTCAGTCCATAGCCAGCTGTGCACTGTGAGAAGGACTTCCTTTTGTCTGTTCTGAATCTTCTCAACATACCTTCGTAACTTGGTGCTAGGTTCTAGTAAAGGAATAGGATGTCAGGCAGCCTACAGAATAAGGGAATAGATTACATGTTAAGTGTAAAAGGAAAGGGACAAAAATGACAGAAGATAGATAGGAATACTTAGAGATTAAGAGAGAGAAGACGAAGAAATATAAACTCAAAAGTTTACTGCATACTGTAGAATGATGGTTAGGAGCATTTGCTCCTCCCTCAGCTGTTTGGGGCCTTGATCCCAGAAGCCCTGGCCAGCATGGCTAATGGCAAAGGATTGTAGGAGTTGTGCAAATTGTTGCCCTTCTGATTTCTTTATCTATAACTTAATAGCCCCTGAGTCAGGAAATTCTGCATAAAATGGGGAGGTAGTATCATGATGCTTTCAGACCCCATGCCTACATTAACCTGAGGAAAACTGAATTGTAGAACATCTTACTGCAAGAAAATTGCTATGGAAAAAAAATCATTTTTTAAGGAGGGATTCAATATCAATATAGTGTTGTGCAACTGACAATGGTAAATTCCACCTGACACTGTTTTATGACCAGCTCCACTCCTACATCATCATTTTGTGTTTTGAAGGGGCCTCAGCCATTTTGAGCTACCTCAACAAAACCTTGAAGGTGAAAAGTCCGAGAATCCTCTGCCCTGGGGTAAAAGTCCTATTTTGCTGTCTGGCATTGATCACCACCAAAACCAACCAAAACTATATTGAGATTCCTCAGGACAATCTCCCTCACTTCACTCTGCAGAGGCAGTGAACTGCAGCTCCCATCAGCTTTCACCGTTGGCCATGGTAGCCATGGTGGAGAAGACTGGGTTGTAGTCCAGTCTTCTGGAGGGCACCAAGTTTGGCAAAAATCCTTGGTGGTTGGTTGTATATGGCCAAGAAAAATCTCAGGAGGAGGGAGTGTGGGGAGGAATACTTTCAGGATCTAGCTGTTATTATTCCTTATTTTATTGATGGGGAATTGAAGATTGAAGAGAATGACTTGTATGCTGTGGGCCAGACCACCATACAAGATTTATAGCCAAGAAGGAATGCATGAACATCATTCTCCCCCTCAGTTCAAGCTCATTAATGTCTATAATGCCACAGTTGATTCTAACTTGAGGCTTTTGAAAACAAAAGGCAGGCTGAGGTTAGCCTGAATGGCTGCAAAACATGAGGTGAAGGTCCTCCAGGTTTTCAGAAAAAGAAGCAGCTAACCTAAGGTGTTCAAGACCTGGGGCATATGTCTTCCTTTGGAAAGCCTCTGCTGACTTCAGGTCAAATTTTGAAATGACTGATATTAAAGGGAAAAAAAGTTAGAAACTTCATCTGGCTGCATGTTTTCCCATTGCCTAAGCTAATAACATCCGCTGCTATGGGAAATGAGGTAAGTGACAAGATTACTGTCCTTGTAAAAAGGCAACAGGAAACCTTTAACATTCCCTATGTTGCAATTTCCCAGTGTCCCTGTTACCCCTCGGCAGTAAAATTGTGGAAGGAGAGGAGAATTAGTCTGAGGTAGAGCTAGAGGTAATCCAAAAATCAAGCAGGCTAGAGTTTTCTTAGATTAAAATAGATTATATATTGGACACTTTTCAATTGGTTCTTATATATGCATTGAGCCTTTAATAGGTCCATTCTGCCCAGTACAGAGTCTTGCATAACTCAAGACTCCATTAATATACAATATGGTGAGATATATGACAATTGATATTTACTTATTGAGAGCCGGTATGGTGTAATGGTGTGAGTGTTTGACTAGGACTCCAGGAGACCAGAGTTTGATTCATCATTCAGGCCATAGATTGCGTCTGGGTGACCTTGGGCACAACACACTCTTTCAACCTCAGAAGAAGACAATAGCACACCTCTTCTTTACAAATCTCATCAAGAGACCCCTATGAGAGGTTCGCCCTAGGGTTGCCATAAGTCGGAAATGCACAAAACAACAATTAAAAAATTATTTTATTTATATTCTACTTTTCTCTTGACAAAGGACCTCCCATGAAATTTTCATTAAGTTTCCAAATTTATAGCATTGGAGAGAGTAAAATACTGAAAATCAATCATACTTGGAACCCTTACATTTGCTGTGTTCACATTCATTTGGAAACTTTGCCTGCCCCTTTTCTTTGTACGTCTAAACTGGGGCCCTTTTTGCATGGCATCTGTCATGAGAAAGAGGGCCCGGAGCCTCGCATGATTACAAGGAGCGATCTGCATGACGCCATCGCAATTGCGCAAGGCTCCAGGGGCTGGCAGGCAACGATCATGCACCTTTGCATTTTCGGCTTTCAGCCAAAAATGTTGCACGATCACACATTGCTCCCGAGGCCCCCACGCGCACTTACCTGGCATATGGAGTTTCGGGAGCTGGGCCAGTTGTTCTTCCTGTCTCAGTGCAGCCTGGGAAGGTCCCAGGCTGCACTGCGAAAGGAAGAGGCGGGGCTCTCGCATGAGCAGGAAGCTCATGCGGAGCTGAAGAAGCAGGGAAGCGAGAGTCTCTCACAGGAGGCTGCTTGCATGATCACCGCACCCCAGCGCCAAGAAAAGGTAGGATGCAGAAAGGGCCAAGGTTTTCTCAGCCAGTGTTCTCTGGAACCTTAGGGTTCTGTGACAGACTTTCATTGAAAAAGAAAGTAAACTTTCTTTTTTTTTTTAGCTGTGCGTATAATAATTTTTATCCAGGGGTTCCCTGAAACCTGAAAATTATTTGTAATATGCCTCCAGGATATAAAAGTTGAGAAAGATTAGTGTAAACTGTATTTTTAAATATTCAGTTGAAGTTTTCAGTTACTGCAAGGCTAGAAATTTGAGGTCTGAAGGAAAATTTCATAAGAGTGGCAGAATTCGTTGTTGTTATTGTTATTGTTTTGGTGGAGGTGAAAAATGTCTTCATTTTGCCTCCCACACTGTAGCTGTATGCTTGGGACAAAATTTCAAAAAGTGTGCCAGTTTGCTGTAAGATCACCAAGGCCAGGAAGCCCTGTGCAATGAGTGTAATAAATATGCTCAGGGTGGATAGGATCCATGAAACAGGGAATACCAGTTAGTGGGAAGAGGAAAAACAGTCTACTTCTGCTATGGGAGGGTAGGCAAAATATGGCACCCAGGGCTGATTTTGTGACCCCCCTGCTCTTTTCTGACCTCACAAGAGAGGATTGTCTGTCCTGAAAGCTTCCAGGAGCAGTAATTCACATATAAAACAGGTTGCAGAGAGCCCCTTCCACTGTTGAACAAAACCCACCATCTAGTTTTGTCTGTGCGTCCGTTTCTTGTTGGGTGGCATTTGGCAGTCTGTGAAACCCATGGACAGAAAATTGTCCCCTGGGTAGACACAGTTGTCCACCCATGTCTCCCAACTTACCATATCCTTCACTCATCTAGTAATGTCCATGATGCAAATATAGCACTCTGATTCCACTGTAACTGCCTAGGATTCAGCATATGGAATCTTGGGATTTGCAGGTGGTTGTTGTTGTGATGCCTTGAAGTCATTTCCAGCTCATGGTGACCCTAAGGCAAACCTATCACGGAGATTTTTGGGGGCTGAGAGTGTGACTGTTTACAGAGGGCTATTTAGAATTATCAGTCAGGAAGCTTTAGTGCCTCACCAAACTGCAAATCCCAGGATTCCATAGGCTTTAGCCGTGGCATTTAAAATGGAGTCATAATGCTATCATTGTGTAGTGTGAAAAGGCCCCAGATATTTGGGATTTCCTCCTCATTGCACATGACCTTTGGCCATATAGGTTGGGGCAACTGAAAGATATTTTCCAAAAGATTTGGAGAATACCATGTTCAGGAAGCCAGGCTTACAGTCTGGTTGAGGAGCCATTGGCTCTTTACCTGTCTGGAGCTCTAGATTACTCCTGTTAAGCGTGAATGGAGATACATTCGCCCCTTTAAGTTATCATTGCCAATTATGTGCATTTCTCAAAGTAATGGCATTGCTCTGTCCACTTGCTGAGAGTGCAGTCCAGAAAGCTATTTCAGAGTTGTTGTTGTTTGTTGTTCTTGTGCACCCTCTAGTTGTTTCCAACTTAGGGCAACCCTAAGATGACCCTTTTACTGGGACCATTTCCGCACTAGACTGTTATAGCACTATGATTCCACTTTCAACATCCTATGGAATCCTGGGGTTTGCTGTTTTGGGAGGGGCCGGCCAGCCCCTCCTGAAACTGCAAACCCCAGGATTCCATAGGATGTTGAAAGTGGAATCATAGCGCTATAACAGTTTAGCGCGGAAATGGCCTGCGTATTCTGGGGGCTGAGAGTGTGTGATACTCCCAAGGTGACCCAGTAGGCTTCTATCACTGGGTGGAGAATTGAACCCTCGTCTCCATGGTGGTAGTTCAGTGCTCAAACCACCACACTGGCTCTTACTTCAGAGCTTTTTGTGGGTTTATTTAAACTTCAGATTTTGTGCCATTTGAAGTTTCTTAGGGCTTTCATTACCTCCATTATCTGCAGCTCCTGACCTTGGGATCTCCCTTGCCCTAATGTGGGTGGTACCTTTGGATGGGAATCTTCATTTATGAAAACAAGAAACAGCAAAATTAAATAAATGAATGAATAGATTCCCCCCCCTTGTTGTTATTACTGGCAGAAATCCTTTATGACTGTTTATGTTATGTTAACTTTATATATTCTTAGCTATATATCAGAGGCTCTAATAGTGAATTGCAAATATGTGTAACAGGGCACCAGCAAGAATGCTCCAATGTGCATCAGACACTATGGATATGCATTGGCATGCCCTCGTTGGTGTCCTGATGCACAACAGGGACCAGTGTGCATTGGTCACTTTGCCAGCTTTCCTATACATTAATGTAACAGCAGCTCCTTAGTGAATATGGATGTTAGTTCCTGTGATGCAAGTCCAGATGCTAGTCCACATAAATCTCCAACAAGATTCCAGCCACTATTATTAACATCTCCTTGCCTGAGAAATATTTTCTGTCTTTGTTCCTGATTGTATATGTTGTTGTTCCACCCTTTGGTGTAAAGGACATTATAAATAAACATTATTATTATTATTATTATTATTATTATTATTATTATTATTATTATTATTATTATTATTATTATTATTATGAATAGTAGTAGTAGTATTACTGAGAGTTCTTGCATCTAAAAGAACAATTTCTGCACAAATTGTGCAAAATTGTAATATCAACTGGCTAGCTGCATGAATTTTTTAAAATTAGAAATTTCAGGTAGATTTTATCAATCAGGCAGTTCAGTACTTGCTTTGCCTGTGTGCTTTGCTTCACAAGGCAAAAGAACACACAAATTGTGGAAACCTTCAATGGGTGAAAAAGTATGTTTTGCCTTGTTCACACTCTGGAGAGGAGAGATCTTGCAGGAGCCAGTGATATCTCAACAAACTGTTTCTGTGTGTCAAGAATTACTTGCCAAGAACAAGTAATTTTGCAGGAATTCTTTGTTAGACACATGACCATTTAGGGAAGTGGGTGAAAACATTTTAAAATTTTTAGTGATTTGCCCTCTATTTAGTTGTGAACTAGTGAAGGAGGAGGAGATTTGTGATCTTGATTCTCATATTGGATTTGGAGCAAAAATTGTTGGTGTTCAGAGTTCTCCCAGATGTTCCTCAGTAAACACCAGCAAATTTCTTATAAATACAAGAAGTTATTGGAAACATAGACTAGAAGACTGCGTTTAGAGCCAGTTGGCCAGACTTCCCAAGAAAAAATAAAAACGCAATTGCTGATTGCAGTAAAATAGATCAGAATGTGCAAAGTTTGATACAACTTCTCTTTAAAACATTTGTTTCTCAGATGTCAGCCTGATTAGTCTTTGAGTCAGCTTATATGTCTCTCTAAAATGCAAATCAAACTTGGAACATAAAATCATTTAATGAGGCTTGGGAGAGATGAAGCCATCTCAGCCAATTAATGGATATAATTAAATTAACATGCAAGTGAAATGACTGATTTTGAAGCCTTCTTTTCCACTCCCTTTGTTTGTTTTCCCTATCCTGGAGCTCTCCAGATATTTTGGATTTCACTTCTCATCAGTCACAGCCAGCATGGTGAATGGTCAGAGATGGTGGGGCCTGAAGTTCAAAGCATCTAAGAGACATTAAAATGGGGGACAAATCAAAATTAAATTGGTTGTTTTAGATCATGCTCTGATTTGTTATGGCAGGTGTCAGTAGGCACCCTAGCTGTCTTGGAGAAACAATGACATTCACCCTCTGCAACTTTAGAAATGTCATTATCAAATTTGGGGTAATTTCTTTTCTATTGTAAAAACTGATTGAACATTGTAGTCCCCAACGTTTTTGCAGGCAAGCCACAGTTTCTTAGTGTCTGTGCCCATCTGTGAAATGAGCATAACTGACATACCTTGTATGTCCCCTTACTAAACGCAAGATAAAGACTGTAAACTTGCAAAATATTTGGCAGATAAAAAAATCTGTAGAAATGTTAGTGGTCCTTTCCTCAACTCACCTTTTTGCGGAGCTGGGGTGCGGGGATCACGCGAGCAGCCTCTAGTGAGAGGCTCTTGCATCCTGGTTCCTTCAGCTCCACAGCTGCTGCCTGCTCGTGCGAGAGCCCCTCCTCTTCCTTCCGCAGTGCAGCCTGGGAGTTTCCCAGGCTGTGCTGGGGCAGGAAGCGCGAGTGCCGCAGCTCTGGAGCTCTGCACGCACGGCAAGTACACACGGAGCCACAGAGCGATGTGTGATTGCGCACCATTTTCAGCTCACAATGAAAATGAAAAAGTGCGTGATCGGTGCCTGCCAGACCCTGGAGCGTTGCGCGATTGCGAGTGCATCGTGCAGACTGCTCCTTGCAGTTGCACAGCGCTCAAGGGGCCCTTTCACATGGCAAATGCTGTGTGAAAAGGACCAGTGACTGGAACAACACAGGAAGCATATTAGAAAATGCTACAATGAAACAGGTTCTTTTTATTAGATGAAACACTGTGCTTGAGAGAGTCTGTACCTATGCAAAATATCTGATTTCTCTTTACAGCTTATGCATCTGGAAAGAAGCTATGGGATGTCCCCATATCTCGCTCAGACCAGAGTGGACCAGGAAAACTGCTGTGGGAGCCACAGTGCCAGTACCAATTACGCCACCTCCAGGATGGCGCTAGAATTTCAGCTCTTCTGCCTCCCCGGTTGGAAGGTCATTGGGTTTCAACAGGGTAAGAAGGATGCAGCAAATAGCAATATTCAGGTTCCTTGCACATGTACTGAACAGAGCAAAGAAGTATCTTGACTGTACAGTAGCTCCTACATGTTTATTTACAGGTGTGGGCTTTGACCAATAGCTGGGAAACTATTCTTTCTTCTGTTAAAGAGCAGTTTGAAGGGCAGCAAACAGAGTCTTCAGTTGCCAGAAATTGCAGTAGCTTCTAATTGCTTCTTTGATTTTGTCAATTGCAGTGAGCCCCAAATCTCTAAGGGAATTAACTGTCCCTGCTGCTTAGGCAGAGTTCTGGGTTGGAAGATGGTTTGCTATGCACTTTTCTGCACTCACCCATTATATTTATGATCATCGTCCCTTTTAGGCATCTTTTTTTCTTGTTTTTATTTGCAGAACACTTTTACTTGTAAACAGGGAAAATAAAGTATCCATTGAGAATCAACTACTTAGTTGAGTATACTTAACTATCCTGATTTGAGCACGCCACCAAACTTTACAGAAATGTTACTCACTCATGCTGCAATCACCAACAAAATGGGCCTCCTTCTCCCCATGCAATTGATGCCTCATAAAATAGATTGAGGAGAAGTTACAACCATGGTGATAGCGTCAAGATTGTGACTAAGTAGCAGTTGTGAATACAAAACAGTTACCTAGATTTACTCATCCATCCCTGTTTTATATTCACAATCACTACCTGGTCACAGCTGTAATGCTATGATTGTAAGTCCCCCGCCAACTTTACCAGGCATCAGCTGCATGGGGAGAGAAAAAGGTCCATTTGGCTGGTGATTGGAGCATGGGTGAGTAACATTTCTGTCAGGTTTGGAGGATTAGGGAGGATTTAGTTACATATACTTAACTAAGTAGCTGATGCAGAATTCTGAACAATGTTATTTCCAGGTGGTGCTTAGACTGATGGATGAGCAGAATTCCTTCACACTATAGGTACTCACATGAATTGATTCTTTCACTCCCTTACAGAAAAGTCAATATAAATCCCTCTTTGTAGAAGATGGCCCCTGTCTGGATGGATGCTTTTTAGCTCCAGTTTTCTGGCTGGACATTCTGCTTTTCAGTAAAGGAAAATTGTGTAAAATATTGTTGTGGCTTCAATGGTCACACATACTTTCCCCTCTCTCAGTTTTTGAGTTTTGCTTGCAAATTAGAAAATGTTGGAAACATAGCCATCCTTCGAACTCTACCCCTACAGCCGTGGTGGCGCAGTGGTTAAATGCCAGTACTGCAGCCGTGGTGGTGCAGTGGTTAAATGCCAGTACTGCAAGCCACAAGGTTGTGAGTTCGATCCTGCCCGGCTCAAAGGTTGACTCAGCCTTCCATCCTTTCGCAGGTCGGTAAAATGAGTACCCAGCTTGTTGGGGGCATGTATAGAAATGTTTCGAAATACATGCTATTTGTAAGTTGTTCGCCGCCTCGATCCATATGGAGAGGCGGGATACAAATAAATAAATAATGTTTACTTACATTAGCTTCCTGCTTCCTTCCCATTTGTTATGGCACCAGGATTAACCCTCTGCTCTGCTCTGCACCTGTGTTCTGGCTAAAAACAAGCTTGTTGTGTGACTTCAAGTCATTTCTGACTTATAGCAACCTTAAGACAAATCTATCAGGGGGTTTTCTAGGGGGCTGAGAGTATGTGTCACTCATTATATTTCCATGGACAAACAGGGTATTGAACCCTGGCCTCCAGGGTTGTAGTCCAGTGCTTCAACCACTACACCACACTGTATTTCAAAAGCAAGTAAAGTAGATTAAATATTCCTTATTCTGTCCTCTAACTAAATGAGAAGGAATAATCCCTTCATTTCACCTTGATCTAGGAAGACCCCTTTAGCAAAGATTCCTGTGTTCAGTCAGGAAAATGCATTCATTCTCTGTGTGGGGTGGGTGCATGTGTAAGAGAGAAATGGAGAGAAAGTGAGATGGAGAGACAGAGAGAATGACAACTGGGGTTGGTTTTTAATGTGTAGTGTTAAGTGACATTACCAGGGCTGTCCCTGGGCTTTTAAGTTTTGTCCTGAAAATCTCGAGACCTGGGTGATCCTGAACCAGCCACTCAAGATGCTCAGAAGATACTACATTGGTGCAACAGAAACATCTCTCCTTGCTTTCAGGTGCGAGGTACGTCCGGGACCTGAGTTCCTCACCCGGTCTTATATGTTCTTTGCCAATCGCCTCTTCAAAGCATATCAGTTCTACTATCGCGACCCTGCCTGTCGGCAACCCACTTACTCTCTGGTCATCAAGGGCAAAATCAGGCTCCGCCAAGCCTCCTGGATCACGCGGGGTGCTACGGAAGCAGATTACCACCTTCACAAAGTTGGCATTGTCTTCCACAGCCAGAGGGCCATATGGGAAACGATTGCCCGCATCAACCAGAGTTCAGGGGAACACTGCAGTGGATTCTTTCCAGCTGGGAGGACTTGGGCTCCCGGTGCGCTGTATGAGCTTCTGAGTGCTAAAGCAGAACGGGACTGCACCTCAGGCCTTGGCTTTGCCATGCATGAACTTAGCCTTGTGCGAGTGGAAAAGTATCAACCGCCATTGTTCCTCCAGCAGAACCAGGGGAGTAGAGAGGTAGAAGAGCTGTATCTCGGGGACATCCATACTGAGTGGTCAGAAAGGCTCCATTATCGGCCCACAGGATACCAGCGTCCCCTCCAGAATGCCATGGTAAGATATGGGTTATAACAAACAGTGACCTGTCTGTTAGTATGATCTGATTGACTGCCAGTTAAAATATAATTAGCTTCAAAAGATTTAACTTAGGCCATTTCCGCGCTACACTGTAATAGTGCTATTATTCCACCTTCAACATCCTGTGGAATTCTGGGGTTTGTAGTTTAAGGAGGGGCATTTAAGAATTCTCAGGCAGAGAGCTCTTCAGCCTCAGTAAACTACAAACCCCAGAATTCCACAGGGTGTTGAGAGTGGAATAATAGCACAGTAACAGTGTAGTGTGGAAATGGCCTCAGTCTCTTTGCATAGTGCCAGGTTACACGGACTGATTAATTCAGTCAGCATAATCATACCTTGTAGATGTTTGGCTTCTACTGCTTTGGAATTAAGTGAAGCATTTTTTAATGCATGTTTGAAGCCAGGTGAAAGAATCCCTGTGCTTAGGTTACTAGAGGGAGTGCAAGAGCATACTAGAAGGAGGTGAAGTTGGCAGCTTCCAGTCTGAAATGCTGCCATCCCACCAAGTTATATCACATGATTGTTCTCTGCAGGTCAGTACAGAAAAATGGAAACAAATAATAGCTGAGAGACTGTTGGATTTTGAAGCCAACAAGCTATTTGGACTGTATGTGTCACTTTTCTGGAAAAATCAACACACTAAGGTAGATAATCTGTAGACCAAGGCCATTTCCGCTCTACACTGCTATAGTGTTATTATCCCACTTTCAACATCCTATGGAATCCTGGGATTTGCAGTTTAGGGAGGGGCATTTAGAATTCTCAGCCAGAGAGCTCTTTGGCCTCAGTAAACTACAAATCCCAGAATTTGACAGGATGTTGAAAATGGAATAATAGCACTATAACGGTGTAGGGCAGAAATAGCCCAAGGATAGCCAAGACACAGCCTGCAGGAGGCAAGCTGCCCCCTGGCCACTGTTGAGGATTCCCTGCTGTTGCAAATCAATTTTATCACACAATCAATCAAAGCACCACAATCTTGCTGAAAAACATGACATGCAGGGAGTATGCCTTCCCTTCCGCCAACAAAATCACATTCCTAGAGGGTTGCTGGGGAGGGCAGAGCTACAGAGAAACAAGACACACGCTTCTTACCCACTGTGTTTCCTGGAGTGGTGGATTTTGGTAATGGTGGAAATGACAGCAGTACAGAGGATACAGTGGTAGAGGGGTACAGCCTAGTGCGGCTCCCAGCTAGCTCCTGGAGACTTGCCTCTTCCTTTTTTAGATCCAAAACAACAGGAGAAAAAGCAGTACAGAAGCAAAATGGCATGTGCTAAAAGTAGTTTCATTGATTCTGCACACATCAGTGGTTTTAAATAAAAGGAGGTTTCAAGAGTCAATGTCAAAAATTAGCTCCTTTCACGATGAGAGCATTAGGCTCTTACTATACCATGTACTTTTTTTTCTTAACATAAATGCATTCATCGCCTAGACTAATAGGTGGTCAGAGGGAAAGCAGAATTCCTTCCCGACTGAAAATGTTGCAGTTTGACACATCATTTGCTACAGCTTTCTCTAAAAGAAAATATTGGTGTAGAAAAAGCTTCGTGTAGGTATGCCTGTTCCTGGTTACCCAGTGAAGCAGGAGAAAATGCCTCAGATGTTTCAGAGAACAGTGGAATATAAGTGCGTAACACACAACAATGCCAATATTTTTAACGGGGAAGCAGGAAGAGTAGATGCTATTATTTATCTTATGGACTCTGTTCTGGCAGATTCTCTTGAATTTCATGTTATTTTTTCAAAAACGAAGAGCAGTAAGGGAAATCCAATAAACCATTATCCCTCAGCGGAATGCCATTACCAGAGGAAATAGCCCTGAATGTAATTATCGGCAGCAGGCCTGGGATATACAGAAACTCAACATTTCAGCTGAAATGTGATTACACAGCCGGCCTTTATTTCTTTTTTCTTTTTGTCAGGAGCTTGGTTTCTTTCCCAGAGTATATTTTTATCAAAATCATAACTAATCAATTTAGAAATATGATTGAACTGCAAGATAGGATGGTGAACAACAGTAGAGAAAATGTTCATGAGTGTTACCAGATGGGAACAGAATGAAACCAAGGTGCAGGTTTTCCCTCCATACACTATTGCAACCACTGGGATTCTAGAAAGGGAAAGAAAGAAAGAAAGAAAGAAAGAAAGAAAGAAAGAAAGAAAGAAAGAAAGAAAGAAAGAAAGAGGGAGGGACGGAGGGAGGGAGGGAGGGACGGACCATACTTACACACAAACCCACCCTCAAAGATATAGGCTCAGGGTGACATTAAAGTAGAGTTGTCTTGTGCTGAAACTGCAAGTATGTGAGCTAAACCAGATGGTAAACATGAATGCTTTCTAAAATTAATTTAAACCCAAGCTGAGGTGTGCTGAAATAGTACATTCATGGTGCCATTGCAATGAATCAGCTAGCAGTTCTACACGGCCTGTGACCAGCAGATGATGCCACTGCCTGGAGAAAGCTAGGCACTGTCATTTGGATTTTTTTAAAGTGCTTCATTTAAGTGAAGTGGGAGAGGTTTTTTTGGATACAAGGAGGAGGTCCTCAAATTTTGGCTTCATTTTACAGCTAGCTGTTGTTTTTTGTTACCAACAATCTTTGGTGGAAGAGTTGTAGCTCAGTGGTACAGCACTCCATTTACATGCAAAGGTTGCACATATAATCCACAGCATCTCCAAAGAGGATTGAGAAAGACTCTTGTTCAAAATTATGAACAGTCACTGCCTGTCAGTGTTGGCAATATTGAGCTAGAGAGAACAGCTATCTGGTTGGGTATAAGGCAGACTGCTGTGCTCCTAGACTCATCATTTCATGCAGTTCCTTGCATGCACCAAGAAGTCAGAGGAAGGGCTGGAACTGGTGCCTCCATTCATGAGAAGATCAGAAACAGTGTGAGTCTACGGGGGCTCGACACTTGCTTTAGAAAAAGAGAAGACCTTTACTTAAATGGAAAAAGATACCTTTGTATGCAGCTTCAATCTCTCACATCTCTAATTTTTTTAAAAAAAACCCACTTGAGCTACAAAAAAAAAGAAAAACCCTGCCTGGGACTCTAAAGATGTGCTGTCAGTCTAATGAGACAGTAGAAGGCACAATAGTCTCATGGCCTGGTCGGTCTAAGTCAGCTCCATTAGAGGTTAATCAAAAAGCCAAAGGACTCTGGACTAGGATCCTGTCCATTATTCTTCACTTTTCCTGTGTACTTATAGAAAGGCAGTGTACCTACAATGTGGAGAGTAATCATTAAAATCAGAAAACCAGAGTCTATAGCTTGTGAATCTGAGCCAGCCATGAGCTATAAATGTTTCTTTCCCCATTGCTATACCATCCCTCCCCCTAAAAATACTCCTTCTGTACAAAAGAGCCTCTTTGATTTCCTCCAAATCTGTATCTGTTTTAAAAAGAAAACCACTCTTGGAAAATTATCTCCCATTATTAAAATATTTCCTGCTTTAAAAGAATGTACATATTTCAGTAACTGCTGGGAGTATTTAGTTGTAATGCACTGTGTACCATCAACACTCCTTAGAGTGACAGTTGTGGTAAGGAGGACTGAAAATGATTGAATTACTGCAGACTTCAGTCATCACACATCTGACTTACCCGCCATACTGTTAAATACAGTTACTTAAATCTCATTCCCATGCAAACATGACTGGCGTCTCTCAAAAACTGACCATCTATAGAAGCCCTGGCATATGAAAACAGATCCAGTTCATTGTAAAATGTTAGGTTGTTCATTTCTGTAATTAGTACAAGAATAAGTTAATGCTGACCAGAAATGTTTTGGATGATTTTTCCCCCCTTCTGTATACATGATTGGTTATATGATCCTGGTGTGTGTCAGGGGAAAATATATATGTTTCTTCAACATTAAGTTCCTTGAAGTGTAGTATAAAGGAAATTACTTTTACAGGATCACTTCCACACATCACTAAACAAACTACAAAATTTTGATTTTGAACACTATGTTTCTTTTCCCTATAAAATCCTGATGCATTGTTCTTCCATGTACATTTTCCACTGTAACACATCCATCTAGTTTTTATCTACTAAAACTTTCAGAATGTTACAGATCAGCCCATATAATTAAAAATGACTGAATTCTATTATTGGGCTTATTTCCTTTTGTAGCTTATCTGGGTTTTGCTCAAACGAGGCACAAAATTTTTAGTATCCAGTCTACTAGAATCCTAAGAATCTCATCTTGGCTTCTTTCTAGCAAATTTCTAGAGGTGAGGTGATTCTAGGCTGTATCAATGGGAGTATAGTGTCTAGATCAGTGGTTCTCAACCTGGGGGTCGGGACCCCTTTGGGGGTCAAACGACCATTTCACAGGGGTTGCCGCTCCTCAGTCCTGCCCCCCTTTTAAAAGAAGGTGGCCTCACAGCCAATGGGAGCAGTGCTTCTGAGACCCCTGTGCTGGGGTTCAAACTGCAAACCCCAGGATTCCATAGGATGGTGAAAGTGGAATCATAGCGCTATAACTGTCTAGTGCAGAAATAGCCAGAATGACTTTCTCCTCTCGCTTTTGTTGTGTGTGGACCCTTGGCGCTTGCCACATGCACGTGTTGTGTTCTTTGCCCTGACTGTCTTGCATTCCTCGCTTTTTGTATGTTCAGCATCCGCACTCCCTTTAAGGGAGGGAGGGAGGGAGGGAGTGAAACGAAACGCGTCTGCTTATGCCACTGCCATCTTTCCTCTCTCCCTGTCCTTTCCTCCCTGCACCTCGTGTAAAATGTGGGCTGTTTCGGCATTGCCTTTGGGAGTGACTGGCTTTTTGAACTGTGGAAACCCAACATTCAGAACTAGAACGACTGCCTTAATTCTGGCATTGATGGATGCTGTGCTTAAAAAAAGTGGGGAGGGTTACCAGTTTTTAGGCATTAGAAGTCTATCCAGAGCAGTGATTTAGGGCAGTGTTTCCAATCTATTTGATGTTGGAAATAACTAACTAAATAATAAACAAATAAATAAATAAAAATAACAAAAATGATTTTATGGTTGTGGGTCACCACAACATGACGAACTGTATTAAGGGGTCGCGGCATTAGGAAGGTTGAGAACCACTGGTCTAGATCAAGAGACGTTACAGTACTACTCTATTTTGCTATGGTCAGATCTCACCTAGAATATTGTATCCAATTCTGGGCGCCACAAAGCAAGAAGGAGATTGACAAGCTGGAACATGTCCAGAGGAGGGCTATCAAAATTGTAAAGGGCTTGGAAACCATGCCTTACGAGGAGTGGCTTAGGGAGCTGGCTATGTTTAACCTGGAGAAGAGAGGTGACATGATAGCTGTGTTTAAATATTTAAAGGGCTGTCATATGGAGAATGGAACAAGCTTGTTTTCTGCTGTTCCAGAGACTAGGGCATGGAGCAATGGCTTCAAACTACAGAAAAAGAGATTCCACCTAAACATTAAACTTTAGGAAGAATTTCCTGATGGTTAAGAGTAGTTTGACAGTGGAATACATTGCCTCAGAATGTGGTGGACTCTCCTTCTTTTGAGGTTTTTAAACGGAGGATGGGTGGGCTGTTGGGAGTGTTTTGATTGGCAGAAGGCTGGACAGGATGACCCTTGTGGTCTTTTCCAACTCTATGATTCTGTGATTCTTTAGACCTTATGTTTTATTTGCGGGTGGGTGGAATAAAAGGTGAAAGTATTTTCTAACAGACTGATGAAACTGGTGAAGGATAAACTTCGCTATACTTTCTGTGTGAATGCTCTTGTTCCAGAAATCCAACCCCTTTCCACCATTCCTCCCTACTATTCTAGTTTTTACTTTCTCTAACAACCTTCTCCCCCTACCCCCATGAAGATTGTGCTTTCCCTTGATGAACGACGTGGTGTGTTGGTATTCATACAATGGAAGTGTTGCTGAGGATTTGCCTTCTGTCTTTCTTCCTTCCTTCAGCACCACATCCACCCTTGTCCTGCCTGTTGGATTATATACAGAGCTGATGAACATCACCCACCTGTTCTACCAGACAGACCTGAACTCCCGATGATGCTGACTGGCCGCTGGGTCAGCTCTCGATGCGAGGTCCGCCCAGCTGTGCTTTTCCTCACTAGGTATTTCATCTTCCACGGTCACAACCGCACCTGGGAAGGCTACTACTATCATTACTCTGACCCTCTCTGCAAACAGCCAACTTTCACAGTGTATGCCTCAGGTCACTATACAGAGGGAGCACCATCCCTCATTGTGAGGGGGGTACCGAGCTGGTCTTCAAGGTGACCCATGCTCGGGTGACACCAATGGATCAGGTAACTGTGGCAATGCTGAACTCTTCTGACTTTGGGAGCTGTGGGGATGCTGGTTCATGGCATATTGGGGAGGAACTGGATGTGACTCACACAAACGGATGCGCAGCCCTGGGAATCAGGCTCCCCCACACAGAGTATGAACTCTTTAGAATTGAGCAAGATGCCAAAGACCGCAGCTTGCTCTATATTGGGGAGAGACCAGCCGATGGGTCGAGTCCCAGCACGCCCAGCAAGCGGCCCACCTCGTACCAGTCCCCTCTCCTCCAGTGTGGAGGGCCATCGGCAGCCTTGGCAAAACTCAGCGAGTCAAACTTCTTGAGAAGATTGGCTGATGATGTTAGTAGCAGGGCAATGAAAACTCTACCCCAGGTGTCACTGCTTGCATTTCTAACTATACAGCTGGTCAGATGGTACTAAAAACCAAGCTGCTGCTCAGTGAGCTGCCCAGAATCCAGACAGCATTGTGACGTTGGTGTATCCACAGCAAAAAATGAGCATATTTGGAAGCTGTTTTACATCATGCCTTACAGATATGTACACTATCCTCTCTGGATGACTGACAAACAACAGATAAGCTTGCCTCCTTCATACATGACTAAATATAGACGCCCACCTCCAAATCTGACATTCATGGGACAGAATCCTTTGTGGGAACACATGTGTAAGTTCTGCCATGGAAGTGATGGGACATCTTTGTCCAATGTGGAATGGCCAATTTCAGTTCAAGGTTGCAGAAGCAGAGTTGCACAAGAATGTGCATTGTGCAGAGATGAGCATGTGCATCATGCTTGGGTGTCATTGCAAATGAATGCACATTTGTGTCTTGGTTCTGTTGCACATTGCTGTCATTCAACACAAGGGTTGTGTAGCATGATTAATACATAACTCTGCTTGGCAATTTCCACACTAGACTGTTATGGTGCTATTATTCCACTTTCAACACCCTACGGAATCCTGGAGTTTGCTGTTTATGGAGTGGCCTTTCCACAGTCTAGTGTGGAAATGGCCCATGTGGCGATTTACTTCACGCAACCTTGATATACAATTTTGGCCACAGTTTCCAGCATAGAACTGGTCAGTTTTTTTAATCAGGTGACTTATGTTGTATTAATCACATACAATTGCCTAATGCTAGAGGGCCAGGAGAGACCTTCATGGCACTTCTCTTCCTGTTTCCCTCTCCCCTAGCAAAAGCATTCTCATATGTGGAGGAGCAATTCTGCCTTAACAGAATTTACTTTTCAAAGTCATTCAAGGTTGATCTTACAGATACATTTAGTATAAATACACTTGTAACCAATATATAATTAACAACTGGTTAAAAAAAAGGACATGCTGGGACTAGAGTGCTTCAAATTTTGGTTTCATAGCATACGCTATCTATGAGAAATGTGCACATACATTAAAAACCCTTATCCTGTCATAGGATGATGGTGGGGAACTACAAGAAAACGGATGATTCAAATTGGTAGTGTGCTTCAGTGAAGCTGGAGAACTATTTTGTTTTGTAGGCTGAACAGGCAGTGTCTGGATGCTCTCTTAGTGAGGGAATTTGCTATTTTTCAAATTTAAAAAATCTCAGTTGTGAAAGTAGTAAGCTTCTCTTCCTCACAGCTAAACATTGATAAAAGAATAGCAAAACAATGCAGAAGACATCCCTTTAAATATTTGGTTACCATTTAACAAGGTTTGAGCAAGTGAAGTACAAGTGATTAACAATGCATGGTAGTCCACTGAGGCTAAAACCACCTGGCCCCCTTTCTCACTATACTACAGTAGCACTATTATTCCACTTTAACTGCCATGGCTGCATTCTGTGGAGTCCTGGGATGTGCAAATTAGGGAGGGGTATTTAGTTCAGCCAGAGAGTTTTAGGGCCTCCCCAAAGTGCAAATCTCAGGGTTCCATAGGATGAAGCCATGGCAGTTAGAGTGGAGTCATAGTGCTATAATCATTTATTGTGAAAGAGCCATTTTGGGTTTTGGAAGGGGTTAGTTTGCAGAAAAGAATCTGGTGATGCTGTCAACCAGGCATTCCCAAGCATGGATTGTAAACTGCTAGATGTGTATTACTGATGTGGCCCCATTTAGGTAAAGCCTAGACACCATTTTAAATACGTTGCTTGCAGCAGCATGAAGTTTTGCCCAGGGTGGGAAAATTATGAGGAGGACAGCATGTGGAGATGGCAGGTTTGATATTTACCCACCCACCATAATCCAATAAAAATACCCTCCCACCACTGAAAATAGGAATAGGGGAGGAAAGAAAAGCACTCTGCATTGACATGACTAGGACCTTGACTTCTGTTGCTGTCTGCAAGGTGAGGGTAGATTTTACAGCAGGAGAGGCAAGGATTATACCTGCCACTCCTGTGCACTGCAATCCCAGTAAGTCCTGGCCCTCCACCTTGCTCAGTTTTTGTTTTTAAGTCCTGATATTTGTTGCAAGTGAGCATTTAAAGCAGGATGGGCAACTTCTGGCCCTCCACATGTCATTTGGCTGCAGAACCTTGGACATGGACTGTCCAGTCTAGGACTGCCCAACAACAACTGGAAGGGCCACAGGTTGACCAGCCCTGATTGAAACTAACTTGTAATTAGAGCCTTAACTCCTTTCCTTTCCAATAATTTGTAAGGAACACATTTATCTGTTAGCAAACAGAGAAAATGTGCAGATAGACGCTTGTTTGCATTCTCCTGCTCTCTCTCACTCTGCTGTGAAAAATACCTATTATGAGGTTTTGTTTTGTTTTTTGCATCATTTGTCTTTCTTAACCAGTCAACAAAGCAACACTGAATTATCTGTGAAGTACAAAGCCTATGGAAACCAGCAAAAAAAATATCTGTGATTTCAGAGCATCTAATCAGAATTTAATTCTGGTGTCTAGTCTTTGGAGAAGTAGAATTCCAGTATAGCAAGCAAGTATATTCAGTAGAGGGTTTTGTTTTGTTTTTGCTATAAATTGCACATCAGAATTTTTTAGAGATACATAGGAAACCTGATCATCCAAAATAACTCAGAATAATGTATGCAGGATGGATGCATCAATCACAGTATCATAGGGCAGGTAATGGGTGGAGAAGTGAGGTCTGATCCTACTCCCTTCCCCATAATCACAACACAAATTCCCTCTCCATATTGCAAACAGAAATAAGAAAAAGCTTATGTTGGCATCCATGGGACCTTGACTTCCCTTGTTGTTTGCAGAGTGGTGTGGGTGGAGGTGCAGAATTTGTTGAAGGAGGGGGAAAGATTAAATCTCCCCTTCCTGTATCCGCAATTCCAGTCAAAACTGACCCCCGCTCAAGATAATGTGTGCAGGATTGTGTATCAGGCACAGCCTCCTCTTAAGCTGTGAAGGAAGGCAAGGAAGGCAGTTTCCTATAATCATGCATTAATGAATTGTAATGGAAATGCTCCTCAAAATGCTCATACTTTTTTTTTTTTTAAGAAAAGCTATGCAATGTGCCATAATTTACATGCTTTGTTTTCAAGGTTGTGGCTAATATGTAGATAAATTAATGGGATTTTATTATACTGGTGGGCAAACTGCATTAACAGCAAATTCAGATGTAATGCTTATCTTAATGTACAGTTTTTAAACAAAAATGTATAACAGTATGTTACTTTTTTAACACGGGATTTTTTTTAAAAAAAACTCATGTACATAAAACAGGTGCTCATCTTTTACAAATGGCTCATTTTTGTTATAACCTTTGTTATAATTACAGAATTATAATTACAGAAACAGTGCCCACACTTACTTTCTTTTGGTCAGGAATAGGGCAATATTTTCAATCTTCCACAGCATCCAACAATCGGGTTCTGGTGCTCAGGGCACATGTTTTCTGTATGGCTTTTGTACAGTTCTCATTTGAGTAACTGCTGTTAGAAATTAGGGGAGGTCTGCTGGTGACTGCTCTCTGATAGAACATGTACTTTGTGCACAGGGGTTCCTATACCCTTCTCTCAAAAGGGTATCAAGTAACACAACTGACAAAACAGAGAAGTCAGCACTGACCTAACTCAGTCATGTTGTGGTTCACTGCAAAATTAATTGCACAGTTCTCCTCCCACATTTGTGGGTTTCATTTTTGTGGATTTGATTATTTGTGGTGCCTGCTTGCCTCCCCCCATTCTCCCCCTCCCATTCACTGGCCTTTTGTCCAGGCACGGGGGGAAGAATCATCCCTTCCCTGCACTCCCTCACCCCTTGCCTGGGAGGGCACATTGGCAGCAGCTGGCAGGAGTGTCCAGGAGGAGCGGTCACCCTTTTCCTGCCTGCCCTTGGCCACCCCCAGTGCGGGTGCTCCAGAGGAGACCTGCAGGAACATGCAGGGTGGGTGATTGCCTGTTCACTGCGCACCCTCGGCTGCCACCTGAGCAGGCATGCCGGCAGGAACGTGCAGGAGGGCAATTGCCTGTTCCCTGCATGCCCTTGGCTGCCCTCCAGATGGGCACGCTGGCAGGGGGTGGCGGGCAGGAGCTGAAGGGAGAGTGCTGGCCAGGGGAGTTACTCGCAGTTTTTTTACATTCGCAAGAGCTCTGTGTCACTATCCCTCGCAAATGTGGAGGGCCTACTATATATTTTCGGAGACCTTGGAGTTGAACTTTTTCCACTGCTTTGTAACACTGAACACTGGGCATCTCCTTTTCCTTATTTCAACAAGTTGCCCTGACAACAAGTGAACCTGTCACAAGAACAGATGTGGTGCCCAGCTCTTAAATGCAACCAGGCTGTATCAGGTCAAAGACAAGCTAGTCCAAGACTCTTCACCCACTAGCTAACCAGGTGCCTGTGGAAGACCACAAGCGGGACATGAGCACAATGCTACCTTTGCTCATGTTTCCCAGTAACTAGTATGAGAGGTATATGGCCTGAGAGCCATTGCAAGCTAAATCTTGCATGATTTTGCTCTGGTAGCAAATAAGTTTTAATTGTGTGCTCTGTAAAGGTGTACTTTGTTTTATCAGTCCTAAACTTAGCTCAAATTGACTTTCAACAGATGAACCTGCTGACTGTAGTATGAAAAACTTCTCTCTCTCTACTTTCTCAGTATTAGTAGGACTAGTTTGAATTTTTAAAAGAAAATCCTGCCTGCGTTAGATGGAGCTCTGCCATTCTCCTGTTTTGCTTCTACATTACAGCAAAGGAAGGTCCAGGAGCGGCTCATAGAACTGAAGTGTAGCTACTTGACATTTATTTCAGAGAACAGATGAGTCAATGAACCAAATATCTACATGCGTGAATGCGTACTAGACTACACTGAATGCTATGTAGCCCACAAGTATGATTCAAGACCACCCTGGCCAGTTTTCTGGGGGAAAGAGTTCATACGGGGGGGGAGGAGAGTTCAAATGCCATTTTCCTTCTTAAAGAAGAAAATATTTCTAGATTCTCAGGTTTTGATCCAGCAATGGAATTACTTCCACACAGATACATACACTAAAGCCTTCGTTCTTTATTCAAAACAGATAAGCAAAGCAATACTTAAATGGCCTCACCCTAACATCTATAAGGATAAAAACTGTTTGTACTACAAATTTACGAGAAACAAGAATGGTAACATGTGTGCTGTGTCTGTAAACAGAAACCAGATGTATATAATTAGCTCTTGCTATTTATTCTGCTTAAAATAAATGCACATTCTTTTTAACTTCTTTCATTTTCCTCTCTAAAACAGTAGTAGGTCATATACTATGGCAGTGCTTAGAAGCATAAAGCCATCCTTGATGTAAGCCTACTTACAAAATTTAAATCCATGGACTATTCATTAAATGGAAAATAGCCTGTTATAATTCTTAATGTTTTGAAACAGTACATTCTATTCCCAAGAGAGAAACTTAGCACTAAAAAATCCTGAGTTTTAAAAAGTTTAAAACTAGGATATAGTTTTTTAAAAATGAACTGGGGAACAAAATATTGTTTTAATTTAGTTTTGGAAATCATTTTTGTTAAGAAACCAGGCCATATAAAATGGGCAGGAGAGAATAAAGTGATAATTCAACCCTGAAGTTATTTCTGTAAACATAAAACATACTGGTTCAAAATAAAGAGCTAATTCAAAAGGAAAGGGAAGAGTCAATATATGGGAAAGCTTCCACCTCTTAGAAAGGATTTGAAGCTTTCAATTCTATGCAGCTGTAGAAGCTTAATTTCTCTTATTGCAATAAGGGTGGGTGATCACATGAGGCCTACAGCCTGCATGATTTAAGAGAGTAGGCAGATCTCCGGATGGTTTGTGGTAGGCAAGGAAGCATTTCTGACCCCTTCACTGTTTAAGGGCAACAGCAACAAGGTTCTCCTATCCTCTTTAAGTCAGCCTGCTAAAATGACAAAAAATTCTGTTGCGGAACACAAAAACATACTGCAGTTCCTTATTTTTAAGTGCATGATTGAACCCTGCCACTCCACCTAATGGGATCCTGGCATGATTTTTTGTTAAAGTAGATCCTACAGGTGGCTATGTATGTGTACATGTGCCTTCAAGCCACCTGTTGACCTAAGGTGACTCATGAATTTAATAGTTTTCTTAGGCAAAAAATAGTCAATAGTTTGCCATTGTCTTCCTGTGGAAAGCCTACAACCCTTGATATTCCTTCATGGTCCCCTGTATAAGTACTAACCAGGCATGATCCTGCTTGTCTTCCTAAATTAGATGGGATTGGTTGTCTTCGTTGTATTTAGGCCTTCTTACAGACCTTCTCATCCTGATGGAAGCAAGCAGCATTCATTTCTAAATCAGTGGTTCCCATTCTTGGACTTAAGTTCCCATATGATCAATGGTCAGGACAGTGTGGGAGTGGTATCTGGGTTTATGGTTATGAGTGGCACAAGACTTTTTTGTTGATGATTAAATGCAAAAAGAGATCCCTTATATTTTATCCTTATCGTTTAATTGCTGAAGAAATTTCAAGGGATAATTTTTTTCTTGAAACTCCAGGATGACATGCTGTACAATTGCAAAATGTCACCTTAGAAATGCAGGAGGGCCTTGTCTTCTCTTGGTTAAAGAAGGGTGGTGATGATGAAAGGACAGGATGATAGAAGAAAGTAGAACCCCTTGTTGCAACTGGTCATGGAACAGCTGAACTTAGAAATGGACTTTTTTTGGAAACCTCCTCCTCCCCCTCAAATTCTCTTACTAGTATGACCAGTGGTCATGCTAGCTGGTGGAATCTGGTCACTATAGTCCAAAAATTAAGGCCAGAATCCTGTAAGTTCTTTACATATGTATAACTATCAGTTACAGTGCTATGTAGTGAAGCCTGATGCAACTGCCTAATTGCCAGGAAGCAGCCACTTCAATCTATTTCCACTACATCTTGTGAGTGATCCTCATTGCAACAAGCAAAAATAGGGTCCCTGTTGCCATCCCCCGTCACTAGCATGAGGTTCCTTGCACAGGGTGAGTGGGAAATGCAGCCAGCTGTCCCCCAAACAGGGCAATAGATCCCTGTTGACTGCAGCAGCTGCTGCCTAGTAAGTGAAGACTGGGAGATTTTCATGGTCCTTATGTAGCTCCTAAACTACTTCAGCCTAACTTTTCCAAGTACTCCTTCTTTAAGGGGAAGGATAGCGTTAGAAAACTATTTGTAGCACTACCCATGTGGACTTCTTGAGATGATGGAAGATGAATGGCAGTTGTATAGTGTTGCTTCTCCAGATTTCCTCCTGTTCCAGCTTTTCTGTTTATTCAGATGGTAGTTCATAAACTGGGGAGTGTGCAGACGTTGTTGGAATAGAACTTCCATTAGCCTTAAGCCATTACAGCCAAAAGTGAGCGATCAAGGGAGCTGCAATCCAGTATTTTGAGAGAAATTTGTGTTTCCTATCCCTAGAACAGCAGATGAAGTTTATAGGTAAACTGCTAGGCAGAGATCGCATATGACACGAACAGGTCAGAGTGGGCGTGTCTCATGGCCCAATCTTTCTCCCTTTCCCATATGGCCACACTTCAGACATTTTTTTTTAAAAAACTCCTTTTGTCTTTAAAATGTTACATTTGAAAATACAAGTTTTCATGTAACTACTGTAACTAGATGCTTTCAAGAATAGCTGCTCTTCAAGGCTTCCCAAAAGTGACAAGTTTTCCCTCCTTTTTTTAAAAAGTGAATTGATTTCCAGCACAGGTTCATACACAAAAAGTTAAAAACTCTATTTTAGAGACTGGAGGTGCACCGTGAGAGGGCCTTTTCTGTTGGTTCATCCTACAGCCGTGTTACTATTGCGATAAGAAGAACTACTTTCCACAGTCTTAATCATAATGTTTAAATGGTAGCATAGACGGGAGGGATTTGTATAGCCAGCTGCAAAGAGACTGGGGATAGGGACCAAAGCCTGCAGGGCAGCAGCAGTTGAGTCCTGTGTGCTCTAATTGGCAGAAGCAAACTTTGGTGGCAAGCCTCCCATGTGCTAAATTCAATTTATTTACTGGTTCATTCAGGCTTTTGAAGTGTCAGCTGGTTTCTTTAATGTCTATATAGAAGAAAACTGCAAACAGAAGCCTGTGCGTTGCAGACCTTCTTAAAAAAAAAATACTACAGTCAGCCCTCCACATTTGCTGGCTTTACTGTTGCAGATTCTGATTATTTGCAAGTTTCCTCAATCTCTGCCCCCCTCCCCACCTCAGGCACTGGTGTTCTGGGGGAACCTTCCCTCTCAACACAACCCTTAAAATACCTGCCTCAGGTCCTCTTCCTCGTCCACCAACCACTGCCTGGCCGGCTAAGGGGTGGCTCACAGTATGATTTCTCAGCACGCAAACTTTCTCCTAATGCCCCACACACACCCAAGGAAGGAGATGGGGAAGAAAGGAAGTCTAAGGCCAGAATGTCAACCCACTCCTTTCCTTCTCCTTTCCCTGATTTGGCTTGGACCCCAGATGCCTGCTCTCCCCATCATGCCTCAGCCTCCTCCCCTTCCCAAACACACTTGGATAGTTGTGATTTTTCCACTTTTGCGAGGGAGGTCCTGTTCTCCTAACCCTAGCAAATGTAGAGGGCCAACCGTACTTCTAAGCAACTATTTCAACATTATAGGTTGTAAATAAGATTAGGAGAACGGTTATTAAAACTTAGGTGTGAAATGTTTTGTTAATGAGAATGAGCTTTTTGCAGGGAAGGCTGCAAAACAGAATCAAACAAGGACAAGATTCAATTTGGGGGTAGATTTATTTGATTTTTTTTAAAGATGCTACATAGTCAAACAGGATTGGTCTTTTATTTTTTAACAGCATAGAACTAATTCCTACTAATTTTTTCCCCTACATAGACTTATTTTATATACAAAACAGTTTCCTGACTGCAGTTTCCCCCAATGTTTAGATGATGAAAACTGAGAATTATGTAGTGCCCAAAGTATTAGGAGGCAGAAGAATCCATTACCACTACAGCAAGAAAAAGAAAGAAATTGTTCTTTTCACCAACTCTGAACAGGTGCCTTTTTCCCTCTTTTCTCTTTAATCATTTATAGCAGTAGTCAAATTTTCCATGACAATAAAGAAAACACTGAGATGAAATACATTAAATAAGTTAAATATGCGTTAAATGTCTGGGTATGAGAGTTCTAACTCAGCTCCATGAACCGACAGCAATGGTAGCTTGGTCCCCTTTTAGAAGAACAAGGCATCAACCCTCATTCCATACATCCTGAGACACAGACGACTGCTTAGCAGTCTCTTTCAATCTTGCAGTGGGACTGTATTCAGTTTGTGTACACTCCTTGCTGCTATAACTATTTTGACAATCAGTTTGGCTGAAGACAACACAAGACACTCCAAAGCTGGATGTAAAAGTCTCCTGTACACAGGATCACTAGATTGCCAAAAGCTCCTCCAAGCCTGCATCCCCAAATTCTTGTCTCTTTTTCACTATCAGCTGCAGTCTGAGAGATGCTGTCTCCTACATACAACTTCATCCGAAAGACAGCAATAAACAGGTGATGGGTGAAGAAGGATAAAAATATTTATTTTATTTTGAAAACAAATTGAGAGCAGGGATGGAGAACACAGCAAAAGGTTGTACTGTCCCACTATCGGTGGGCACATCAAACAGGCCCCTTGTACTCTCAGCTCCAGGAGACTGAATACATGGTTGCTTTTTATCTGGTTCAGGACAGAAGCCTGATCAGCATAAACTTCAGGAGACTGCAATGGCTAAAGAGGGGCAAACAACACTACATAACACACATCCATACACACACATCTATACACACACATTTCAGTGTGTGCCTAAGCTTGTGAGAGTTTGCTGTGGGTGCAAGTGCTGAGGAGGAAAGGGTCTCCAGAGGATGTGACCACCAGGGTGTTTCAAAAAAGAATGTGATTGGATAAGGTGGCAGAAGCACATGGTCCCCATTAACAGAGTGCCATCTGGGCTGGACCATGGATGGGACACAGGCCAGCCATCTAACCCGACTTAAGATTGAGTGCAAATGGCCCAATGCAATTCTCCCCTACAAAGCCTGGTGGTACAGGAGCTGCATCTCTAATTCAGCTTGGAGCAACATGCTGATCAAGACGGGCTAGGGAAAGAGGCACCCTTATATTTCCAACCCACCACTGGCAACTAGACCCCACCCCACACACACACTAGCTTGACAAGAGGGGGAAAGCATGCAACTGACTTCTCCCTTCAGTTTCTCTGGCTCCCCATTCCAAGGCATCTCCAAACTACTAGTAGCTTTTAGTTACACCCATTCTGTACAGAGACTGGATAGGACCATCACAGAAACACCATCTCTTTTTAAAAGCGCTGGTGCTGCTGGCTTCCTTCTTGGGCACTGAACCTACTAAATGTCCTCTCAAAGTTCTGGTCTTCCACAGTGAGTGGTTCACAGTCTCTGCAGATAGTGCAGGACCTGGAGAGGCAAGGTCATGCTTGAAGCTCCAACAGAGATCAACAGGTGTTTGGGAGAGTCAGAGTCACACAGCTAAGATTCTGAGACCTGAGTCATACCCACTGGACATTTACGAGGAAGAATGGTGGGTTAATTTATTTTATGAAAAGCCTTCTAACTCTTCTGTCCAAGCCACCCTCTAAATAACCAGAAGGATCAACAACTTCAGTGGAGGAATATTTTTTTTTTTACCTCCAAAGAACAGAATTCCAGTAAAAGGTAACAAAGTTCCAGAAACGTTTAAAGTTACTTCTTTTTCTAAACAATGCACCAGTATAGTGTTAAATACATGATTTCTTCCTCATTACTCACAATCAAGATAACGCCCCTCTCTTCTCCTGCTTGCTCCTTGAACATTTTTTAAACTTTCTAGAAGATTATGTTAATGTTAATGTTACATTTGTGCAGGGGATAAAAATTTAAAAGGCAAGACCTGTGAGATGTCATACATTTTTTTTAAACATTTTGTTATGAATAAATTTAATCCAATGATATGGCAGATCCATCAATCCAATTTACAATCCTCAGCATGCGGCCTCTACAAGGCAATTTTCCCTATAATTACGCCAACAATAAAGAACAAAACCACCAGTGCGAGTAGTCTAGTGCTGAGGCCCTCCTCCTTCACAGCAGCGGCTGAAGCAAAGGTTGGGTGGTTTGTCTGAGGAGCCTTCCTCATCCGCAGCCCATCTTCTTCCTGCGGGAAGGATAATTAAAGAAACTGCAATGAGCCATAGTGTTCATCAGAAGCTCAGGTTTATTTGAGCTGATGCACTGGTGTTGTTAAGCAGTCTGAAGTGAGACCAATGCTTCCCTTTTTAAACAACAGCTCCCATGAAGCACTGGTCTCACTACATGGAAGTTAAAAGCAGAGTCTAGAAAAATGCTTTGTTTAGACTATAATTTTCAGAATCTCCAAGTTTATGGTGATGCTGATTAGCCATGCTGGCTGGGACTGTTGGCAGCTATAATCCAGAAAGATAACTGCTGAACCATGTACGAACAGACGAAGAAAAGGCCAAGAATTCAAGGAACTGTTCAGCGAGGAAGCCTTCTGAGCTGCTAACAGGTCGGCGGATGAAAAGAAACTGAGGAGAGACCGTTAGCTTGGCGGGACTGAGCATGCTCAGTACTGGATGGGGGAGGGTTTCCTGCCAAGCTGCTCAGTTCTGGAACTTTCCGAAAAGCTACTGTGCACGCGCAAAGATTCCCATTGTGTGAGGCACAGAGACCACAAAGAACCACCACGTTTTCCCCATCTTATACCTGTGCATTTGGTTTTGTGGCCTGAATGTAGAATTTTGCATGTGTCTCTACTGCACTACATTTTATTAATAGATGCCCAATTTTCTGGCTTATCAAGGTCCTTCTGAATTCTGTTCCTACCTTCCAATATGTTAGGTGCCATCACCACCTAATCTGGTATCATCTGTAAACCTGATAAGGATTCCCTCCAACCATCATCTAAGTAACTGATAAAAATACTGAATAGTCACGATCCTAGGACAGAACCCTGTGGCCCTCTACTTGAGACTTCCGTCTAGTTTGAAGCGCAGTCACTAGTGAAGACTCTTTTGAGCACAATCAATTATGGACCCGTCTGACTTCTTCTTGCCAAGCCCCATGCTGGCTCCTACTGATCACTGCATTGTCATTAAAATACTTGCAGATCGACTCAGGTATAATCCATTCTAGTATTTTTCCTGGTATTGAGGTCAGGTTGACCAGCCTGTAGTTCCCCAGGAACTACAAGCTTTTTTTTTTTTTGCCTTTTTTGAAAAGAGGGACAATATTTATTGTCTAGTCTTGGGTCACTTTGCCTGGTAGCTTCCAGGGGCAGAAATTCCCATTTTCATCTAGATATTTTTTATGGCCCAAGAGGCCTCCATGGGCAAAATAAATAAAAATCACTCAATCACTCCGGGTGTGTGTGGTCTAAAAGCCAAACGATTCCCATCTCTAATTTAGCCTAACATTTCCTACATGCTCTTAAGAGGAGAAGAGATTAAATACAAGGAAAAGTCTTCTGAATTGTCAGCACCTAACTTCACTTCCACAGGACTCTGGAAAAGATCCTTCAATCTGGACAGTTTTGTGTAGTATATAGCAGTCCTTAAAGGAGCATGGAGACATTTCCAAAAGGGCAGCCATTCTAAAATTATAAACAACCTGCCTGATCTAAAACACACCTACTCATATTTTATGCATGTACATATCTGCAGTACTTATGGTGATTACAGTAATACAATCTCTAAGCAGTTTACATTAAAACACATGTATAATACAATATAATATATTATACTGTATTATAACTCAAAGCCCAAGAACTTTGTATACATTTCTCTCCAACAATACCTTCAATTGTTTATTCTCCTCTCGTAACCTCTGAACCTCTAACTGAAGCCTCTTACACTCTTCCATTACTTTCTTAACTTCGCTGTCATCCAAAGAAGAACTTAATGATTTTGACATTACAGAAGATTCTGTCTTTGTTGCAGTTGTGGATATAATTTTATTTATTTCTACATCATGCTGTTGAGAGAAGAAAAGAGTATTTTGAATGAGGGTTTAAAATAACTGTATTTAGAGTTCTCAAGACTTGCTGCCAACAATTTAAGTTGTGGCACCAAATCCAATTGTTGATCTGAAGTAGAGTAGATCCACTGAATCAATGTGCCTTACGTAACTGTCACCTTAAAAATCTCGTTCATTCAATGGATTAACTCTAGCTACAACATTTCAATTTAACTCATAAAAATTAAATACTATAAAATGAACAGTAACAAGGATAGCAGTACAGAAAATGAAACAGCTTTACAGGCCACTACTAAAATTCTAGATGAAGTAATATTGTTTTAACTAGGCAGCAGAAGACAAGATGAGACAGGGTGAAAAGGACCTCCTAATGCAATCTAGCTAACATGAATCCCTTCGAGTCACAGAATCAGAATGGGTTGTACATCAATAGTTCTGAAATACCAAGAAGTGCTTCTAATAGATTAAAATGAGCGATCATGCTTTTGTGGGCAGATGGTCCCTTAGGTATTCTGAGCCCAACCCATCTTGAGTTTTAGAAGAGAACCTTCAGCACTTTGACTTCTACCAAGGAATGTATTACAATGATGATGGGACTGTTGTAAAAATGGGACAACATGTCCAGTGGCACTTCATTATTCTGAAGCAACTACAAAAGCCTACCTTACTAATGGATACATATCTAGGTGAATGTTCAAGCTTCAGGGAAGGTTAATTTCTAATTGTCATAGCAACCAGATGATCTCAACACTGTAGAACACAAGAACAATTCCAAGTCCAACTATGGATAAACACAGAACTCTTGTTCTGGGAAGAAAGAAATTCCAACTAGTGGTTATCCTAAGTACTTTCACAGTGTCTTAAAGGACTTTCATAGTGTCACTAAGAATGTGTATCTGACTCCTCTTTTACTTCTAATTTCACAGTAGTTGCTCAAAAATCAGGCAGAGAGTCAGAGGAAGTATGCTGGTTATCCATACCAAAAAACTGACGGCCAACCCATGCAGTTATGACCCTCTCCTTCAACTCTCAGAGACAGAACTTGAATACTTGTTCTGGACTGAGGAATCTATGGGCCACCAGATGGGTATGGATTACAACTCTGATCAGCCCTAGCAAGCACAGCTAAGGAGGGGCAAGGGGAACAGGAGTTGTAGTCTGACATTCTAGGGAGGGCCATAGGATCTCCATCCACATGCAACTGCTCGTTTGCTTTCGGGCTGTTATCCACCCTTAAAGCCTGAACTGTTCACACTGTCAGACAGAAAACATGTGTCTGGGTACCAAGGAAAGAACTCAAGATGGCTCTTATCATGAGATATGCCAAATTTCCCTGGGCTCAAAAACAAAACAAAACAAAACAAGACAGTTAGTGAACATGGGGATAGCATGAAGAATCTCCATACTCAACCCCCAAGTAGCACAGCACCTGAGGCTGCAATTCTTTGCAGAATTTACTGAAGAATAGCAACAAAGATGAAAATCACCGGTTTACCGCTCTGACAAGGAAATTGGAAATGTCAGTCCAGGACTCAATTCCTATCCAGGTGCAGTCTGCCCACAGATGTAGTATCACTCTGATTGCCTTCAGACTGGCAGTGGGTGTGCAGGACCTCCTGCTGACCAATATTTTACTCAGCAATAAGTTATCTATCTAGCAAAGAAGTGTATTAATTTTTAGGGAGCCACTGACTCCCCATTTACCCACTCCTTTCTCTCCCACCTGTTTTAGGATATAGGATGGGAGACACTTGGCTCGACAACAGTACATGTGAAGGAATCTAGGAGTCTTAGTAGACCACAACCTGAATATGAGTCAGCAGTGTGATGTGGCAGTAAAGAAATCCAATGCAATTCTTGGTTGCTTCAACAGGAGCATGGTGGCTAGATCGAGGAAAGACATTCTGCTTTGGTCAGACCTCATCTAGAACACTGTATCTAATTCTGTGCACCTCATTTCAAGAAGGATATTGACAAGCTGGAATGTGTCCAAAGGAAGGAGACCAAAATGTTGAAGGGTCTGGAAACCATGCCCTATGAGGAGTGGCTTAGGGAGCTGGGTATGTTTAGTCTGCAGAAGAGAAGGTTAAGAGGGGACATGATAGCCATTTTAAATATCTGAAGGGATGTCATGTCAAGAAGGGAACAGGCTTGCTTTCCACTGCTCTAGAGACTAGGACAAGGAGCAATAGATTCAAACTACAGGAAAATAAATTTCACTTAAACCTCAGGAAGAACTTCCTGTTTGGCAGTGAAGTATGCTGCCTTGGAGTGTGGTGGAGTCTCCTTCTTTGGAGGCTTTTAAACAGAGGCTGGATGGCCATCTCTTGGGAGTGCTTTGATGTGTGTTCTTGCATGGCAGGGGGCTGGACTGGGTGGTCCCTGTGGTGTCTTCCAACTCCA
>CAOLHI010002627.1:0-239421 GCA_948474755.1 Ctenosaura bakeri | reverse complement strand
CATATAGGGGCGGTGTGGGTGATTTGCCCTGGGCGGCAATGTTTTGGGGGCATCCCAGCTTGTAGCCATGCCCCCATACACCCTGGCCACATCCCATGCATCCTGGTCATGCCCCTACATACAGTGGCCATACCCCTTGCACTGTAGCCCGCCTCCTCCCACCCCACTCCACACAATCCAAGTTCTACCACTGGGATGCTCATAAATCTTGTTCCACGTAAACCACATTGCATGTCACCATCTTCAACATTCCTTTACGTGTTACGTTACCATTAAGAAACATTTTCCTGTTTGCTGGGCACACAAAGGCTCATGTGTTTATATGCAGCTGCCCTGTATTTGTTTCATTGTTTTGTCCTTTAGTTCAATGAAATTGAGACTTTACAGTGTTTCTGTTGTGAAGCCTATGTTTCAAAACACTGTGTTTTAAGTGTTGGATTAGGACCCTAGGGGAGCAGGGTTCAAATCCCTACTCAGCCATGGAAGCCAATTGGGTAACTTTGGGCAAGTCACACTATCTCAGCCTCAGAGGAAGACAGTGGCAAATATCCTCTGAATAAATCATGAAAAGAAAATCCTGTGAGTAGTTGGAGTCAATTTGAAAGCACATAACAAGAAAGTTGGTGGGAACCAGGTATATTGAAGGAAGGCCAATACTGAAGCCCACTAAGTCCTCTTTAGAATCATCTGCTTTGTCAGTGCGACTTTGGGGCAATTCTTTTATGCTGTTACTCCAGATAGTAGAGCTGGAATTGAACTTGCTTAGGGTGTTTGCCTCAAAACACTGGTTAATGAGAAAAATCAGAAATCACAATGTCCCTTCTCTCTCTCTCCTCTTTAACATGTTAATTTTTCGAAAAGTGAATTTGCACCATGACTCCATTTTGCATAGATGATACTTGTACATGCTTCTTTTCTTTCCCCCTCCTGCTTGATTTTATGCTAATATTATAAAATGTAAATCATTTTGAGTCCTTTGGCATAAAGCTGGCATATAAGCTAACCAGATCAAGAATAAGTAGCAGTGTTTCTCTTATGGTTGAGGTAGACATAAAAATGGTAGAACTGTTTCTGTATTCGCCACAGTTATTCTCTAAAGATCAGATGGAAGGGTCCAATATGAAGAGCAAGAGGGGTATGGTGTGATATTTAGCATTACTCTTAACTCCCCCCCCATGTCTGTTCTTCATGTTTTGTCATTCACAAATAAGGGTCCAAATGTTCACTGCAGCTAAACTGGGGACGAGGCTTGTGTGACAATAAACAATTGAAGTAGGAAGGCTTAAGCACTGCCTGTGAACTGATCCTGTTTTCTCATTGAAATTAGACCTCCATTTCCACTCAGAGCTTAGAAAAGTTACTTTTTAAACCACAACTTTAGAATCCCATAGCTGGCATGACCAGTTGCTATGGTGTCCTGTGGATTTGGCAGCTGTAGTACAAAAATGGTAAAAGTTCAGCATATACTTTATACATGATTGGGGCAGCTATGCTATTTGCCATCAACTCAACTTCCAACTTCTAGTGACCCTATGAATGAGATATCTCCAAGAACTCTGGGTGTCAACTAGTCTGGCAAACTCAGGGCTGTGGATTCTTTGATTGAATCAATCCATTTGTAAAGCTGTTTTCCTCTTGTGCCTACTACTTTCCACTTTACCAACCCCTATTGTCTTTTCTAGTGAGTCATGTCATCTCACGTTACGTTCAAATTACTACAGCCTCAGCTTAATCATTTTGGTGTCTTCTGAAAGTTCGGGCCTGATTTGCTCTGGAACCTATGCATTTGTCTTTTTAGTAGTCCATAATATCCCCAGAACTCTCCTCCAACACCATACCTCAAATGTATTGATTTTGTTCCTGTCCACTTTCTTCAGTGTCCAACTTTCACACCCATACCTAGTAATCAGAAATATGATGGCATGGACAATTCTGACTTTAGTATCTACTGATATACTTTTAAACTTGAGGATTTTGACTAGTGCCTTTAAAGTTGCCCTTCCAAGTCCTAGTCTTCTGATTTACTGACTACAGTGTTCTTTTCGATTTATGGCTGGGCCTAGATATACATAATCTGTAACTATTTCAATGTCTTTATTACCCCCTTTAAAGCATCTGTGGTCATTATTCCTGTTTTCATAACATTTGGCTGTAGCCCTGCTTTTGCACTTTCTTCTTTGGTTTTCGTCAGAGTTATCCAAGACTTTGCTATTTTCTGCAAGTAATATGGTGTTGTCTGCACACGCACACATCCTTTTTAAAAGATAGAAGTCTTTCACTGTCATGTTTAATTTGGCCTGTAGCAGCATCACCATAATTAAATTGAACTCTCTCTTCTCTAACATTTGGCTAATTCTAGTTCCACAAGAACTGAACTGGCTCTTCTTACTAAGATGGGATGTTCTGGTTTTTGTTATATGCCTTCCATAAAGTTGTGCCCTCCAGATATTTTGGACTTCTAACTCCTGTAATGGACTCTCACTATTGGCATGGTCCTTCACAATGGCTGATGGGAGCTTCAATCTAAAACATTTTAGGAAGGGGAACCAGGTTGGGAAAAGATGCTGTACACTTTCATGAAACAGTGAAATGGATAATTCCTTTCTAGCAATTGCAGTATGAATTAAGCATCCAATAGAGTTGTCTTTTCTAGCTGGGCTTTTGTGGTTTTATTGATTGGCTGAGAAGCAGAAATGGTCAACAAGTAGAAATCCTTGTTTTTATAAGTTTATGGGAGGGGGAACTGGTGATCTTATTGCCCAGTGAGATTTGCTAATGGTACCATTAGTGAGGCTTGTTAAGTCAGGCAATTATGTTGAAAAAGCTGTCAGATGCTAACTGAACAAAGAATGGGAGGAAGGAAAAGACTGGTACACAAATGTATATAGCCAGGCAGATTTACTTCTAACTGAGGTTTCTGAAGAAGGCCTGCTTACAGTGCGGTTCTTTTCCTTCTTGTCGATCCAATAAGATGACACTGACGGATGGATTTCCATTGTGGCACTTATTTGTTATTGTAAGTCCATATGTGTACAGATCCAAGGGTAAGATTAGGTTCCCCCTCCATTGTTAAGGGTGAATTGCACAGTTCATTAAACCTTCCTGATCTGCTCCACCACCTGCTCCTCTCTTCTCTTGACCTCAAAGACCCTGGCCATTTATTTACCTCTTTGCTTCCCCTTTCAATTATGTCTCTTTCCCCACCACCACTGAAATGCCAGTCCTCGCTAAGCTGCTATTTACTTATTTCTAGTTGTGTAATTTTTAGGTCACATCGGTAGTCATTAAGAAACAAAGCAAAAGGCTCAATCTTACTGGATTCTTGGAGATTAAGCATAATCTTGGTTGCCATTTGCTGACATGCCTGTAGCTATCCTTTTCACTGGGAAGAACATGGCGGGGGTGGGAAGAGGAATCGATCACATCTTTAATCCTGTGCACAGGTACTTGGCAATGCGTGAATGCGCCTTCAAGTCACCTGTTAACATATGCCAGTGCCATGGATTTCATAGGGTTTTCTTAGGCAAGGAATACTCAGAGGTGGTTTTGCCAGTTCCTTCCTCTGAAATATAGCCTACAGCATCAGGTATTCATTGGTGGTCTCCCATTCAAGTACTGACCTTGCTTAGCTTTAAGATCAGACAGCATCTGTTGCCTTCAGGGTATTTAGGGAATAGGCTCCCCTAAGTGCAATGAAGCAAGTCCAAGTGGTTATAGGATTTATTCTGCAAGAGTACAATGGGAACAGAGCTTGAAAATGTTACTTTTTCTGAATTTCCCAGAATCTCCTAGCCTGTATGGCTAATGCCTGTGCATGCTGGGAGATTCAGGAAGTTATAGTCTAAAAAAGAAACTTTCCAAGCTCTGGTGAGGGGAGGGGTGGAATAGAAGATCAGAAGAGCAAACAAAGCAAAACTCCCCACTCTCATGTAATGTGTTGCAGATTATTAAATTAAATATTTCAGTGAAATAGAACTGCACATTTATTTTACAATATGCCCAGGTGTGTGTCAATCATTTTGGTATCTTTATGCACTTGGCAGAACTGGAGGCTCAGATTAGATTTCATTCTTAGTGACCAACTGGAGAATCCTGCCCATATTCCCCTCTCTCATGTTATAATGCACTGGTAAAGGGGATGGAAATGAAGTTCAAAGACCTAACAATGAAAAATTAATGAAAAGAGCCTACAATATCCCTTTTCCTGTCTGAACTGAAAAGACTACTTTAAAGCTCCCTATTGTGGTGTTGTGACATGGTTTAGTCATTTGAGTGTTGGACTAGGATTCAAGGAGACCAAGGTTCAAATCCCTGATTGGCTATGAAAACCCACTGGGCAAGTCAAACTGTCTTAGCCTCAGAGTAAGGCAGTGGCAAACCTCTGCTGAACAAATAATGCCAAAGAAAACCCTGTTATAGGTTTGTTTTAGGGTCACCATTAAGTCAGAAATGACTTGAATGCAAAGGAACAACACTGACTTCTTTTAGGGCCAGAGTAAAAGGGGCAAACACTTTGTGTGTGTGTGTGTATGTACCTTTGAGTCTCCTGTTGACTTACGGCGACCAAATGAATTTCATAGGATTTTCTAAGGCCAGGAATACTCAAAGGTGGTTTTGTCAGTTTCTTCCTCTAAAATATAGCCTACAGCACCTGCTATTCATTGGCAGTCTCCCATCCAAGTGCTAATTGTTACTTATGAAGTGGAGCACTGAAACACAATCCATATAACAGCAAGCCATAGTTTGCTACGTTACATATGAACTGTGCTATGTTAGGATGCCCTCCATGTTATAGTAATGGGATATATAGTAGGTAGTAAGATAGCTGCTTGCTTGTAACAAAGGTATGGGAACCAGAGACCGTTAAATAAACAAAAGCTAGGAATGTACTGATAAGCGCTGCCAGGCTCTCACCGCTTCAAGGTCTCTTGCTAGAGGGAGGGAAATGTCTTGGAATTTTATGCTTTTGAATTTGCTAATTGCCTTTAGCCCTCTCACTGAAGTCCTGTACAATGTATTGCACCCCAAATAAATAGTGTTTCTGCATTCTGCTATTTGTGTGTGTGAATTCAGTTCCTGACAGTGCTGTATTCTCCTAATCCTAATCATGAACCTAGTTATAGTTTCTCTCTGATTTAGGAAGAAGGCTACTATTAAAAGGCTACTAATCATGACGATGAGACAGTTGCTGGAGAGCAATAGCAGGGCAGTGCTGTGGCACTCGTGTCCTGCTTTGTGGGTTGCCTATGGGACAGCTGGTTGGCCACTGTACAAACAAAAGGCAGGGCCAAGTAACCATTCAGTCTGATTCAGAAGGGCTTTTTAATGTCCTTGTTATTTGTATTTGTGAATGCGTTTAAAATTAAGAATAACTGCTCCTCATGTTTAACATAAAAAGGTCTATGCCCCCTGTTCCTTTTTAACCAGCGAGGAAGGGTATAGTGGGGAAACTCTGGTTTATTTCTCATCTGTGTTATGAAGTTTTACAGAGTAGGGAATTTTCCTCAGCTTGAGGCTCCAAGTCAGTTTCAGAACAGTTTGCAAGAACCACATTTGAATCATCAGTGGGACCGAAGGCACATGTGTGGGACTGAAAATATCACCATAATTTACCTAAAATGTTTATTGACAAGAGTAAAGCCTTTGGAGAGGCATTTAGACCTTCTAACGTAGGGACCCTTTCACACTTCACAATTATAACACTATTATTCCATTTTAACTGCCATGGCTGCATCCGGGGGTTTGTAGTTTTGGCGTCAGCGTCAGCAAGGATTTCTGGCAGAGAATTATAAAAATCCCTCCCTAAACTGCAACTTCCAGGATTCCATCGGATGGAACCATGGTACAGGCTGCCCCCAACTATCTGACAGATTAGGGACCAGAGCCCTGTCAGAAAGCAGAAATGGTAGAAAAGTGGAACCTGTGTACTGTGTGGAACATGAAGGACTTACAGAGGCTCACTTGGGACTGATGTGCATGCACATTGCTTTTAAAGTCTCCCAACTGGCTTGGTGTCTCCCCCACACCCTGAACTCACCTTGCCAACAGCACACGCGTGGTCCCATGCAAGCCTCGGTTGGCAAGAAGAACTGGTGGAAGCCTGCTTCTTCAATGCTTCCAATACAGACAAATTCCATTCACTTCACCAGAGGATCTGCTTTTTCTGTAGGCAAAACTTGGGAACATACATGTGTACAAGTGGCCCCAAGCAAGCTTCTGCAGGCAAGA
Source organism: Ctenosaura bakeri (assembly GCA_948474755.1). Taxonomy (NCBI): domain Eukaryota; kingdom Metazoa; phylum Chordata; class Lepidosauria; order Squamata; family Iguanidae; genus Ctenosaura; species Ctenosaura bakeri. The sequence continues at coordinate 233,193 of CAOLHI010002627.1, read as the reverse complement.
AGAAGTGATGAAAGAGTGGACTCCACATCAAATTAATGCAAATTGTTCTTAATTTGGAAGCATCAAAAGAGCAAGACATCAGATAAGAGGGCATCAAAAGGCAGGGCTTCCTGTAGTTAAAGTGCATGCACAGAGTTATGATTGCGTAGTGTTGAAGGGCTCTTGGGGGAAAAAGCCACACAAAAGCTGGGGAAGCACCAACAATAAAATACTGGGGACAGGGCTGAGGCCATTTGGAGAACTCTAGTGGGCTGGGCTGGGACCTCAGGAGGGCCAGGTTCAGCCCCACAGCTTTTTGTGGCTGCCCTCTCTGTCCTTGTTATGGGATGACCTTGGAACGAGTCACTTTCCTAGGGTTCTTCCATTGTGAACATAAAATGGGGCAGAGGAGAGGACACTGTATGTTGCCTTGAAGTCCTAAGAACAGAAGTTTGGTATCGACTGTGCCCACTATCTCCCTAGTCATGTCAGGCAAGCTTCCAGTATATGAAATATTTCACTCACCAGCTTCTTTGTTTTGCCAGATATTTCTCCTGATTTTTAATTTAACAAATCCTATTGATTTTGATGCAATATTTCATGGTTTTCTCACTGTTTTATTAATTGGTTTTCTTGTATTTTGAGGTGTTCTTTTATCATTATAAAGCATTTTGCAATTAGAAAAACAGTATAAAAAGTACAGAACAAAGTACAGAAGCACTTTATGCTTAACAATAAACACATTTTACAGGTTGCTGAGTTCTTGTTGCAAGGTGTACTTTCAGCTGGGTTTGATAGAATGAAGCACCCCTCTAAGTACAAACTGCCTACTGGGACACATTTACTCAGAAGTAAATCTTGCTGTTTCCACTGGGAAGCTTGTTTTAGGTAAACCTAGGCATAAGGAAGCCTAGGTTTAATTTTGTGGGATATCTGATCACTTTAGAAGAAATTGTGTGCCACCCAACCCACCCACCCCCCAGGTTTGAAAGTGAACGAAAAGCACAAGTGTGCAGACATGAGAAGTGTCAGGAAGTAAAGGAATTGTTTGGCCTCAGGTCAACAGGAGTATTTGGGCAGGGTGAGATTTATGAGGGGCATTAGCTATTCATTTCCTAGATTTAAAAGCTTGAGCTCATAATGGACATAGACAGAGTTATATTGCTCTCATTCAACAACCTTTGTTTAATGGGAAACTTAACAATTGCACAGGCATTATAAATTCAAAACCATAGCATGGTGACTCTATTATTGAGTGGACCCAAAAGGCGCCAAGATCTGTGCAAATTTTGAAGGCATTGCACCCCTTCACCAGGCAGGAGATTTCGAAAAACAAGTTGGGGAAGGAAAGTGGAAGGGAAGGGCGAAGACCTGGTATTGAAAAATAATGTCTTCTGTAAGTTGTCTTAGGAATAGAGTGGGTATGAGTGGTCTGCACATTGTCGTACACGGCTCATTCAGTGCCAGCTGGTGATTTCCATGTCTCAGAAGCAGTGAATCAACTCTGGGTTTTAGTCCAAACCTTCAAGGAGCTGCTGACCTTATTAGGGGGAGGGTTAAGCACTTTAGATGGTTAAAGTTCAGAATAAAACCAGAGCAGGTTCATTGCCTTATAGGCAAGGAGGCCATTAGCTGTCACTGGAGCCATCAGATGACATAATGGTATAAAATCTCACATAGAGGAGCCCTTAGGTTTCTTGGGAACTAGAAAGGAAAATACATTGAGTCTCTGCTTGGATGTGGGGGAGAAGCCCCAGGAACCTGATAATGGTCTTCTTCCTACTTGAAGCTCACTGGCTTGGTGAAAAAAATTCTGTTGAACTCAAGTGCTTGTACACATTTTATGCTCTTTGGTCAGCCCAATGTATGTGTTACCACAATGTAGATTTTTAAATTTTTGTTATGGTCAGCATAACCTACCTTTTTTTTTTTTTTTTTTTAAAGGTATTACTAATTTATCACTTTGGATTCCCAAAATTTCCAGTGGGGAAGTGGCCCTTTCTCTCCCATCCTCAAAAATATCTCTGGCAAGCCAGCATACTGATATCAATAGGGAAAGCAGCACTCTCGTGTGGGAATTTAACTTTCTGCTCCTTATTGCTTCCCTTCAGTTGCTGCAATTTGCATTCTTTCTTTAATGTAGATGCAAAAACATGTTTAATGTAAAGTACAGTTTGTCCCTTTCACATCAATGATAACTTTTTTGAGATCGAAATAAGGGATGAGAAAAGTCTAAGAGGGACCAAAAGGCTATCTAGTCCAGCATTCTGTTTGCTCAGTGGCCATATTGGCTAGAAATCACATTCAATTTAAAAATAGCTCTCTTCTGCTTTCTCTCTTACAGTAACAACATTAAAGAGCTAAATGTCCTAGGCTAAAGGGGGTTCTTATCAGTGTTGTGAAATGACCTCTGTGTTTCCTTGTGCAGCAGATGGTAGGATAAGGCTATAAATCTAACCTGGTTTTGTCTTTTCAGTTGTTGGCAAATACATGTCAGATTGCTTCAGATTTGTTTTATTGGGCATGGTTACATCAAGCAAGGCATATTCCATGCTGTTCTATTACCACAAGGTCTAAGAAATCAGGACTGTTTGGCTCAGAGGACAAATTAAATGAATCCATCTTTTATAAGCATCTTGGCTACCCCCTTCTCCCTTTCGGGGAGGATATGTGACAGAAACTGGGTTCACTGCCAATTCCTGAGTTTAAATTTGGGTTTAACTTGTTTTAAAACAACCTCACTGCTGTGTGATAGTAAATCACTGTGAATTGTGTAGCAGCTGAAACTTAATGGGATTACCCAGTATTTCAGCCCCCACTGAACAAACAAGACAGGGAGAAGACTGACAAGGGCACCAAAACTGGTTTGCATGTTGTCATCTGTATGGTGTCAGATATAGTTTGGTCTGCTTGGAGACTGCTGACTTCAGTCATTTCCTAGAATTCCTCTAACAGGGAATTCACCCTTTGTCTACTCTTTTCAGTTGTTGAATTTAGTTAAAAGGACTTAATGTCTTCCAGTTTTCATTTAGGTGTGTCCTTTTACCTGACTTTTCTTTTTCACACAGTTAATCAAAAGAATGTTTGCATGGTCCAGGCAATAATATTCGAACTGGATACGAGAGGGAAGTCTCATGGACAGCTGTTAAGCCTTCTTCTTTAGTGTCCTCTGTATGGTTTTGAAATGAGCTGTAGAGATGGTACCTCAGCTGTCTTCACCTCATCCCCCATCTTTATTTTTAAAGAAAATAACTGCAATTCACTAAGAGAAGAGCATTGACAAATACATCTCTTACATTTCAGGAGTAATACACTTTCTTTTCAGCATATTGTGTCATTCACTTAAGCATTCAGAGCAGGTAAAAGCAAGTATGTCTTTTCTCGGGATGAGACCAAATTTTGCCCATTTGTCTTTTGTAGTTGAGAATTCCCAGGCCTCTCAAGAAGTTCTCAGACTCTGTTTGTCCAAACCATCGCTCCCATCACCAAGGGCCCTGCTGATAGGCATTTGAGGGCTCCTCAAAATTTGAGATGTAGCACATCCCAGAACTGGCCACCTCCTTCTCCTGTGTGAGCACAGAACACTATGCAAGCAGCTCACCGCTATAGGATTCTGACCTGAGTGCCCCCTTCTCCTGAATATGCTGTCTTTTCACTGTTACTCTTTAAATGAGTTACCCCTTTTTTCCCAGTCTTTAACATTTCCCAGAAAAAGAAAAAAATGTTGAGAGGAATAAATCTGGTATAGATTTCTCAGAGGCCAAGTCCATCTGTCTTGCAAAGCCTGGTGCCTATGCCACTATAAATAATAGCACTTTTCTCTTGATGCCATCAAGGCCTTGTTTCCCAGACACAAAATACGTAGTTCCAACAGGAAAATTGTGTAACTGTAATGCAAACTTTTTTTGATATTAGCTGATGTAAAAAGTGACTGATTACAAGGTGAAAATAAATGGACAGTTCATTTTCCTCTGTCTACTAGGGTCAGGGCAGGACCTGCAGCCCTGATCAAGCATCCTGAGTTTAACTCCTCTTGTCAAAGTTACTGCCTGCAGACCCAAGTGCTAATCTCTGCAACCTATTTGTTGTTCACCAATGGTTTCAAAACCAGGAAAATCTAAATCTTTCTAAAAGTAGATTGGCACATATTTTGGAACAAGTTGGCTAAACAAGGTCAGTAAAATCTGCTACTCTGTTGTCACTGTATTTAACTGCATCCTGTTAAAAAAAATGCAGCTAATTAAAAAGAGCATTGTAAAATTTTGGATTTTATGATATCTGTTGTCGGATATTTTCAGTAACCAGGCTGATTTGAATCAATGACCCTTTTGTGAATGTTTTATGAGGGAACAAGCTTGCAAATCTAGACCATGGGCATCCTTTTCCCTGCCGTGTCACAGGAATTTAGAAATGTCATGATAAGGGCAGAGATGCCGGAAAACAAGTCCTTTCTCAAATACTGTGTTAGCTCATCTGGTATTCCCTTCCTCCCTTTTCTTCTTACATTGTTTTCTTTAAATGTTCTTCCCTCCCAATAAATTTTTGTTGGAGTTCACAGTGCCTTTTGTGTTGTGCATCAGTGGTGACAAATCCTGAGCATTTTCTCTCCATGTGTGTAGGCTTCTAAATGTCACTGAGTGCGATGCTTGGGGACAAAGCATGAGCACATACACAAGGAAAATGCACCACTGTACTCTTAAGTATAGCTGTGGAGCTTCCCTTCCCTCAGAATAACTCTTGTCAATATCCATATATGCTTCTAATGCCATTTCCACACGAGACTGTTATAGCTCTATTATTCCACTTTCAACATCCTATGGAATCCTGGGGCTTGCAGTTTAGGGAGGGGCTGTCTGGCCCCTCCCTGAACTGCAAACCTCAGGATTCCATAGGATGTTGAAAGTGGAATAATAGTGTTATAACAGTCTCGTGTGGAAATGGCAAGGTTAGAAGTGGGCTGGGTTTCACTGAATCTCTGAGAAGACCTAATTCTAAACAACCTTACAGGTTGTCTCCAGGTTCAATGTACAGGAGAAATCTACATGGGATATTATCAGAAAGGAGATCCCATCATTCGGCTGTCTATTTCTATCCAGGCAAGGCTATTGTTGATATAGTAGTCTAAGCTAGTAGAAGATACTATGGAAATTATGGGAGGTACACTATGAAGCCCTGGTTTGAATCTAAAGTTGGACCACTCTTTATTTTTTGATTACTTGTTGTTTTTGTGTATATTTATGGAAAAAAATCATACTAAAACATGGGGAAATGATTTCATATGTGGTCACAGCAGCAAGGCTTTGTTATGCAAAACAAAGTATTGGTGATTGGCAGATATACCAACCATGAAAATATGGGAACAAAACAATTTATGAAGATGCTACAAGGGCAAAATTGACTAATTGGCTATGTGTAAAGGAAGGAAAGACAAAAAATGTAGTTGTGGAAAATTGGACTCTCTTTGCTGAGGTTTGAAATGTCAAACATTGTGGTGCAACATGTAGTTAATGCAGTCAAGATGTGGTCTTGTATCAGAATCAAGGTATTTATGCTTTATCATATAATAAAATGTAAGACCCAACTGTCCTATTGGAAGCTGAGAACAAAGTTGGCCTAAGTACGACAGGCTAGTAACACAAACATTTCTTTCTTTTTTTTTTAAGGGAGCAGTAGAAACATGTTTGTTATCAAAAGGTAGGTGTGAAAATTGTTAATATATATTCAGCAGGACATTGGCCTAAACGCTCAACATTACAACAGGAAATGTCCAGGAATGCAAAGAGACTTCCTCCAACTCCCCCAAGCAGCCTCTGTGCAAACTGAAACTTTGGTCTGAAAGGTTTCATGACCCACTGCAGCAAATTTTAAGGTTTGTGGAGGCTACAGTGAGAAGGTTGAAATACCTTGTTGGATTCCATCTAATAAAACAGAAAACCAAAAAGAAACCAATTCAAAGCACAGAGAAAAAGGGACCAAACATTAACATTTTATTTGAACCTGTGCAAACCAGCCAGAGTCTTAAGACACACAGGGGAGTGCTTTCTTTCAGTCCTGTCACTGTCACAGTTTTGTTTGGTAAGGATACGGGAGACAGCCTTCTTTGCTTCCACTCCCTAGAATTTATACTGTTTACAGCTATGGTATTAATGTGATTATTTTAAAATTATATTTTGCCAGGATTTTCAGCAAATTCTTTTTGTGAGTCACCTTAGGTCCCATGCCACAAGAAAGGAAGCATATAAATGAGATAAATAAAATAATAAATAATACATTTAGCATGAATTTTCTGGTTCACATGAGCCAAAGTTGACATTCAAAGCCCAAAATTTAACCAGAAGTTGAATGAGATCATTTTTGTTGCAAAAGTTTTCTAAGACTTCACTGTATTTAATTCAATTCACTAGTCCTTGCTTCCCCAACTTGCAGTGGTATTAAATATATTTCTGGGCATTGATTGTATTTCACATTTTTATAGGAACTTCGATGAAAACTCAGGAACTGAAACTGGAAACAAAATGAGTTCTCTGGGATTTTAAAAGTAGATTGGCACATATGTTGGAACAAGTTGGCTAAACAAGGTCAGTAAAATCTGCTACTCTGTTGTCACTGTATTTAACTGCATCCTGTTAAAAAAAATCCAGCTAATTAAAAAGAGCATTGTAAAATGTTGTACTTTATGATATCTGTTATCGGGTTTTTTCAGTAACCAGGCTGATTTGAATCAATGACACTTTTGTGAATGTTTTATGAGGGAACAAGCTTGCAAATCTCTGTTGGTAATTTGGGAAAGATATACATCAGGATTATTCCACACATTCAAGCAAATGACTCTGTGTGTTTTGCCAATTAGCACACAAGTGATGCTGTAATGGACATTATTTTATGTTTTTTGGATGCAGGCCTGCGGATGATGAGTAACAGGGAATTTTAACCTTTTCAGGGGCTTGGTAGACACCAAGAAGAACACTGTGCTCTGTTCTTCACCTGAGGGCAGAGATATATGCTTTCCTATATTCATGGAGCTCTCTGGGAGTAATTTTCAATCTCAGGGGATTTGAATTGGCACACATTACATTGACATACAATACTTGTCAAAGTTGCATCACTTCTAGTAAGCTGGGCATATTTTTCTCCACAGTGCCTAAGGTGCTAATAACCAATCCCACTGGGGAGTTTAGGAATATGCTGCCCTAGAATATGAACATTAATAGGAGACAAAACCTCAGTAGTGTGGAAATAACATCATGAACCAGGAAAGATAATGCAGCAAGCAAAGAAATTGTGTTCCCCAGTGGCATCTTGGAATCTTGGTTGCACAGCTTTCTTTCAGCCCTCCTTGTTATAGCGCTGTGCATGCTGCATGAACAACTCCAAAATTTGCATCAGGAACAGTGGGCTCTAGTGGCCAGTGCAACTTAAGCAAAGCAACTTGTTCCAGTGCTCTCCTTCTGTGAATAGAAGAGCTGTTTGCAGAAAGAAATTTTTATCTAACACAGATCGCTGCTGATACACTGAGAAGAAGACAGAGTAGTTTTCAGTTGCCTCTCTTTCCATTTGCAGGGTAGATTTTCTCTGGCATTTCTCACACTGTTCTGGAGAATCTTCAAGAAATGGGGATGGTGGTGGTAAAATCACTGGTAAAGTGCAAATCTACCAAAATAACCACCTTTCCTTTCTGTTTGCACAGAGGTGGGCATGCGGTAAGTGTTGGAAGGACATTTTTGGCTCCTGCATACTCTCAGTAGGCCACACTGGCATGCCTGGAAAGCAACCAGAAGTTCAGGTGAGCAGAAATCACTTCTGGTCATTTTATTCTTGCAGTAACCCAGTGGACTAACCACTCCAAAATGAAATATCTTGGGAAATAATGGCCACAGGGACCAGGTCCCCCTTATTGTTAGCTGGCTAAAACAAAGACTCACTAAACTGTATCCACTGCAGAGTAGATCCTCCTTAGCTATTTGGTAACACTAGTAGTCTATGACATGTAAAGATGAGTCCATTTCATTGTTCCTTCGTGTGTCATTACCTCTCACCCCCTACCATTAACCATTGTAGGTGTTAATTGGAGAGGCCTTCCTGGTGATGCCACGTGCTTTTGAAGTCTTCTCTGTGGTCCTTAAGAGGAAGGTATTTAGCATGGAGGTATCCAATATGCAAAATACTCTTTCCTCAGAAATTCTCTCCAACAAGTTTTAGTTTTAGATGCACTTTGAACACCCACACCCACACACACACACAGGGGAGGGGGGAGAGAGTCTCTGTACAGTCACACACACAAACACACACACACACAGGGGGAGAGAAAGAGAGAGAGAGAGTCTCTGCACAGTCCAACCTATCTATTCTATGGTCTACATTAATATTGTATAGCAGTTGTGTGTATCCTATAGGGCCTATATTATAAGTTTCAGTATTGTTGCATAATAATTCAATAATTTAAATAATAAAATAATATCAGAAGGGAAGAACCAATGTGATGTAGTAGTTTGAATGTTGGACTACAACTCTAGAGACCAGGGTTTGAGTCCCTGCTTGGCCATGGAGACCCACTGGGTGACCTTGGCCCTATAACACTCTCAGCCTCAGATAATGCTGTGATAGGTTCATTTTAGGATTGCCATAAGTTAGAAACCACTTGGAGGCACACAACAATGACAATCAGAAGGGGCCTCAGTGGGCTTTGAGGGTTAGTGGTGCTATGAACCAGGTCTTTGTGGTGCATATCTAATGCATGTGTATATTTGCCTTAAAGTTGCCTGTTGACTTAATGGTGATCTCATCAATTTCATAGGGTTTTCTTAGGCAAAGAATTGCCAGAAGTGGTGTGCCATTAGCTTTCTCTGAAATTTAGGCCACTGGATCTGTAGCAGTCTGAAGGCCTAATCCTGCTTAGCTTCCAAGATGAGAGGGAATCTGTTCTCCTCATATATTACATATCTCATATTGTAACATTTTTCTGCTAACTATAGTTAGAAAGAAGAAGCAGAATTTTTTTAAAACTAATTTTTATAATAATTTTTATTAAAATTTTAAATGAAAAACAAAAAAAAAACCCTCCCAGCTTCCAGACATCAATTTTCCTGTTGAATCTGAGTTTAACATTCCATTCCATATAGACATTCCATTCCATACATTATCTCTATTTTACAACAATCATAAACTACTGGTATTACTTTTAGCTTATATTTAACTATTTACCACCTAATTTTGTCTTCCATGAAGAAGAAGCAGAATTTTGAAGCCCAGTTTAAGACAACTGAAAGTTGACATTCAAGATTTTGCCAGTAATAAGTTTTCACTGTCATAAGTACTAGGGTTTAAAACAAATATGAATATTAAAAGATCCTGAATATGCTGAATTCAATTTCTGTCAGTTCTCATGGTTGCATGAAGTAGAATGTGCACATTTCTGGCTACAGTTTTGTTGTGAAAAGTACACAACATATGGTTAATGAAAGCGCAAGTGCAATTCTTTCATTTTGGGTGGTTGTTTTATAATGTAGAATTTACATAGTAACAAAAAGAGTGTTGCTTGATTGAATTCTCAGAAATAGAAGACATGTAAATGCTGAAATGTCTCAGAACATCTGTTGTGTTTTTGTGGAATCCTGATGTTCTGAAATCAGGAATAATTCTTGCAAATGAGAGTCTCATGGCCATCCTATAGTGATAGAAAAAAAATTCTTTGTGTTTCACATCTGTGGGAGGTTCATACATAATGTTTTTATTTGTTAATATGTGCAATTTCTGACAGTCCCAAGTTGCATGTATAATGTATCATGGGTGGAGTGATTAGAGATAGGGACTACAACCACTCCCAGAGGGAAAGTGCTGCTGTGATTAGAATGGTTGTTGACTGTCTCTGTGATTTCCTGTGTCAGACCTTACATTTGTCTTAAGTAAATCTACTTCCAAGAAAGATAAAAACACCTACATACTAAATAGAATGTCTTCCCTGAAAAAGCTTTACTGACTGCTTCACACATATATGTTGCTCTTCTTATTTGCAAAATGTATTGATTGTGTGATATTTTGTGTTCTGTCCTTCAGTAGTAGTTGGCACTCTCAGGGCACCCTAAAAAGAGTGCAAATAAAAATGCAAACTCCCTGAAGATAGACTACACACCAGTGATTTCTTCCTCTCCAGCCACCAGGTGACTTTCACAGTTTGAACCCAGTTCACTTAAAAAAAAAAATCTAATTAACTTTTAAAAATTCACCTAGTGAAGCACCTAAAATTTAATCTTTACAAAGACTGTCTTGCTTCTCTGTACATCTGATCTGTGTCATTTTAGGCACCTGAGGGCCTAAATCTAATATTTACTTCCAACCAGAGTATATCTATTGTGGGGGGGGAGGGAACTTGGTAAGTCAGCATGTATGTGACCTAACTCTAGTTAGGTGTAAACACAATATTTAAATATTCATGTTTTGTCTAAGGCAGGAGGTTCTCCAAATTTTGCTTGACTGCAGCTCCCAGCATTCCTCACTATTGGCTATGCTAGTTAGAGCCGCTGGAAGTTTTGGTTCAGCAACGTCTGGAGGGCCATATGATTCTTCCCCCAGCATCCTCTGACAAGAGGCAGATCTCTGACCTGCAGCTAGCCTTGCACTTCTAGACATGGTAACTCATCATTTCTTCTCTGTCTCATTGTGCCACTGCTGAATGTAATCTGATACCTGTCAGGTTTTTTTCCCCCAGTCTGGAGTCTCCATTTTGGGACTGAATTTAGAAGCAGACTTCAAATTTACAACAATATTTGGCCACACCTGTGGACTTCCTTATTTCTCTCCCTCTTTTAATTTTTTAATATCATCCAGCCTGATGAAGAGTTATAGAGATCCAGAAAGTTTCCACACTTTTGCAAACAGTAGTTGGCTCTAATAAAAGTATTGCCAATTGCCTGTTGATTCTGAGTTTGTTTTGTTCTTGTGGACTGACACAGTTATCTTTGTCTATACCCAACTGTGAGTTACACATATGAACTGGTTCCTGCTAGGGCTGGTCCTACCATCAGGCAGAATTAGGGAGTATGATTCTGAAACGAGAGTATGCACATGGGACACAGAAAGCTGGGTGTGGCAGAGGAATAAGAAATAAAACCTGCTGTGAGTGTTAACATTTCATGGTCCTGCTGATCATCTTTAATTCAAAGCCCAATCTAAAACTCAGTTGGGATTTTTTCCCCTCCAAAGAGGCATGGTAGTTACAATTACAGTGGGCCTGCTGTATCCACAGGTTGAGGACCCTTGAATTTAACCCATTGCACATTCAAATATACACAATATTGAACATATGGCCCTTCACATTTGCTAGGGTTAAGGACACAGGACCTTCGCAAAAGAGGGTTAAGGGCACAGGACCCTCGCAAAAAAATATCAAAATGGTGTGTGTATGTCTGGGGAAGAGGTCAAGGCACAACGGGTGGGCAGAGCAGGCACTCAGAGTCCAAACAAGGTCAGGGAAAGGCGAGGGAGAGGGGATGGGTCAGCCTGATGGCCCTGTACTTCCTCTCTCTTGCCCATCTCCCTCCTTGGTGTGTGGGGCACATCAGGAGGGTGTTTGTGATATTATGAAGTCAGGGTATGTGTCTTCCTTAGCTGGACAGGCAGCAGCCAGTGAAGGAAGAAGAGGAGCAGAGGTGGGTTTTCAAAGGGCTACCATGGCCTGATCAAAGCCGCTAAGAGGGAAGGTTTTCAAGAAAAGAAGCACTTCAGATGAGGAGGGCATAGATTGGAGAAACTCACAAAATCCGCAAATGTGGAGGGCCAAAGCAAATGTGGAGCACACTAGCCATCCGCTTCTTCTTTCAAGGTGGCTGTCCTGTGCTAGCAGCCAGCCAAGGCTTACAGCTCTCTAATTAGAGCCTCTTATCAGCAGCCATGAGCAAAGTTTGTAATAGTTTGTTAGCAAATTACTGGTCATCGTTTTGCAGTCTGAATCCATAGTAAATCCAGAGTGACAATCCAGTAATGAAGTTTGTAGACAAGGTGAAGGTCAAGGTTTCTAGAAGCGCAAGCAAGGAATCTGAATGTAAGCCGGGTGGCTTCTGCCAATAGGAACAGTTGCCTGCAACAGCTTCCTCTCATTCCTGTCCCTGTTTATATAGGCTGAGAGCCTCTCACAGCTGTTTGCCTAACTGGTGAGTTCATGATATATAAGCATTCTGAGCCTCATGGGCTCTTCCTTTTCACCTATGCTGGCTGCAATAAGTATTGTCCTTTCATATCTCTGTGTTGTGGCTGTTGGGAAGGGTCTTGTCTGGATCCTGGGATGGGGGCATGACACTGGCAGGGTTTCCTCACAAAGCAGAAGTGGGCAGCTAGCATGCTTTTTAGTAATGTAGAGGCATACTGTCTAAGCCTCACCTCACAGGGCTCCTCAATCTCCCTCTAAGCCTTGCAAGGCCACACAATGTGAAATCTGTGAAACCTCACAAGGTGAGACGTATACAGTAAGCCAGTACAGTATTAAAATTGGCATAGAGCAGCCCCAGCTGCCAGACGTGCCTCATTCGTTGGGCTCCCTCACTTGTGTGGAGCTCATCCTCAGAGACAAGGGAGCCTGGAGAATGTGGCGTGCCTGGCAGCCTGGGGCTTGTTGCTGCCCCTGTGGGTTACTCTATAAGGCATGCCTTGTCTAGCTGAAAGCTTCATGAGACTGGCTTGGGCATGCACGTTTTTTTTTTTTGTATCCACAAGAGGTACTAGAACCACTTCCTGATGGATATGGTGGTTCCACTGCACTTATTTCATTTATTCTATTCCATTCTTCAAAGGAAATAAAGACGGCCTATATACAGGTTCTCCAGCAATCCACGAGACTCCCCCCCCACATCCTCACAACAACTCTGTGAGATAGGTGATTGGAACAAGGTCATTAAACACCATAAATTACATGGTGCAGGTGGCAGGATACAGACAAATCTTTAAGAGGCATTTTGCCTATTGCCTTTGTAGTAGTGCACAGAAGCTCTCGAAACATTTTGTTTACCCTCTTTGTGTCTGATTCCTCTTCAAAGATTTCTTTGCAAAGAAGGGGAGTCTTAAAGGGATGTCTCTCTGCTGAGCCATTTAATTGCATAGGATGCTCCATTTATTGGCACAGGGCAGACAGTTGCATTTATCTTTAAAAAGGAAGGTTTCACCAGTGATAATACATGCTCTCTAAAATGCAGACCCCTGTTTTTGGTCTCCGTTACCTCCTCCCTTTTTTTCTTTCTGTAATATTTGTTTAGGGCAAGTGTTGAATCCTCCCTATACAATGACTGTTGAAAATCCCTGGCCAGGAGCGGGATAGACAGATGGTAAAACAGACCCAGGGTTCCAGTTTACAAGGGCTTCCTCAAATAGCACACAGGGAATGATAGGGCAATAAAGAGCCGGCCACCTTGTGCCTTTGTCCTTCTTTGTAACCACCAATTAGTTTCAATTTTATTATTGCTGTTCTTGGCTCACATGCTGCAAGAGCTATGTCAATCTCTTTGTTAACGACTCTTGCAGCTTTAGTGAAACTGTTTCAGTTATCTGAGGCAGAATCAGTAAAAAAAAGTCTTTAGTTGAAATCTAGTCAGCTTTTCTTAGAGCCACTTTCTCATTCCCAATATCCTACAAGAGACAAACCCTCAGGAGTGACCTATAAGTGCATTTTTGTTTAGGACCATGGCTCAGCGTGATGAAGGACAGCACCTGGTGCTTTAGAAGCCTCATGTTGTACACATGATCACTTGTCTGTGTGTTCTTTCAAGGCATGATTTCCAGATCTGAGCCCCCAATGAAAGAGGCTGCTGGTCAGACTGCAACTGCCTGTTTTGGGCATCAGTTGAGACCTGCTCATGCAAGCAGGAGTAGTAAAATGGGTGACATGTATTGCTCATTCACAGGAATCCTGGCTCAACATTTTCTGTGAACACAACCAGTATGTCTTAATGAAAGACATGGATAATCTCAGTGCTTCCAACAGTGGTCTGCAACACTGATTAAAACAGAAGTGAATTGCCTTCAGAAAGACTGAATTGTTAGTAGTTTTTGGTGATAAAAAAATTGCTTGACTCATCCGAGGTATGGTTTTGTGAGGTCCTCATTCTCATGGAGGCGCATATGCACATAGATTTTTATGCCTGTTGGCCTTTCCACACTAATCCTACACAACTACCTGGGGCATGGGCAAACTGCAGGTCCAAAGTCTCCCCATATGCATTCCCATATGCCTCTGTATATGAGTCTCCCCATATGTATTCAACAGCTCCATATATATCTCAGCTCCTTTTTACTGTAGATTTGTTCAGAGTTACAGTCTACTGATATTTGCTGAGATAAAATTCTTTGGTGTTCACTGTCAATGAAATAGCTTTATCTGATAATCATAGAAGAAAGCCTCATATTTTGTCTAGCACATGCTGAGTTTATTTTTCCTTGAAAACTCTTCAGATCTGGCATTCCATTATTTCTAAAAGGAGGTGTTGCTCACAGTTTATGACTACAGCAGATCTACTGTTGATGGAGAAAAATGGGTGAATAGATGTCTTTATTTCACATTGTCTGAGATGAATAGTAAATAAATTACTCATCTCAGAGTTAAGCTAAGTTAGATATGATGGTAAGACACCAGACCTGTTTGTTTAAGCATGGAACTGTTCCAGTTGCAGATCATAGGCCATTGTATATGAAAGAATAAGCCAGAATTCTCCCAAATGTTGGCTTATTGGGAATAAGCAAGTGTAGTGGCTGGTGCATGCTGCCTGAATGCCCACCTGGATCCCCCTGCCCATGGCGGATGGTAAGAAAGAGTCAGCAGCAAGCAAAATCTTAGCATTCTATTTCAACTGAGATCCCTGGCTTGTTGCTCATAAACAAAGATTTATGAACCAAGAGGAATCCTTGCTTCAAGATTCCAGTTTCTTGGGAGAGAATCCAGGAATCCAGCCAGGAATCCTGGTTCAGGTATAATCTAAGAGTTGTAAAGCATGAAATTTGGTGCTCTGTAACTTATTATACAATCAATACTTGATAATCATTAACTGTGATATTAATTGGCATTTTAGACACTCAGGGCTCATCAAGCAACCTTGTTTTAGAATTGTTTGTTCTGCCTAGTACATGTCAATTATCAGTATGTGCAAGCGAAGGACTCTTGAAATGTCAGAGATGTCTTCAGGGATGACCCATGGTCATGCAGACTCGGGAAGTTAAGGGTCAGATAAAATGTAACACATGTACAAGCTGTAAATTTGCTGACACTGATGCATGAATTTTTTTTTCATGTAAGCATTCTTTAATATGAACATCAAAATGGTATAAGAAGGGAAGCCTGAAAGAATAAATCATCCTTCCTTCCTTCCTTGGATGGCTCCTTTGACCAAAGTTACTTGTGTGTGTCTGTCTTTCTTTCCCTCTCTTTTCTACTTTTCCTACTTTGTGTCGGGGGTTCAAGTCAGCCCAATGTCCACCTGGGGATATGGTGAGATGTGGTTTGTTTATCCACCCTAATAGAGTGAATAGATTTCCCAAGAAATCGGAATCTTACACCAGAGTTTCTTCTTGGTTGATAAATCCTAGCAGTTTGGGAGCAAGAAGTCAGGAATTTCAGCTGAGATGGAATACTGGTTAGGAGGTGATGACTGTTTGGATTTCCACCTGTTAGAGCTTGGCCAGCATTTGCACTGAATTCATAAACACGCTGTTTAATTTCAGATTTTAATAAGCTCAGCTTATTGTACTGTTTATTCTTCAAAGATGATGCAAGCTATTTTTGTCTGATTCTTGTGGGGTTTCTTCTCACTCAATCAGCTGTTGGTTGTTTCTTTGGGGATTGTGCTAATTGTTGCATCAGCCAGGTGCTCTGAAGTCAGGGATGTCATTTTACAGAAACTTTCAAACTATCAGTGAAACTTAGCTGCTTACTGGAGATTGAATATAAAATTCATTTAATAGGAAGGAAAGGCACTAGGTGTAAGAGGCAATGGGAGGCTGGGTCCATAAGAGAAGAGCATTAGACACCTTCTTGACTTAAGGTTCATTTCCACACTTTAGTAGATATCTAGGCCAGAATCCTGGCAGTGATACAGGTGTATGTAGCCTAGAGTTACATGAATGTCCTTTTAAATTTGCTGTGCAAGTAGCTCCTTGCACAGTACTTCCTCCCAACCCTTCAAACCTGCTAAAATGAGCAGACATATGCTTCTTTGGGCACTTAATGGTTGGGGAATGGGGTAGTGATTTAATGGCTGAGAGTCTTCAGCCATGAGCAAAAGCAGCCATCTCCCTTCAAGATCTCCAGAGATAGTTAGCAGGAGAACAGCTGCTATTTTCTCCCAGCTCAAGTCTAGTTGGATGGTGCCTGAGTGTTACCCTGTATGTTGGGGGTCCCAGGAGGGGCGCCCAAATAACCAAATAAAAACACAAGCTGGGGGAATTTAACTCGAGCACTCTCTTGGCTGAACGAGAGGCAGGGTAACGTTAGCAAGGATCTTTAACCCAATGTATACAGCATCAGGTCAGAGAGTGGCTAGACAAGGTTTTAAAGCAACAAATAATATTTTATTAAAGACAAGAAACACGTAAGACAAGACATAAACTAATTAACTGAAATACGACACCTGGTCTCGTAGTCTTGGAGAGAAGCGGGGTTCCGGGGAAGAACGCTCAGCGGGGCTCGCTGAGGGGAGTTCCTTCAGACTACTGGCAGCAAGGCAGGATGGAAGTCCAAAGTAGTCCGAGGAGGTCCCAAAAGCGGGGACCTTTTATAGGGTGGATTTTACCTACAGGCTATGTCATGCTCAGTGAGAACAAAGGAAATTTGGAGTTGGACAAAGGAGTTGGAAAAGGTCAAGTTTTGCATGATTGGTTTAGCTTTGACTGACAGTAGCGTGGCCAGTTTGTTAATAGCCCGACATAAAAGAATGGTTTGGCTTTTGGTTGCATGGCTTTGTGTAGATCCGAGCCAAGCAGAGCCGGTCTGCAGGGAGGTTTTTCCCTAAAGCAACGGAGAGGCTTAAATTGCTTGCCTGAATGGGGTTTTGGAATGTACAACCATTAATGGCCGCGCCCATACGTGCTCGTCCAGGAGACCTCTGCAAACACGTGGAGAAGGGTGGCAGAGAAAGGTCAAGCAAAGGCCGAATTATTTGATATCAAAAGGATATCTAGTGCTCTCACCAGACATATCATAACCGTGATAACATGAGTGCCATTCACCCTTCTCCAGCCACTAAATATCTGACGGACCATGCATCTGCCTTTTCATGCAGGCTTGCAAGCTCAGATAGTGATGCCTGGGGGAACTATGTCCTCAGTTTACTTCAATTGGTACAAATTGCTACAAACTGAGTGCAAAGTGCAAAAGGAGTTTGCAGTCAATTAACTCAGCATAAGGAAGAGGAGAGGAATTACAGAATCTTGTTCTTCCCAGCAAGCTCTGGCAAAAGTGCTGCAGCCTCTCCTAGCTACTAATTCCTCATTAGTAACTTTTGACCACACCTGTCCTAGATTTCATCTTTGAAATGTTGATGGGTATGAAGAATAATGTAAGTAAGTCTGGCATCAAATTTCTGTGCATCTCAGCCTTTATTCAAAAGATCATTGTTCATTTTTGGCACATTGTTATCATACCCTACTACCCCTCCTATGAGATATGCAACTTTCATAAATTGGACTTATAAATGACCAGAGAACATGACTGGGCTCACACTGACCAGAGATGTGTTCAGGGTCATGATGGTGGGAAAGTCCAGATAGGATTATGCAAAACACCCTGACTCTGACGGGTTTGTGCTAATTCTTTCACTACTTCACACTTTTGCCTTTTCAAACACAGTGGAAGACAAATTGCCCAGATAAAGCAATCGGAGATGATTCCTCAATCTTACCCTATAGAGATCTTCACTATACACCCTACCTGATCAAACATTAAGAGATTTTCATGAATCTCGTCAAGGTTTTGTCACTCTGGAGTTAAGTCAATCAGCCTATTCTGGACCCCTTTGTCAGTCCTGCAGAAAAGCCCTTACATCTGTGTCAGTGAAGCCTTCAGGGTATGAAATAGGGTATGGAAATCCTAGTTTCAACTGCAGGTAATTGTAGTACATAGCACATAGTACTGCTGTTCCTCTGTGCTACCCTCAGACACTGACCCCCTCCATTGCCACTTCCTTCTTCAAGATTGGTAACTATCACCCTTTCTACCCTAATTTCTCTCTATCCAACCTTTATCACCTTACTTTCCAATAACTGTCTATGGTTCTTAAGAGTATCTGATTTTTTGTATGTTTACTTTGTTTAACTCTAACTAGAGTCCTTTCTATGGTTAGGTGAAAAGATGAAAATATCCTGCCGTTATCCTCCACTTACAGGCCTCCTTTGAGCTATAATCCCCCAAAATTCTAAGTACACTCTGGCATTGTAAGTGGACCTCAGTGTCTCCTACTTCTTAGCGTAACAACATGTCTCTTTTACCCAGCTTGTGCCAAATTTAAAGCAAACATGTGAGTGTCCTGCATGCTGCCCTTAACTCATGTTGGGAAGTAGTGCTGCTACTTTTTATCACTCACCGTGTTTTTGGACTGTAAGACCAAGAGATTCCCATTTTCTGAGATTTTATAGACAAAATCTGAGAGCAGGGAACATGTCCTTGTGTAATGGTTATGAAATAATGTATGCTTCTATGCACATGTTAAGTAAGAGTAACAATGTAGATTTCCAGCACTGCCACTTAAATAAATATCTCCAAGATATATTCAGCCAGCCTGGTCTTGTGTAAACTAATGCTACTAGTACTTGCACATCCATACTAATGTTAGTGTGTATCCAAACAGTGATGCCTCACATATGTAACCATTCTTACATATTGTCAGCAAAAATGGTTTAAGATAGCTTAGAAACTACCTAGTAATGCTGCATCTATTATTTTGTGTCACAAACCTCTGAAAGCAAACTGCTTATGAGCACCAAGAACATAGAACATCAGCTGTAAGGAATCTTAGGGAGTGTGATTTTTTGGCTCTCAGAAGAACCTCAGAAGAAGATGCACGGCTTTATTGTTGTTGAGAAATATGAGAGTTAGTAGTTGAAATCTTAAGCAGAGTAATCAACCATAAAGACAGAAGCTGAATGACAATGAACCCATGCCCACTTGCCTTCCCATTCTCACAACAGAGGCAGAAAACAAGCTTAGACTTCTTTATAAAATATATAATGTAGTTTTACTTCCAAATGCTTGTGCATAGTCAAATATATGGCATAGGGGAAGAGAGAAAAGGAATTGAAAATGGCTGCAGATCAGAGTGATCAAAAAGAAAGTGGGTCTAGAAAAGGAAACAAACATGAAGTCTACAGTAAACATGCAAACTAGCAATTACTATAGGCATGCAATGGTTGCTAATTCTAAATAGGTGTCACCTTTTTGATCTAGACTGAGAGGAGTTCTCCATATTGATCAGGGTGTTTTTGAACATTCAGGCACAGAGGGCTTTTGTGCTGCTGCTGCTGCTGTTATAGGTCTCACATGCTATATTCTATCCAATATTTGGGTAGAGTTTAACTCTCTTTCTTGGGATTGGTTTCCAGCAGATACCTGCCAAAATAAGACTCCCTTTTCAAAAACTTTCATCATGAGTTAAGCTTCTTGAGGGCAGAAAGCAGCTTTGAAAACAATGAAAAAAGAACAAGTATTGTGCAAATGTATAAACATAGATATTCTGCTTTGGTTGTAATGAAATTTAAATTAAACAAACAAACAGAAATGCAGAGGTTTAAAAAATGCCTCAAGAGCTAGTGATGTAAGTACATCTAAAACCATATTGCATGCCCTCCAACATTTCACAAATGGAAACTGGGACCTATGTGGCCAAATTACATCAGAGTGTGGTCAAAATGACAAAAGTTGTTAATGAGAAAAAAATCAGGCCCTTTTCGCATGGCATTTCCAATGCAAAAGGGCCCCTTGAGCGTTGTGCATATGTGAGGAGCAGTCCACACGGCGCACTCACATTTGTGCGACACTCAAAGGCCTGATGTGGACTGAGCATGCATTTTTTCATTTTTGGCTTGGAGCCGAAAATGCTGTGCAGTCGCACATCGCTCTGGGCCCCCACACACACTTACCTTGCGTGTGGAGTCTTGGGAGCTGGGCTGGTCATGCTTCCTGTCTCAGTGCAGCCTGGGAGCTCCCAGGATGCACTGTGAAAGGAAGAGGTGGGGCTCTCTTGCGAGCAGGAAGCTTGTGCAGAGCCAAAGAAGTAGGGAAGCAAGAGCTTCTCTCTGGAGGCTGCTTGTGTGAGCCTTGCATCCCCGCACTGCGAAAAGGTAAGGTGTGAAAAGGGTCTCAGACAAGTTAGGAAAATCTGGGATAGTTTAATTTTACTTGAGTCTATTGAGAAGGGCAACACTCTGTCTTCTCTGATCTCCACTCCTCCCATTTATTTAATTGAGTGCAAACTACTTTTGCACTTTGAACTCAGTTTGCAGCAATTGAAGTAAACAAAGAACAAAGGGGAAAAGTGGGAGAGGAGAGAGAAACCAGGCCATTTTAAAAGCAGCTGAAAAAGCGGGAGGTCATAGGTTTGATTGGGACTGGTCCTGTCAAGTTGGGACAGCTGGAAAGTATGATATAGTTCTATAGTGGTTATATGTTCTTGTAATGGGAATGTTATAATCCTGATAGTGTACACAATTTAGAAACTTTAGGATTTTTGAGCTACAAAAACTAACATTCTCAAACTGTGGTGTATTATGCCCATTATTTTATAATCATACACTTATGGAGACACAAGAATGAAGCAGGGACACGTAACATGTGAATCTGTCTTAAGTACGGTTTGCCTCTCTCCTCTGGCAGCAACATTCCAGCATGTTCCAGTTCAGATTTATAAATGGTTCATGTATCTGCAGTGGCAGCAGAATTTCCCCCCTAATTTGCTCCCATATGAATTTACTGAAATGGGTACCTCATCAGTATGAAAGATGCACCTTTTTGCATCTAATTCCACTCTTGAGGACATTTGTGCTGAGATGGGAGAAAAACAGAACTGAAAACCCCAAGAAAAAAGAAAACAGATGACTCAGCAGCCCAAGCAGGAGGGTGACTCAAAGAGTTTCTCCCTTTGTGAAGCAGTTGTACAACATGCCAAACTCACAGCTGTCTTTTGTGTTATGTAAAGGGTGGGGAACTAGTGTGGTTTAGTGGTTTGAGTGTTGGACTAGGACATTGGGAAATCAGGGTTCAAATCCCCACTCATCCATGGAAATTTACTGGGTGACCTTCAGCAGGTCACACCCCCTGAACCTCAGAGGAAGGCAAAGGCAAAGGCCCTCTGAACAAATTCTGCCAACAAAACCCCCAATAAGTTTGCCTTCAGATTGCTGTAAGTCAAAAATAACTTGAAGGCACACAGCAACAATAACAGCAACAAGGTTGGGGGTGGGGGTGGGAGAGTGAAATTCAACTTTGACTTCTATTCAGCACAAAGATAACAGCATGGTCATGCTCTGCTATCTGTTCTATGTTCTGAGACTGAGGGGCATTTGACACTAGAGAGATATAGCATTATGATTCCATTTTAACTGTCATGGCAACATCCTATGAAATCCTGGGAGTTGCAGTTTAGGGAGGGGCATTTTGAAGTCTCAGCCAGAGAGCTCTAGTAGCTTCCCAAACTACAAACTTCAGTATCCCATAAGATGTTGTTAGTTAAAGTAGAATTATAGCACTATAACTGTGTAGTGTGAAAGCTTTCTGAAAGACTAGAGCATGTAAAAGTTGGGGAGCGTTACTGTCCTCAGTTCTTGGCACTGGAAATTAAGATTAGGACTAAATTTCTATCAGGTTATCATGATATATATATATATATATATATATATATATATATATATATATTTAGCCAGACGATCAGCCATACTAAGATTTCCAAGGAGCACTGCAAATATGCTGAAATCCATTATTTAACATTCTGGATAGGAAGAGGATTCTGAAACTACAAGTTGGATAGTAGATGTCTGGGGTAAATATATGAATTTTCAACTCTGATTTTTTGAGATATGTATTTGTCCAGGGTTGACCCAAACATTCGGCAGGGTAGGACTAGGTTGGACACTTGCATATCATGGGTGTGTGTGTGTGTAAGTGTAAGAGGCAGCATGATATAGCGGTTTGAATGTTGTATTATGACTGTAGATACCAGGGTTTGAATCTCTGCCCTTTGAAAAAAATCTTGCCAAGAAAACCCTATGATTAGGTTTATCTTAGGGTCATCCTCAGCCAGAAACGACTTTGAAGACACACAACAACAACAAGTGCGGGGGAGGGGGGATGCATCAAAAAGAGAGCAAAAGAAGACATTTATATGCATAAAGCTGCCTTTGC
Organism: Ctenosaura bakeri; assembly: GCA_948474755.1. NCBI lineage: Eukaryota > Metazoa > Chordata > Lepidosauria > Squamata > Iguanidae > Ctenosaura > Ctenosaura bakeri. Next base: position 210,854 of record CAOLHI010002627.1, on the reverse strand, counting down.
AAATGTTTTTGTACAGATGCAAAATTAAAAAGTATCTTTATAATTCAAACAGAATTGTAGCACATCTCACCCAAGGGAAAAAATAGTGACCAGATGACCTGTTTGACTACTGAGTCAACTTTCTGGTGCTAACTATGGATGGGCAATTTTGTGGTCCCTCAACTTCTTCCTTATAGTTCTTCATATTTAAATCAGACTTGTTAGCTCTTCAAAGAGAAGACACTTGCAAAAAGACAGAGGACTGTCTTCTGTAAGAGACACGAGGCCATGCCAAATGGGCCTGATAACAGATTTTCAAGGTGTCTTGAAAGGACAGCAAATGGTTTGTTACTGTATTTTTTATTATTGTATTTTAATGCCTATGACATTGGGAGATGCTTGTGGGATTTTCTACCTCATGTGCCGAAATAACTTGGCTGGCTTCAGCTACTGTGCATGTTGACTTAGGTGGGCAACGGGCACTATCTGCTACTCTAGCCATTTCCACACTGTACTTTTATAGCACTATTATTCCACTTTCAACATCCTATGGAATCCTGGGGTTTGCAGTTCTGGAGGGGCTGACTGGCCCCTCCTGAAACTGCAAACCCCAGGATTCCATAGGATGTTGAATGTGGAATAATAGTGCTATAAAAGTATAGTGCGGAAATAGGATGTTGAATGTGGAATAATAGCGCTATAAAAGTATAGTGCGGAAATGGCCTCTGTCTTAGGCAGAAAAGTATTTTACAGAAGCCCTTAATATGTGCATATTGACTTCTTCACTACCAACCACTGCAAAATATAAGTGCTTTCAAAAATGACATTTATCAGAATCTTGTAGGATGCCAGTGGATTTTCTGTTTTTGTTGAAAAGATGCTTAGAGCACTTGTGTCCCTCAGAAAGACAACAAGTAGAGATTTTCCAGAAATAACCCTCCTTTTTAGTCCAAGTGTCCAGACTTGATATGATCATTGCATTTGTAAAGATGTGTCATTTAGCTTACCTGTGGATGCCAAATAATCATTTTCTACAATATACATTTGTCTAGCTCCAAGAGTCCTCCAAACCTTGATCCTCAAACATTTTCTTCAGACAGTAGTGGAAAAATATGATCATCTTTTAAAAAAACTATCTGTCAGGGTATCCAGTACTTCAATCTGATGTAGTATCAGAAATTTTTATATCAAGCCTTCAGACTTGCTGCAATGTTTGCCTCTCAGGTCCTGGTACAGCAGAATATAATGCTTTCCACTTTATGTTTAGGTAAAGCCCAGTTTCTCCCTCAACATATTCTCAGTTTGCATTTCCAATGTAAAATATAGTGCACATTTATGCCTCTTTTGTGAATAGCTAGAAATCACTATATGCCAGGACCTCACACCTGGAATAGTATCCACCTCTCTGTTATGTATGCTAAATGACAGCTAGGGTTGTTAAACAATATGACGACTAGCCCAAGCCCTGCAGGATAACTTTTATTGCTGAAAAGTGTTGCAAGCCAAACAGTTAGCTGAATATACATTCCCAGTCCTAACTCTGAGCTAAAACAGGAAACTGGGTGGTCCTGATATGTTTTTCATAAGTTACCCAGGATCACTCAACTAGCAGGACTGTGGAGAAGGGGAAATGCTATTTGAAAACTAATTTGTCATATCCTGACAAAGTGATTTAATAGTGAAATAAGCACAGCCTGCTCATGGCAAGTCTTAAAATATTTCCTAAATGCAATAGAGGTTCAGAGATGTAAAGTTCTGAGCTGGTAGCCCCTACCAAGGTCCGATGAAAGCCATTAGGCCTTGCAGACTATGGCACAGTCAGGTACTTTTAGACTCTGGACAGAATCATCTTACACTGGGGGCGGGGGAGACAAAGTATGATCCTGCAGCTGCATGCATCCACCCACTGGCTGTTTTTGTGACCCCTTTACTCTGCTAGACCACCCTTTTTTTCCAGCAAAAGAGGGTGAATTGCTCCTCCTGGAAGCCTTTTGGAGCAGCAATACATTTTAGGGAGATATTTTTGGCATTCTTGAGGCTCCCAGAGAGTATCAGCGCAGAAAAATGGCCCTGGATCTGCCAACATTGCCCACCCTGTTTTATACACATGCACATACCCCTTTCAGATGGAAATGTATATTAGTTTACTTTCATTAAACTATGGCAAGATTGCCTTGAAGTGCTCAAGGGGAGTGTAGCTTCTGGTCATTCTACATTTACAGCCTGTGATGTTGGATAAGTTGGCCTCTTGACTCTTGCCTAGGGATGGGCCAACCGAATCCTCGAATCCTTGGCAGGGATTCGAGATTCGGGAGTCAGAATCCCTGTGCCAAAATATGCAAACTGAATCTTTTGACTCTGCCACCCAAACAGTTTGTTGGAGACTGGGACTCCTGAAAACTTGGGAGACCTGGACACCTAAAAACGTGAGAGACCAGGATGCCTGAAAACTTGGGAGACCAAGACATCTGAAAATTTGGGAGACTAGACACACAAGGGGGGATGGCAAGTAGGCAAATTTTTCCCTTGGAGTAATAATGGCCTTTGCTAACAATTTCACAAATTACATCTAGGGTTGTATTTAAATTGAACATTTCATGTTTAAGTTCAGCACTTGACTAGAAGGTACAGGCTTGAGATTTCAAGGACAGCTGAAACATTCCTTTGCATAGCTCACTTGCAAAGCTCTTTCAGAGACAATTCTGGGGTTTGCAGTTTTACAAGGGGTCACAGCCTTCTCTGCCAAAGTGTGCTGGTGCATGATCAGACTACAAACCCCAGCATGCCAGAAGGAGCTATGCAAAGAAAAGCCAGTTTTGACCTGGATTATCTCTGTATTGTAGTGGTCCTCTTTACACAGGCAGGAAAAGGTGTGATTAATCCACATTTTCCTGCCTGTGTACAAAGGACCTTCATGACATTTTCAGTCTGGGGAGATCCTGAGGCAAAACTATGACAATTGTCCTGGCCAGATTTCTTCAGAGGGAGGTCTGCCTTTGCCTAGGCTTTTGCTAAGGTGAGAGAGTGCGTCTTGCCCAAGATTATCCTTCTTTCCCTTGCTTTTTAAACCCTTTTTTAAAAAAGGATTTGAAAGATTCGAGATTCATGGTTTCCCAGAACCTTCCAGGGATCTGGATTCAGATTCGGAAAATTTCTGGATTCGTCCCATCGCAACTCTTGCCTATTGGTCCTGCCCAAATGGCACCACTGCTTGCTGACAGTCCACTGACTCCACCCACCAGGGTGAAGGGATGGGAGACAAGGTGAGTTAGGGAAAGAGGCACAGAATGCATGGGAGGGAAGGGCACCCATTAGAATAAATAGCGTTTTCACACTGTTTCCTAAGTTTCTGCAATTCAGCTTCAGATGAAGGGGATCCACAGTCCTTCATGGCCCAAAAGTTCACCACTGAAGCCCCTTCCTTACTGTATGCTGAAATAGTGGTGTCATCAGGCTCATAATCTTGCAGTGGCTAGTTGATAAATTGTAACAGCCTCAGAGGAGCTGGAGTAACTGCAGCATCTCACTTGCATATATTTGCCTATAGAGTAGCAGAAACTCAGAGCAGAGTGACCAACTTAAAATCCAGAGTGTGGTCAGAGTTACCTTTAAGGGAGATTACCTAAGGGTTGCTAGGTGAAAGCAATGTCTTCCTACTTACTTGGAGGAAGCTTACTTATTAGAGAGCCAGTGTAGGATCATGGATTGAGTGTTGGAGTCAGACTCTGGGAGACAGTGGCTCAAATCCCTGCACAGCCATGGGAATCCACTGAGAGGACAAGTCACACTGTCTCAGCCGTCAGGGAAGGCGATATCAAACCTCATTTGAATAAATCCTGACAAGAAACTCTTAGGAAGGATCACTATAAGTCAGATTTGACTTGAAGGCCCATAACAACAGCAACAATAATTATTTTGAGTCACCTAGCCTAATCATTAACCGCAAGAGTGCACAGTCAGCCCTGCACATTTGTGGATTTGATTATTCACAGATTATTTGCTGTCACCTCTGCTGCCTCTCTGTGCCATTTTTAATAGGGACTACAAGCCTTGTGAGACTGAGAAACTGAGAACAAGGCTTGTAAGTCCCTATTAAAAATGGTGTGGGGGCAGCAGTGGAGGTGGCAGTAAGTCCCAACAGCCACCCACTTCTGCCCTGTGAAGGAACCCTGACGCCTCAAAGGAATCCATGGTGGGTTGAATATGGTGATCATATGTTTTGTGTGTTAAATATGGTTTGGGAGTGCCTTTTCCACCTTCACGGGGGTCCTGTGCCCTTATCCCTAGCAAATGTGGAGGGATGACTGTATAGCTGCAATGCCTAAGGGACTCGTAGATGTCACACTTTTCTACTATACAGTCTGTTGCAACAATAGCTGATTGTTTGTTAGCAAAGCCTTCCTGGCTTATCTACCATGAATATTCTTAAAATGTCAGGCTAAGCACATGTTCTTTGCTATTTGACATCTGGGGGAGTCACTCCCCCCTTGCACCAGTGTCAGTGAGCTTGTTTTCTAGGGCATGTTGGCTAGAACAGGAGGAGGACAGAAGCTCCTCACATGGACCGCTCTCCAAGTCTTTCTTTTCAGATGCACATGTCTGGCTAACACAGCCTTTAACTTTGAGGCAGGCAGGCAGGCATTGTACTGCAGTGTGGGTGGAGGAGGAAGAAAGCGCATTCTCTTGTCTGTATTTGGCAGGGTGAGAAGAGGACACTACAGCTCTCTCCCTCCCAAATTAAATCAGAGCAATATGGCTAAAACAGGACTCCCACAGATAGCACCTGTTGCTTCATCACAAAGAACCAAGTATGTTATTCCCCAGCATCACGGAGCTGGCTGGAAGCCTCTCTCTCTTCAGACTGTCACATGGAGAGACAAGAATATAGGCTTTTGGCAGAGATAGGGGGAGGCCTGGCAGCTTCAGTGCTGTTTCTCAGCCAGAATTCAGGCAACACGTGCAAGGTACTCTTTTCCAGCAGCAGTGGGCAGCGCTGTTACCATAGAGCCTCCACATCACAGAGACCCATTCTGCTTTCTTAGAATACACAAAGCTTCCATTGACAACCAGTATAACATTTACCCAGGGCCAGACACTTATTTCCTTTCATTTACATAAATAAAAAGAACTGAAGTTTTGAGAAAATATTCCTACTCCTTTGGATTACAACTTCCAGTCCAACTTAGAGTCATCTAGCCTAGTCAGCAGCAACAAGGGTGTATAGTCTTGATGCCTAAATGATGGTAGATGTCAGACTTTTCCACAGTAAGGTCTGTTACAACAATGGCTATTTGCTTGTTAGCATGACTGCCTTCTTGGTTTATCTACCATGGATATTCCTAAAATACCGGTACTAGGCTAAGTGCATGTTATTTGGGAGGGGAGCTTGGGGGCTAGGGATTCTGGGAGTTATAGCCCTAAGTGTAACTTTTTCCAAGTTCTGAAAAAAAAAGATTATAACTAAAAACTAGAGAGGACTTAATCAGAATGTAAATCAGATTTCTGTATGTATATCATTGCCACTCCCATCATATTAGGATCCAAATCCCCACTCAGCCATGGACCGCCCTGCATGACCTTGGGCAAGTCACAATCTCTCAGCCTCAGAGGAAGGCAATGGCAAACCATCTTTGAATTTAAAAAAAATCTTGTCAAGAAAACCTCCTGATAATTTGTCTTAGGGAACATAATTTAGAAATGACTTGCAGGCAACAAGAAGCAAAAAAATTTCAACTTTGAGATTTTCTGAATGTGAAATACGCACAACCTGGAAAGAAGGCATGTCAAATGTATGAGTGTGTGAAATTTGCAAATATTCTGAGAAAAATTGCAGTGGGATTTCCATTTGGACATTCCCTTGTTTTCAGTTATTGGTTACATTCTTCTAAAAACAAGAAAGTAGCCTTAACTAAATCTTATCCCATCAGAGATAGCAGCTGGCTTCTATGTCAGGTAATGAATTTGTTTAAGGTTTCAGAATAAACTTTAAAGAAACTGTTTAAGATACTGAACCTGTTTTGGGGACAGGGTTCATCACTTTTGATAGTTCCTTTAAAGTTCAGATTAAATCCACAGTGGATTTCTAGAGTCATGGAAGCATCAGGCTCCACTGCATTTCAGGATAAGATGTTGAATAGAAACAATCAGTAAAGGAAAAATACTAGAGAGTACTCTTCATTTGTACATTAGACAGGTCAGTGTTTGCTTTTAGCTAGCGTTAGTGATGGTTGTTTGCCAATTCTTGTGATATAAATTTCCAATTAAATAGAGAAATAACTCTCACAACAACTATTGTCATATTTTATAATAAAAACATTTATTTTTATAACCATTAACAGGAAAATAGATTAAAGAAAGATAAAATGTCTGACTCATGCTAAATGGGGATATTTTTGGCACTTAACAGAATACCAGTGAATCTCACCAAACATGCATGCAAACAGTAAAAAATGTTGTACAGTGAATATTGATTACATACTAAAGGCATTTTAGAGTATTCTTTCTTCATAGCTTAATAGTACAATTATGAAAACATGGCCACAGTGTCCAAAAAAAAAAAAAAAAGCCCCCCTGGTCTCATCCCTTCTGACCCTAAAATTTATCACACCATATTCACTTGGTCATATTTGCATGTTATAGCATCTTACTATAAAACAGCAGGAAGAAATTTGATCAGTCCTCTAATTTTATGAGACCATTTTTATTAATGTGCTGTGTTTATACTAAGAATGTCAATTACCAAAGCTGTATTTTTTTCCATTCATGCAGTTTCTAACTTTTCATCTTGTTACTTCATCCAGAGAATTTCAAGCTGTGTTTTCCAGAAAGCTATGTGGCAAGATACCGTGCAGGGCTCTGGGTTTTCAGTGTAGGACTTTATAATCTCTAGCTTTCCTGTGTCACATTGGGCACTGGTTCTGGAACTCTCTGTGTGTGCATGCACACAAATGCATGTGGGTAGGAGTGTGTGTGTATGGCACGTGCTTATTTGTGAAGCAGCTACTAACATGGCATGAAGGAATTTGTTGTTTTACAAAGACAGCTAAATCCTCAGCAAGAGCCAATCTCTTCTATAGCAGTTGACTGCATGACTTCAGTCTCTGAAAAGGTTATTCTCCTGGACTATAAATCCCAGAATCCCTCAGCTGATGTTACTATGTAATCCTGAGAATTATCTTTCCAAATACTGAATATAGCACAGGTATGCAGAAGTGAAGAATAAACAGGAAACTTACTTCATAAAACCTTAACTGTGGTTGAAGGAAAAACAAACAGTGGAATAGAGATTAGGAATAAGATTAACTTTCTTACTTATTGGGATTGTAATTTATTAGGATTATATGGGATTATAAAATATTTACCACAGGAGTGAGCAAAGCATGGACTTGGGGTCACATGCATGCCTCCTGGCTCCCTTCCCCTTCAAACTCTGATTTTTATTTGTCTGGGCATAAAAGGGTGAAATGCCTGGGAGCAAGGGGGAATGGCAACTCACCATTTTAGGAGGTTGCAGCTCACTTGCTTTGTTTAAAATACAGGCTTCCTCCACTTATCTGACAGGTTAGAGACTGGAGCACTGTCAGAAAATGGAATCAGTTGAAAATCAGAACCCATGTACTGTACTGTAGGGAGGATGAAGAACTTATAGAGGTTCACTTGGGACTGACTGTGCAGTTGCTGCTTGCAAGGTTCTCAGCTTGCTTGGCACCTTTTTCCCTCCTCCCAGCTAGCTTTGCAAGGAGCATGTGCGCAAAAGCCATCCCAAACGAGCCTCCTTAGGCATGAGGAACTGATGAAAGAGTGTAACCCCTGTTGAATTAATGGAACTTGTCCTTAATTTGAAAGCCTCAAAAGAGCAAATTGTCAGATAATGGGGTATTAAAAGGCAGGGGCTTCCTGTACCTATTTTTTTTTTTTTGAAAACTAGAAGAGGACTTCTAACCAGTCCCCACTCCATCTTTGGCAGTTTTTGAGGTTTCCAGAGAGTCCCAGGAGCAGAAAATTCACCCCTGGATCTGCTGGAGTTGCCAACCCTAAACACTGGTGTTCTCAGCTTTGGCAAAGGATATCACCTATTTTGAGTGAGGAGCTGATTTCAAGCTGCCTTTTCCAGGAGCGTTGAATGTGAAAGTTGACTAACATTTTCTTAAAATAATAATCAACTTTGTCAAAAACTGAGAGTGGCCCACTTCAGATGTCACAATAAGCCAAGGTTCCATGGCAACTTTGGTTTATCAGGGATAAGTAGTGAGCTGACACATGCTGTCCACTTGTTCCCACTGGGGGCTGGTGCAGCTTAATTAATCATCGACTTTCTAGCCATTGTTTGTTTAATGTGATGTTTGGACCTAGCTGGAGCTGGTATTCTGGCAGCGAACCAAAGAAATTGCCCACATTTTGTTAGAAGGTTCTTTCTCTGGCTTGGTATGGGAGAAGCAGGCCAGAATATTGGATCCTACAAGGTTCAGATGTCCTGCTGAATTAATGACAGATTGACAATTCCTGGTCTGAGCTACTACTGCTGCAAGTAGGATTGACTGTACTGTACTAGCCAGCACTGCCCGGAATGCAAATAGGAGGGATCAGCTAGCATACTTGACCCACTAGTTCTGGCTTGTTGAAACATTTAAATGTGTCTCTTGTTTAAGAGGACATTTTTATAAAATGCTACACAGATGGTATATGACACCAGAAAGATTGCAAAAAATAACTAAAAATGGAAATGCAAGATGTTGGAAATGTGATGAAAATGTGGGGTCTTTTTTTTATATGTGGTAGACCTGTAAGATAGCAAGAAAATTCTAGAAGGAAATACATGATGAAATTCAAAGAATTTATAATTTAAATTTTGAAATGGAGCCAGAGTTTTATCTGTTAAATATGCTAGGGCAACAAAGAGAAATAAGATGTCATCAGAAGATATTGCTATATCTGATAACTGCTGCAAGACTGATATATGCGCAATATTGGAAAGAAAGGAAATATGTTGATATAGAAGAATGGAGATTAAAAGTCCTGGATATGGTAGAAACAGAAAAGTTAACATTCTCTTTGAAAAATAAACCTATCCAGAACTTTGAAAGGGAATGGAGAGAAGTTTTGAATTGGTTAAAGATATAGAATAAGAAAGGAAAAGGAACAAAGTAAGATTGTAAGTAATGTAATATAACAATGTAATAAGGCAATGTAACAAAGCAATAATGTAACAATGTAAGCTGTAACAATGTAAGATCATCTTCTCCTTTGGAATGTGTCCCGTGTTGACTTTAGAATTCTACAGGACTCTTTCCACTTGGCTTGTTATCCATTCAGTTATTGTTATTGTAGACTCTTAATAAATATTAATTGTTTATTACTCTGAGAACTATGTACTACACAGCTTCAGACTGCATGTGGAGGTGCTAGAATGATCACTGAATTCATGTTTCCCTACCCAGCTGCAAAGAACAGTCAGGGCAGGCAAGCCCACAGTGCGAGTGTTTCCATATGGAGGATTCCTCTCCCCAGCAGTTGGTAGCCACTGTTGTCTTGTTCTGTCTCTTTCTCCTCCTCTGTTTTGTACTGTAAGAAAATTAAAAAAGGGGGGGCATGTGGAAGATGACGTCCAAACTCTCTGTAAAATTCAATGAGGGATGCAGGACATCGTAGCAATTCAGTGAGAGATGCAGCTTATGATAACAGTTTAATCTGAAACCTCTGTAATATTCCATCTTGTTTTATTATTGCCCACCCACCCCACAGCTACATATTACTGGACTATCTAAATGCTCTACAGGCACCAGATACTGCCTGATCTTGGAAGCTAAACAGGGTCAGGCCTGGTTAGTATTTGGAAGGGGAACTGCCAAAGAATTCCAGGTGCTGTAGGCTATGTTTACAAGGAAGGCAATGACAATTCCTTGTCTTAAAAATCTGTATGAAATTCATGGGATTGCCATAAGTCAACAGGCAACTTAGAGGCACATATATACACATAAGTTACTGGGAAGATGCTGGATGAAGTGTTGGAAGATGTAGACAAGCAACACGTATCTTGGACTGCATAAAGCTGCGGTTGGTCAAGTATGGCCCCTCCAGATGTTGTTAGACTGAATCTCCTAGCATTTGCTACCGCTGGTTTGTGCTGACTAGGACTGATGGGGATTGCAGTTCAACAGCATCTGGAATGCCACACTTTGCCTATCCCTGACGTAAACCTATAGAAGTAATGTTCAAATAAGGCATTAATGGGATTGAATATTCACCGTGAAGTCAGTTCCTCTCTGAATTTAGTGGTATTTCCATGCAAGAATATACAGGACTGCAGTCTAGCAGTAAGATATGTACAACTATGGTATCCAAAAATACATTAACAGAGCTTCCTTTTTCCTTTTGTATTCTACTGTTCTTCCTTTGTGGTGATATATTTTCTACTTTATGGGTTTGTAGCAAAAAGTTAAGAAAAGCCTGGAAAATGGTACACTAGTTTCTTTACCATTGTTGTATGTACAAAAATAGAAGCCTAGCTTGTGTTTCTGGGAATGTCAGTCCAACACCACTAATGAATAATTCTTAAAATCCCCCCTCATCAGTAAAACACTGACAGATGGATTCTTTGCATTTCAGGTCATTTCCCCATTTGAGGACTTAAAGGTCCATGTCAGTGTTGCAGGATTTAATTAGCAGCAGTGCTTCAACATCACTGAACTAATTACTACTTTCCCAAAAGAAAGAAAGTATATGCATGGGGCGGGGAAGAGGGGGAAAGAATACTCTCCCCTGAACAGATGAAACTTGATAATAACACACATCTTAAACAGAACTACAGAGTGCCTTCTTGGCAGAGAAATAATGGAGCTGATAAAAAAAGTACAACAATATTTTGTGCATGTTTCTTCATAGATACAGTTTCACCATTAAGTCTTCATCTTAATCTGCCATTACAGACTAAATTGGTTAGGGAAGGTTCTTGTCTCCTCAAGTCCGCTGTAACAAGGGACTACAGTAATCCAATTTACTGCTGCCTCCATTTTCAAGCAAGGCTGTTACTATTAATGGGTTTTCATTATTAATGGAGCAGTATTTTTATAAGCAGATCTAAGTACAAACCTGCAGTTAAAATTATTTTTTTCCATTTAAAATTATTGAGTTTGTTATAAAAATATTTTTCATGGTTAGGTAATTGTGTTGCGAACACCCATCCCTTAAAAATAATGTTATTTCAAAAGAGACTCAGATTTAGGCTGCAATTATAAACAAGTAGAAGAATAGTCTCTCTATACGTACCATGAGCTAGCTAGTCTGTCTGTCTATCTTTCAATGGCTGGACATTCTCCTCTCCGGCACTTATTACAAGATTCTTTTTATTCTTCTAATTTATGGAAAAAAATGAAATCTGCAACCAAAGTTCCACCACTCAAATTCAGCTCTTTGCTGCTGTAGATTTTGGTTACAGAAGAATATATCGTCAGGCAGCATGGTGTAGTGTTTGAGCACTGGATTACAATCCTGGAGACCAGAGTTTGATTCTTCACTCGTCCATCCGTCCGTCACTCATCATTCTTCACTCATCTTCACTCATCCACTGGATGACCTTGGGCATATCACACAGTTTCAGCCCCAGAAAATCCTGTGGTAGGTTCACCTTAGGGTTGCCATATGTCAGAAATGACTTGAAGGCACACAACTACAACAAAATCCTGCCAATGCCATTTCATTTGAGCAGCTTCTAAAATAGCTACAGAGGAAGCAGGAAATATACCATCTCTCTTTGCATATTGGGGAGAAATAAAATACAGTGTTGGTTCAGGCTATTTTACTGCCTTAGCCTCCCCCTTTTTTCTGAAAACCCCATACTGCATTTTCTTCTGCAGAATTTTCCCTACTGTATCCCATACATAAAATGGTACTTTGCAGGAGAAGTGCTGCCAGTGAGAATATTGTGTTAGTAAGAGGGTGCACACTTACTCCCAACCTGGGCCTTTGTGACAGAGGGTAAGTTGTGTGACGAGTTGCCAGATCTCAGGGCCTGGAGCTTCTTTTCCAGTCCTCAGGGTGAGAAAGATGAATCTCAGAGATAGAACACTGCTCTCTTTGTGTGTACCTTTGTGTACACACACCTATTATTGTGTGATGCTGGTCTTGCTGAAGATAGTTTTGGAATGGCTGCATACTCTCTGACATTTCACAAGTGAGAACCAGGACACATGTAGCAAAACAGCATAAGAGTGCGGTCAAGATGGCAAGAGTTATTAAGGAGGAAGAAAACAAACTAGGAAAGCTTCAGCAGTTTGCTTTTGTCTCAGTCTTCTGGGAAGGGCAACATTCTGCTCCTTCCTCTGCCCTCCCCTCCTCGGTACAGACCATCTGAGTGCAAATAAAGGTGCAAAATGGAAGGAAGAGTAAATAAAAAAAAACTGGGAAATTTTCAAAGCAGTTGAAGCAATGGGACAACAGAGGGTTAGTTGGGACTGTCCCTATCAAATCAGGACAGTTAGAGAGTATATGCTGCAGACTCTCCAGGGACCCACTTGATATACTTTTCCCCTCTGTCCTCTCAAGCATTATTAAGGCCCTTTCCGCATGGGGTCATTACTGTGGGTTACCACATTGTAGTGTCATACTGTTCTGCACGTGAGAGCGAAGTAGCCTTGTGTTATTTTCCATTGTTCTGCATGGAATCTGCTGTTAATGGGCTGCCATGTGGTGGGAAAGTGCCGTATTTAAAAACCAGAAAAATCTGATTCACATTCTGACATCGAAGTAAATTCAGTTTTTTGAGTGATGTGGAAACTCACATCTGCATCAATGTGCATTGGTGGGCAGTGGAGAGCAGGCTATAAGGCCGGAAGTAAGTATGTGGTATGTAGTATGTATCTACATTGGTATGCACAAATGGAACCACCCAAAACCAAAAATACCCCCCCAAAAAAACCCCCAGATAATCACAGCCACCAGGGTGGAGTGAGAGGATCCAGGGGAGTTAGCATGGATGCATGAACTGGTACTCCTCTGCAGGAAAACACTTTAAATTGGGGTATGTGCAGAAAACAACAAAGGAAACCACATTATTTAAATACGCCATGAAATGGCACGAACCACTTCTCGCCCCTCACATGGAAAAGGCCTAAGTCTCAAGTCTGGGCCCTGCACTACAAAGACCTAGGATATTCCCAGACAGTGAGACTTGTATATCTTTCCTTAAAGGCTCTCCCAGTAAGCAGTAGGCAACTTCTGTCAATAAAACTCTGGAGTTGAACACAGTGTTTTGGGAAAGGAGGAACCATGTACTGTTACTGCAGTTTAGGCCTCCTTGGAGATACCCCTAGATATCATTTTGATATCAATAATTTGGCTCTCTTCCACCACCCCTCTCCACATGTTTGTGAGGCCCCCGGACAAGCACAGAACTAGGCTCAGCCACTAATTGCTGAACATTCCATTCTCCACCCAGGCAGGCCAGAAATAGCCAGATCCTTGCTTTAGGAGACCTCTCTGCAAACACCCTCATTATGTATGCACGCTGTTTACAAAGGACTCCCTGCCCCAAGCAGGCAACCTGGCAAGCTGAATATTTGACTGCCAGGCACTGAACATTTGCATACTGTCTACCTCTTTGTCAATGTGGACTTAACTCAATCATGCTAAATCTTGACCTTTCCAAAGCTTTGTTCCACGCCCAAAACGCATTGTTTTCCCCAAGTAAGGAATAGCCTGCAGTCACATTTCCCTCTATAAAAACCCCTGATTCCGAGACCATCCTTGGATCGCTCTCAAGTTCCAGACCACCTTGCTACTGCTTTGCTTGGTGAGCTTCCCCTCAGCTCCACTTGCTGGGATACATCGAACCCCAGTATTGCTCTGTATCTTCTTTCCGGGCTTCAGGAACAGGTTTTGTATCACCCGAATCAACTATCCCTCTAAAAATCCCACTATCATACTCACACCTTTATTTTCCTTAGTTATCTGTGTGTGTGTGTTGCTTACATTGTGTGCCTGTATTTAATAAAGATCGTTCATTTATTTCCCACATGGTTTGCTTCTTGACTTGGCCTGACCCCGTAAACATGGGGTTACAAGATCCTGCTGCGTTACCCTGCCTCTCGTAGTGCCAATCAGTGCTCTTGACTAATTTTCCCATCTTGTATAATTGTAAGGTTATTTAGGTGTCCCTCCCGGGACCCCCAGTAAACAGGGTAACAGTTCCCTCATGGGAATTTCCCCAATTTAGCCTAGGGCCCCTGGAATTTGATTCTTCCAGGCAGGCAGCCACTTCTTATGCCTATTAGAGATGCTGAGCTTGGTTACTCATAAGGAAAATTGGTGCAAGGACATAGTGAAGTCATCCATAACTGAACTGAGATAGGGCAATGCTCTGGATCCCTAGCCCCTTGCTCTTGGACTTTTTTTGTCTTCTCTTCCCTAAGCTGAACATGTCCAATTCTTTTAACCTTTCTCTATATCTCTTATTGTCCTTGTTGCCCTTTTCTGATCGCACTCCAACTTGTCTATATCCTTCTTTAAAATGGCAGGTTACTTTTAAAAACTGATTTGTTCCTGTTAGATTACAGTATTTTACAAAAAGAGGTTTAACTTGTTTGCAAAGTAACTGTGCATTTCTTTTTTTCCTTTTTGTTACATAAAAATGTCCTCTTAGGAAGGATAAGATAAAACAGATGTTGTTACTACTTGTTTCAATGTTCAGAAAGTAACTTCTTGTATTCTTTGTTGCCTTGTTTGGTACTTTAATACTGGCCTCAGCCGTCCTACTTTTTCTTCAGGTAGCCACTGTCCATGTCAGCATTGCCAGGTGCATTATGGAGACTTTTCCTAAGTGTCTCCCAAAGCACAGCACAACAGAAACATTTGGCTGGCTGCAGAAGTCACACAAATTCTCTCTTCATCCATCTGCTCTGGAGAAGGGCACTCATTGCTTGCTGAAGCCTCCTTTTCAGGCAGCATCTGCTGTCTCTTCCTGGATTTCCATAGAAAACATGTGTATGCCGGATTGGTTGGCTGCTAGCTGTTCCAGCTTGTTGTTATGAAGTTGAGAGGTGAAAGCTAGTGCTATATTTAACTAAGTGATCCATTAAAGCAACAATTTTCTGGTTTAGACTTCATAGCAAAATCCTTTGTCATGGTGGTAAGTAAGAAGATATTGGATTGGGCTAGGTACAAAGGATCCTAGAAGATCCACTTGATAGAGATGCAAGTGGGGAAGGAAAATTCTGCAGTCTTGTACCCAATGAACTGAGATGAGGCCCCAGACATTTGTAATACAAGATCTGTTAGTTCTTATTCTGCTACAGGATTTTTATTTTATTGTTATTATTTCATTTTAGTAATCTTTGCTATGACAGACTTAACATGCCTACCCTCTTGGAATCTGTATCTGAAATCATAGAAAAGTCACAGAATGTACCCTGGATCCTGCTCAGAGATAAGGATCAGCTTTTATTAAAGCTCTCTTTTTTCACAGTAGCAGTTGAAGTTGAGGGGAAAATAAATTTATCTTGTTCCGGACATGAACAAAGCGATGAGGCTCTTGGTCTGACTGCTGGAGATAGTGGTTTTTCAAGTGAAACCAATACACACACACAAAAGATACCAAAATAGATTAGCGGAATAGGACGAATAGAACTCCCATAAGGGAATGAAAGTGAGCTATTAATACTATTCACTCAGTTCTCTGTTTTGCTACTGAGTTCTAAATGTACTAGGAAGATTTTTCTTCCCCTTCCATTTCTTGATCACATTTTGTTATAGGTGTGTTGTCATCAAGGTTATCTACACCACGACAAGGACAAAGTTAAAACCATCTTGAATGCCTAGCATATTTTTTTTTAATAATATAATTATAAATCTGATTTCTAAAATCACAGAAGTACAGGTGGTCCTCCACATTTGCAGGCTTCACAGATTTGTTATCTGTGAGTTTCTCCAACTCCTTCCCCACCTCATGTGCTTCTTTTCCAGGGGGACCTTCCCTTTTGGCCACAGCTGAGTTTTAGTTGTATTTGTTTTAACTTTTGTAAGCTGTCTTATATATCTAAGAAACTGGGAGTGGGGAGTAATCACTGGTTTTGAATGTTGAGCTTATAGTTATTAAATGCTAGGCAGTAATGTGATAATGATAGACACACTAGAAAAAGTATACCTTGTAGATTGTCTTAGAACAGAGCTTCCCAAACTGTGTGTTGTGATGTGTTAGTGTGTTGGTTGCAGTGTGTAGCTGTGTCACACGAACATAACAGGTGGAGGGGTGCATCTCCTGGTGCTATGGTGGGCCAGGCCTGGGTGAAGAGGCTACCTGTCCCACCGCTGCCACCATCCCAGGCCAAGGAAGACCCTGATGAGGGCGGTGGCGGCAGGCCAGGTCAGAGTGGAAGAGCTGTCTCCAATTACCGAATTACTTACTGAATTACTGTGTCACGAAATGATGGATGTCTAAAAAGTGTGTCACCAACATGAAAAGTATGGAAAGCTCTGTCTCAAAACCAAAAGCTGGTGAGTTAGAAGTCATTTATATGTATTTTTGGCCCCTTTTTACTTTTGTTGTAGTCTAGTTTTAATTTCTTTGTCTGTTTACTTACTGTTTGTCTTTTAAATCCCTTATGATGTTTTAGATATTAAATACATATAATAAACTTTTGTAAGATGCCTTGATTCCTAGGGCATCATTATCCTCATCGTCATCACAACAATAATAACAATAATGGATGAATAGCAACCCATGTTTTACTCAGTCTCTCTCTATGGCCATTTCTGCACTGGACTGTTATAGCACTATTATTCCACTTGCAACATCCTATGGAATCCGACTGGCCCCTCCCAAAACTGCAAACCCCAGGATTCCATAGGATGTTGCAAGTGGAATAATAGTGCTATAACAGTCCAGTGCAGAAATGGCCTATGTCTCTCTTTCTCTTTCTGTCTCTAAGACAGATGTATTTGGGCAGCAATTAGAGATTCTGATGGGTCTCACTCCATATAAACCTACTTCTAAAAAGAATTGTAGTAACACTGTGCTTTGAACTGAACACTTTTGCTGGGCTCTGAAGAATCTTAAGAGGTTTGCTCAAAGATACCTGACCATGAACAAAACTGAAATTGTTCCGCACTGTATAACCTGCCAAGGCCAATGCAATCAGAAGTGGATTCCCATGTTCAAGCCAGCCTATCTGGTGTCTGGATTCACAGATGTCCTCTCTGCAACTTGTGGTATAAAGCTGAAATGTGGAATCACAATTTATGGTTGCTAGCAAGTAACTCCCCAGTCCAGTGTACCAGGCAGCTGTTCTTTGCTATTCAGGCTGACCCAATGAAGTTAATGACCAGCGTAGAAAGCCCAATGTGTGTTGACATGATTCTGTTTGTGGTAATGAGATGGTTAAAACTGTCTCCCTTGAGCAGAGAAATATAGCAGCTGCCTGCTCTCTGTGCCAAATTGAAAGGAGACCTGGCCTGAGGGGAAATGTGTCTGGAATTTCTTAATCCCCAAAGTGTTATGAAATGAGGGCACTCTAGGGAGTCTCTCAAAGCCTTTGCTATATGGGGAGAATGGACAATTGGAGGGCTGGCCCCATTCTGGATGTGTTTCACAAGTCAGTAAAGATATTTCTATTCTAACAGGCTTTGCCTGCTGAGGGCTCTACTTAAAGGTTGTTTTATGGTCCCTGCCTGAGTATCTTTTTGAAAAATATGCCTGTGTACTTTTGTTTTAATTTTCTTTACTGAATATATAAATTCATATTGTTTTCTGGTTTTAAATTGTTTTGAGAAGCTCTGAGTGATGGATGGATACAAGGTGGGATGCACATTTATATATAAACAAAAACCAAAGAGTTTTCCAGCTACAGGCCTCCCTCAACTGACCTTGAAAAGATGTAAAAGGTTCATGAGGGTTCATTTGGCCTGTCTCATTGACTGAGATACAGGGCAAAAATGTCCAGACAAGGATGCCACAGCCCTTGAAGGTGGGCTGTTTGTTTTGAACTTTTCTTTTTAGTATCGTGATCTGTGCTGTATTTAGACATGCACATTATTAGCCACTCTGCTGTTTAAGTACTTTTTGCTTTGCACACCCTGAGTTAAAAGTTGTCAAATTAGTTTCGAAGAACTTACCCTTTCAGTCCTCCTGTTTGTTTTTTTCTTTTTTCTTTAGCTTTCAGGCACAGTTCTGATATTGCAGAAGCTATTTGTGTGAATTTCTATTCCTTTGAAAGCAAACATCCAGGGGTACACACTCAGCAGTCCGTTTGATTTTAACTTCTTTGCTTGGATATCTGGGGCTATGTCATACATAGACATGATCTTTTCCTCGCATCTTCCTTTATGTCAGAAAGTAGGGGATGATACAGCAAAATGCCACCATGAACCAGGCTGTGTACAAATGTAGCAAGATACACGTGGCTGCTGTTTCCACAGTATGTTACTGAGTCTGAGAGTGCAAGAAAAAAAATTATGGAGTGAAACAGCCTTTACTACTTGGTACAGCATCCATAGAAGTAGGTTTATATCCACAAAAGCTCATGCGAAAATAAAAATCAGTCTGAAAGATACTGCCACAATTCTTCTCCCCGCCCCCGTTTCCTCTTCCTTTTTATGCTGCAAGAGGCTAACATGGCTGCTTCTTTCACCAGGTTTATCTATACAAGATCCTACAAGGAAGGCCCCAAAGTCATAATTGGGAGGAAGAAGTAGCTGATCACTTGTTTCATTTCTTTCTTCAGCTTACCTTCATGTTGTTGGAACAGACATAAAATCCTACATTGTTCACTTGAATCAAATGGCTATTTGCATTTTCACCAGTCACTTTCTGACATCTTTGACTAATCCCTGCAATTTTTTAATTAATCTATTTGCTGATTCATAGCCTGTTAAGTTTTGGCATGCTAGAAATCAACAGCGATTACCCAAATTCCTGTTGACTGATTCCTCCCATCCCCCCTGCCCAAACTCAAAAGTACAAGCACACACCTCAAGATAGCTTAATGAATTAAACATGTTTGGCAATCCCTGTTCTGAATTCAGTTTCTTTAGACTTATAATTTCCTTTTGTGGCTGCTTCCCACTCTGGGCTTGGTCTCAGAGTTTTTTGGTGGTCTTGGCCACCAGTGAGAAGTGATGGCCTCTTATGCCTTTTTTTTAAAGGCTTTTTTTTTTGCAACAGGCATAAAGTAGCTAAATGATTTATTAAGGTCTATGAGAACATTAATTTTTTGTTAAGGAGTGAATGAATTTGTTTGCCCTTTAGCAACCTCTTACCTATGTATTAGCTGGCAATTCACCTTATTTTTAAGAAGCAGATAATAAAATATACTGATACAAAAGGCAAAATATTCCTGGAGCAGCCCAGTTTGCTGCATGATCATGCAATGGGACTTAGATCCAAACTGGTGCAGCTGTAACGAATAATATAAAAGTAATGTTATATTCCTGGAATACAGTATGGATGGAGTCACTGTGGAGGGAGGGCATGGTAATATTTCATAAGAGGGAATAATAATGTAGTTCTGTTTAATAAGAACTTTAGAGACTGGCTATAAATTTAATGGTAGTTTCTAATGCAAAGTGTATTTTGGCTTCAGTGCGTGCTATTTAATTGATTTAGGGCTAGTGTTACTTTTTTCTTTTCTTCTCTTTTCCACTAGTAAGAGAAAGGAACTATTGAGTCTTCATGTGATGATAGCATGATGATACAAGGGCTGTCACATGCAGGAACAAATGTTTAGTCTACCAGTTAAAATAAATAGTTCAAGTTATCCTATATTTAAAGAGAATATCTAGAGTAGTGTTTAAGTAAAAGGCAGGATCTTAGTAGAAGTAAATGATGTAAGTAGGAACAATTACTAGAATAGTATTAAATGAGTGAAATCAGATAGTGGAGTCAGATAGATAACCATGTTTTTAAATACAACAAAATCCAAAATCCACAAAAGAATAATACTTTTAGTGGCCATCCAAAAGCCAGAAAATACTTCATGCAAGCTTTCAAAGCTCCACTAGCTTTTTCATCAGGCAAAAGATGTTTAAAAATCATATATGATATGAAAAGTGATGATGTTAGAGTCACAGGGCTAAATTTTGTTTCAGATGTTGTTTCTGTTGTAGTTCAGTTGTTCCAGAGTGATCTTAATGCAGGCATTGTTTTTAAAGTTATATGTTCAGTTTCATATGTCAGATTAGTGGTATCATATTTCTGATTTAATATAAATGTTCTGAATTGTAAGATACAGTGTTACCATTATTAGCTATGGGGGAGACATTTGTTGGATTCATATTTCAATTGGAAACACTTATTTTGCATCTGTCATGATTGAAAAGAAGCGCAGTGCAACTTGCCCTGGAAGTCAGTATCTTGCTAAGCCTGGAAGTATATTTTGGAGAGAAAAATGTGCATAAAATTGTGAACACATTGGCAAAAGACACATGTATTAAAAAATGCATTGTAGTTGTTCTGTGCCTTCAAAGTTAATTCTGACATAGCTACCTGGTGCTAGGATTTTCTTAGTAAGATTTACCCAGAGGAGGTTGCCTTCCTCTGAGGCTGAGATAGTGTAGCTTGCCTGAGGTCAATCAGGGAGTTTCCATGGCTGAGTGGGGATTCTATTCCTGGTCTCCCAGAGCCCTAGGCCAATACTCAAACTACTACATCATAGTAGCTCCCTATAAAAATGCATACATTTTAAAAATGTACACACGCATAATTGAATGTGCACAATAAATGTACACAATTAACCAGAGTATAATAAATGTGGACAATGGCAAATGCTGACAAAAGAGTGTACGTTTTTAACAATGTATGTGAAAATATGCACACTTATTTCTTGTAAGATGGAACAATGTGTTGTAAGAACAAGAATAAAGAACCTTAATGAAAATTACACCGTCGGACAGGCATATCTCTAGCTGTTATAATAAATTTTATCTACTGAATTACAGCTGTCCCTCTAGTTTTGTTGCTAAGAAATCCATGTGACTCATAAGTGTGCCAACTTGCACAGCAATAGAATCTATTCTGGTCCTCATTTTTCTTGTCTGCTGTGAGGAAAAATAAGATCTAAACTATAAACGATACCCACTTTTGTGTAACTTTGCTCTTGTTTTTTTTTTAACCAAAGGAAGTGACAAGAGGCTATATCTTTCCCCCATAGGGATGAAAGCAGGCGGTGAAGGTATTTTTTAGCAGAAAGATGGCCTAAGGGAACGAGTTCGCAGCTTCTTTCTGTACTCTTCTTTCTGTTCCAGATTACAGCCTTCCAGGCTGGTTTCTGTTTTTCAAAAATCAGGTAAAAAGTTATACACAATTGTATGTAACATGTAATTGGCCTTTGTGACCATTCCCATTTTCTGATATGGCTTTGAAGGTCAGAGCCTCATACCCTCAACAGTTTTCTTTTGCTGTTAAAACAAAATCAGTCACCTAGGGCCAAAGCACATGATGAATAGTGACACAATCTAACATTCTGATACTCATCCATTTCCCCTTAGAATGTTTGGAAAGTTGACACCATGTTGGGCAACCTGGATAAATAAATAAAAGCTTAAATCTGGGATGTATATTTAGAGACAAAGCACAGAAATGTGTGTATGTATGTATGTATGTGTATACATATGTGTGTGTGTGTGTGTGTGTGTATACAGATATAGATACACACACACACACACATATATGTATATACATACACATACATACATACATACACACATTTCTGTGCTTTGTCTCTAAATACACATCCCAGATTTAAGCTCTTTCTTAGAACAGTCCTTCTCCTTTGAACCTGACAATTTAAAATTTATTTCCTGGCTAAACCAGCTACATTGCATAGTTGAACAAGACAGTACATTTGTGGTTTTCACTTTGGTGGATTTGATTATTTATGGATTATTTGCTGTCAGCTCTGCTGCCTCTCTATGCTATTTTTAATAGGGACTGCAAGCCCTGTGAGACTGAGAAATTGTGAATGGGGCTTGTGAGTCCCTATTCAAAATGGTGTGGGGGCAGCAGTGGAGGTGGCAGTGAACCCCACCAGCCACTCACTTCTGCCTTGTGAAGGAACTTTGCTGCCTCAAAGGAATCCATGGTGGGTTGAATATGGTGATCATACTTTTTTTGTGTTTTAAACATGGTTTGGGAGGGTGTAGAGTTATTCACGGTTTTTCTACTTTCACAGGGGTCCTGTACCCCTAACCCTAGCAAATGTGGAGGGATGACTGTAATCAGTCTCCACAGTTAGGGGACAGATTTTAACAAACTTGGGTACCCATACAAGTAAGATTGTCTCCTTCCTCAACAGTTTTCCTAATATGCAAAGGGATCCTGTAGCACCTTTGACATGAAGAGCTACCCCGAACAAGAAAAAAATCTCTGAAAGTCCCAGGTTTTGCTCCTGTTCAATTACGTTTTGGTGATCTAAATGTTGTTTCCCCATCCTGAAATATTCCCAGGGAACTCCTGGCATTATCAAGGACTTTTCATTTCTACTCCCCAGGCCAGTTTATATTAATGCACTGATTCCCAAAATGAAATGAATCTCTCCAAAGCTGTCTGAGTTATACTGTAATTAGACAAGAAACATAGCTATTGTCATCAGGACCCAGACTCAACAGAGATCAATTGAGAGGAAAAAGGAAGGCTAAAATGATCCTAATGCTTAACTAGTGCAATATTTCTGAAGCACTTTAACACATTGACTAAAATTCCTGAATAATAATTAAAAGGGGCCCAGTGGAAATGGGTGAAAGTTGATTTTGGAAACATTACCTGAGTCTAGATGTGACGTGTGGCCAGCGGGAGTGAGAGGAAGAAGAACCCAGGATGGCAAAGTGAAAGAAACCTGGCATAAGACAGAGTTTGGATGCAAAACCATGAATATGCAGGCAAAATCAAAACAAAAAGAACTGTAAAACCTCAGTACTTCTAGGGACATTTTTTCTTTCTGGAAAAGCCTCAGAGAAAGAAGGTTGCACCATAAGCTTTTATAGACTGGGTCTACTTCATCAGATGCCAAGTTTATGCTATAAATTTTTTCTTAGTTAATCTCAAAGGTGCTACAAAATCTCTTTGCGTGCTGATACAGAATAACATGGGTATGTCTTTGAAGTCTTCCTGATAGTGTCTAATCAGGGGCTAAGTTATTTTCATTTAGATGACCCTCTCTGCAATGAACTTTGCATATGCTCTAGAACATAAGACTCTTGTTAAGTAGATAACATATATTTTACCTTTATTGATTCTGTTTGGAATTCAGTGAGCATAACTGTTGTCTTTAAACTTCTTTTTATCTTTGGATAAAGATAGCCTGGGAATACTATAATGGGAATAAGATAAGAGATAAAACAACAACAATAAGGTTGCATTGTTTAAAGGGAATTTTTTTACTAAACTTTCCTGTCTGGATGAAGGACTATTGTTGCAAAACTTATGTTTGTGTCCAGGACTTTTGAAGGGTTTTTCTAAGTTCAGTATTTCCTGGCTTCAGAGGAAAAACCCATCACACCTTTCTTTTGATTGTTTCTAAGAGCTGGGCAAGGAGAGGACATCTGGACAGACGAAATTATGTTGGGAAGCCACCCAGTTAGCTGGACCGACTACGGTTTGACTGAAAGTGCAGACTGACAGTTCTTACATGGGCAATTCTTATAAACAGCAGGTTTCCAAATAGGGAAAGTAATCCCACATCCCTGGCCTGTAAACTGTGTCCTCAGTCTTCTTTGTTCTGGATAGAAGGGTAGATGGGTGAAGAGATCAAGGTGGGGTACTAGATAGGTGAACCTATAGCTATATCTTTTGTTGCATATCCTCCAATTGTCCTAGTTTGGCGGGGGCAGTCCCAATTAAAACTCTGTTGTCACACCCTTTCAGCTGCTTATAAATTGTCCCAGTTTTTCTCCCTTCCTCCCACTTTTTCCCTTTGTTACTTCAGTTGCTGTGAATTTCATTCAAAATAGAAAAGTAGTTTGCATTCAACAGGGGGAGAAGAGAGGAGAGGGTAGACTTTTGGACTTCTCAGTAGGCTCAGGCAAAAGCAAACTGCTGCAGTTCTCTTAGTTTGTCTGTTCTTCCCCCACTCTAATGCTGTTTGGCCATAAGTGTCCTGGTTTTTGTCTATTAAATGTTGGAGGGTATGTTGCTGCCATGAAGCTCTTAGCCTATATTTCTGGCAACACTTAATTGCAATTCTTTTTTATAGATTGTCAGGAAAGTTAAGGCAAGAATTCAATATAAACATCAGTGCATTTAAACCCATTAAAATAAAAATGCAAACCTGCATTGCACTATGGCTTCAGTATGGAAGTCAGTAATGCATCATCCCATAGGTTTGCAGTTGTGTACATACCTTGAAACTGTTACCATGTGTGAGACATGGAGACATCTACAATATACAATAGTTATCAAGCAGACTCAGGTTGAATTATCTTGCTTTTTGTGAATTTGAAGGCATTTTTAAAAAAAAATAAAAATGAAGTAGACGGACACATTTATAAATTATATACTGCTGTATGCCACACAACAGTAACTTTACACACTATTAGTAGAGAAAACATTAATCAAGAAGTACTGGATGGTTGGCTACCTGAAACTGGGAGATCCTATTTATGTTCTTTGGCTGGAATATTAAAAGTTAGACTCCTTTGTTAAAACTTAGAATCATTCTTTAATACTTTGAAGCTTGTAAAATATTCCCTGTTGAAGCAAGCTGAGTTACAGAGTGAATAGATGTGCGTGTTGGTATCTGACCTATATCTGCATCTGCTGTGCGAAAGATTATGGAAGTCATGCCAATATTCTGACCATTGAATGAACTTTTCCAGATTTGCTTTGGCTTCATAATAGATTGGGTACCCTTAAGCTGAATGTATCAGTTGACATAAGCCAAGCATTAGCTGGAAAATCCCTTGGGGAACTTTGGGGATGTTAGTATGACTGCTGTCTGTGTTGGCTGAGAAACATTTCAGTTGAGGCCAAAGAGTCTGAACAGACTGAAATCAACAACAAAAAGATATTTAGGGGTAGACCTCACTGCATAGAGTCATCTCACTTGCCATAAATACAATTCAGCGTGACACTGTTTGCTTTTTTTTGGTGGTAGCCTTTAAACACTACATTAAATGGGACAATGTGGAAACATGTAACCTTCTGACCTTTCCCTGCATAAATCTCTCTGCCATTCCTACCCTCTTGCCTGTTGCTGTCTTTTGCAGTGAAGTGTCCTGTGTAATACAGATTGTAAATGCTTAATGGACCAGGACTGGGGAACCTGCTTCACCACTACGTTACACCAGTTTTATTACTTCAGAGCGACTCAGCTCTGCTGGAATTATATCAGTATTAAAGTAGTGAAAACATGGGGTGGCGTTAGATGTCATAGGTGAAACACCAGCTTGGGCAGAAATCGGGTGGTATAAGTTTTAAACTTGTCTGCTCCTCCCTCCCTCTGTTCAAGAATCTGAGATAGTAATTTCCAGAGATAGACTCTCACTGCTGGTGCAGCATAGTGGGTAGGAAACTCACCTACGAATCAAGGAAGAGGGAGTGTCATCTGGTAAGTGGTCTTGGACAAAGTTTTGGTCCAGGTTTTAAAGGAACTATCCATGGTGCTGAACCTAGTGAAGATAGGGCTTAGCACCTTGGGCAATTCCTTTAAAATTAAGACAAAAACCCATGGCAGATTCACTGCCCTGCTCACATAGGAGCCACCAGTTGCCACTGGGGCAAGCTACACACTCTCTCAGCCTTACTCCCTAGAAAAAGATCGCAACAAGATAATACCAAAAAGGCAAGGCTGAGCTGGTATCATTACTGGGCTGCTAACACAAGGGTAGGCTACATGCAGCCTCTCTTTGCAGGGGTCCCTAGCCCTCTTCCCTAAGCTGAGTTCCAGTTTACTTCCTTGCTAAATCAAGGTCTAAACAGCCTCACTCCAAAATGGTTCAAAATTGCACCCCTAGACGGTGTAAAATGTGTGTTCTTAATTTTTAAAAATCCAGTTGTAGCATGATGGTATCAGATTTCATCTCAAAGGCTGTAGAATAAATTGTCTTTCTCAGTTTCCATAGACAAAGGACTACTAAACACTCATTGCCTTTAGTCAAAACACAGAGCTGCTGTGCTGATATGGAGCAGAAGCACTGAGTAACATGGCAATACCTGTTTAGGTGTTGCACTAGGAAAAATCAGTCACTCCAAAGGCAAATTATGAATATTGCCTAGTGACTGGTGAAAGATGGAGTCCTCAATATGAAGCAGCATTGAACAAGAACTGATACATATCCTAAAGTACTGTATCAGTGCTAATTGTGGGAAATATGTGGGAAAAGAAGCATTTTATTTTATTTGATATGGCATGGACTGTAGTCACATGCCTTTTGCAGTGAACCAGTTAGGCTCACAGTTAGCAGAAACAAATGAGATATACAAGGTGCTCACAGCTTCTAACTGGTTGAACCTAGCTTTGTTGACACAGCCCTATAAACCTGGAAAGGTTCTAAGTCACATTTAGTTCTGTATCAAGGTATGATGTGGTGTTTGCATCTGTCTAACCTGGTTTTGATTACAGTTTCAAAAAAGAGGACACTGGTCTTCCTCAGGGTTGTAATAAAATAGCTACAAGTAGCATACCCTCCAACATTTTACAGATGAAAACTGGAATATGTGTGGCCAAGATGAGAAAACTTATTAATGAGGAAGAACATATGAGCTAAGAGAGGGTGCAGCAGTTTGCTTTTGCCTGAGCCCACAGGGAACAGCAACATTCCTCCCCTTTTTCTCCTCTCCTCCCCTGCTGAGTTGAGTGCAAACTGCCTTTACACTATGAACTCAGTCTGCAACAACTGAGAAGCTGAGGACAAAGGATGAAAGTGGGAAAAGCAGAGAGAAACTGGGCATTTTAAAAGTAGTTGAAACAATTGGGAGGGCAGAGGATTGACTGGGACTGTGCCTGCCAAATTGAGACAATTGGGGGATATAAAGTAGGCTTGAATGCCCTTTCTGAACTTGGCTCTTGCCACTTATTTGACTTCCTTGGAAATAAATTTAGGATGGCATCCTTGCAGATGATGTCTCTTGTAAGAGCACACACACACACACACTTGTTACCTCCCCAAATATGCATACAAAGGCTTTCTCTGGGATTTCTTCTAGATCGTGGAATGCATTCCTTTCAGCGTTAAATTGAGATCTTACTCGTTCTGTTCTTAGGAAGGATATGAAGATGCATCTTTTCAGTCTGGCTTTTTTTGTTTTGTTTATTGATTATTGATTGGAATGGTTTTATTGTCTAATATACTTTTAGGAATGCTTTTAATTATTTTATTGCACTGCTCATATTCATGATATTGGGGGTATACAGAAAAGATCTAGATGTAGATCTGAATGAAAACATGTATGCAGTTGGGAGTATTGCATGAAGCAAATTAAATTTTGAACCCTTGTGTGGTTGAGAGTTAAGGGTAGAAAGGCATAGTGAAGATGATCAGTATTAACTTTGATCTACAGATATTTTTGTTTGACCTAAGTTACCAGTTAATTTTTAAAAATGAGTATGTGTGAAAGAGCTCTTTTATACGTACTCAAAAATAGCATTTATAAATAAAATAGGGTTATAAACTAAATGATGCTCTCATCCTGCAAATTTTCCAGATAGGAGAAAGGAGATTTGATGGGACAAATCAACCAAGTAAAACATGCATGATTGGCAACATATTAAAGACATCATTTCCACAAAATTACATCTCTTTTTCTCAATTGTGGGATCATTTTCTCTTGCAAGATTAATACACATTTAAGAAGAGAGCTAATTGCAGAAAAGAAGATGATGTAAGGGAGCCCTAATTAAATGAAAATGGTGGTGCTAATGCAATTGTGGTGTTAATTAAATAACAATGGTGACAAGTGTCTGAACAGAGGAAAAGAAAATGATAAAATTCTTCATTCACTGTGGCCCAGTTGACTAACAAGCGAGCTGAATGCAAAGCAAGGGACTGCAAATCAGGGTTTAAGCTTTCTGTGATAATATCCAGATTGTATATGAAAACAATATACTCATATTGATATGTTTTCTTAAATAACCTATGTTCTATAGGTTGGAGGTTAATAGAGGAAAGTTTTCCAGGAATAATCTCTCTGACAACAAGAGTGATGTGTGGCCTTCCAGACATTGCTGGACTGCTACTCCCATCTTCCTTTACCATTGTTTTTGTTGACTAGGGTTGATGGGTGTTGGAGTCCTACAACATTGGGAAGTCCACACATTTTTCATCCCTATACCAATGAGCTGGGGAGGTGCATGGCTTCAATGACAGTGGAGTAGCAAATCCACTGTGGGTTTTAGCCAGAACTTTAAATGAACCCTAAAGGGTGCTAAACCTATTTGGGTGATACAGACTAGCACACTGGAGAGTTCATTTAAGAACAACAGTAAAACTACTCCACTGCCTATGGAGCATCAACCTTCCCTGCCTACAATTACATTCCAGAAACTTTTTTGCAGTATTTCCCCACCCTCAGTCCTGTCTCTGACTCTAGACTTTTTTTTTATTGATCCGGTGACACAATTACAGACTTCTTTATAATTATAGCTATCTCCCCCTACCTCCACCAGAGCTTTTACCATGCTCAGAGCTGGATGTCAAATGTGCAAAATGCTCATCTTTGTTCCTCCTGCATGAAGCAGGAGCTGCCACGGGCTAACAAAACAATAATATGCTAATCTATTCAATCTATTCATTGGTTAAACTGAATTCAGTGGGGTTTACTCCCCACTGTGGGTAGCTTGAGAATTTATGTTTGAATTGGCTCATTCTGATTTTCTTGCTGGTAACCTCAACAAGCAGACACACTAGATAGCTTCTGCATGCTTTCCATTTTCTCAAAATCCATCTTTATTAGAACCATCAAGATGCCACAGAAATGTGCCACAGAAATGTGCAAGCTTTCGAGGGAACTCATGAATTGTAAAGTCAAAGGCTTTCAGGGCCAGAATCCATAGGTTGTTGTGGGTTTTTTGGGCTTTGAGGCGGTGTTCTATTAGTATTTTCTCCTGACATTTTGCCTGCATCTGTGGCTGGCATCTTCAGAGGATCTGGAGGATACCCCATTTAACAATAGGCCATCACATAGGTCAACTGTAACATATGCAAATTGCTTCCTCCCACCCGGGGACTACACAAGTATATATACTCTGTCTCAATTCCATGCTACCAGATCCTCTGAAGATGCCATCCACAGATGCAGGAGAAACATCAGGAGCAAATACTAATAGAACACGGCCTCAAAGCCCAAAAACCCACAACAACCTATAACTCATAAATTGTTTTTAGAACTCTTTATTTGACTAGATGATTCAGAAAATTAGAGGAAGGAACAAGCAGGAAACATTCAAACATTCGGCCAGATGTTAGAGATGTGTCTGTTCTGCAATTAGACTCAGATTTGCAGATGGAGGTTGCAAACTGAACAAATCTCTGATAGGTATGCCGGGACCAGGTTGCAATGCAGACTGAAACAAAGATTCAAGAACTACACTGAATTTTTGAAAACACAAAGGTTGTGTATATGTGTTTATCTTCAAATTGCCCATTCATTTATGGCTACGCTATAGATTTCATAGCATTTTCTTAGGTGAGGAATGCTCAGAGATAGCATGCCATTGCCTTCTTCTGAAATCTAGCCTACAGCCCTTAATGTTGCTTTGTGGTCCTCTGTCTAAGTACCTAGATAAGCTTGATGCTGTATAGTTTCCAAGTTCAGATGGGATTTGGTGCCTTAGGGTATGGAAAACTATTTCTTGCCTTTGGCAAAATAATCAGAGTCCTGAGTTGGCAAAGGAAAGCATAGTTTTGTCTACTGCTAACCTCTGAGAGGACAGCTAAGCATTTTTGAAAATGCAAGGATATATCAGCAAAGACTTGGGAGTTACTGTACATGATGATCCTCCAGACACTAGGTACAGAGGTAAAAATTGGTGGCTGGGTTGTGGGAAAGAATCATTTCATGACAGAAGGATTTTCCTACCCAAATCTGTTCTCAAATTTCTATTTGCAACCACAAGGGCTAGACATCAACTTAAAAAGCATAAAAGCAGGGATTCAAAGGAAATGCTGTATGAGATTCTACATCCTGCAGTCTCCACTCCACCTACATAATAGAGAAGAGCTGTATGGCAATTTTGGTAGGGAGTTAAATTGCAATAAGAGTGAGCATGTGAAGTCATATTCCTTTTTGATCTTAAATCCTCCAAATTTTTGAGTAGAGTGAGGGCACTGTACCATATGGCCCACGCTTGCATGAACAAAGCACTGTATGTTTTGCGCAAAAAATGACTTGGGGGAACTAGAACAGTTTTTTTTGTGATGCACTCACTCATATAGATTTTGACAAGTTAGCCACAAGTACAAGCAAACACACTGTAACTTGGGATATATGGCTGTGCTTGCTGTTCCCTTCCTGACTGAAAGAAATCTATCTCTGGAAGGCATAATAAGACAATGTGCCAAGGGACAGGGGTTTGCCTTGGCATGATAATCTGATCTTGTCTCGTAGTAAACCGAAGCTGGGAAGTAATGTGTTAAAAGTAGCATAACTCGTAATGCATTACTAGATTGGAGATAATAGGAATAACACCATTATATTTTTAATGTCCTATTTAGAAGGGTGCTAAATTTCCTAAAGGTACCAGATACCATCTGATCTTGGAAGCTAAGCAGGGTCAACTCTGGTTAGTACTTGGACTGGAAACCACCAATGAATACCAGGTGCTGTAGGCTATATTTCAGAGGCATTAACTGGCAGAATCACCTCTGAGTATTCTTTGCCTAAGAAAATCCTATAGAATTCATGGGGTTGCCATAAATTGACAGGTGACTTGAACATGCACACACATGTACAGGTGGTAGGGAATTATTTTTATGGGAAGTGTGGACCAATAATGCGATTGTTACCTTAAATTAGATATGTGGCATTGATCATGAGTTTTTGCCTTTGTAAATTTTGCATGAGCAGTTTAAACTACTTCTATCAGCTAAATGGCAATATCTACAACTGAAACATTTCTTACAGTCCAGCTTTTGCCTTTCAGCTTCACATGCATCCAAGGTTTCCTTAACAATAGAGACATTAATTGAGGCCAAACAAATATCCAAACCAACAATTTATATATATAAATTTCTGTTATCTATAATTAAATATGATATACAAGCTTTACAGTAAGAATGGAATAAAGAATTGGAATATCCAGTTCTGTCTAATGATCCATGGCCATCAGTTTTAGCATCCAAAACTAGTATGGCTATAGATCTCTGACGTATATGTCTTATACAGCAGAAATTGCTCTTTTGGATATATTGGTCACCATAGTGTCTGTTGAAGAAACAGCTTTTTAAATCAGTAATTTGTTGGAGAGGTAATACTGGTAGTGCTTCCTTAATGGATATGTTTTGAAGTTCTCCCACTGTAGCTACATTTTGGGAGGAAGTAATAACTGGAATAAATTTGTTTTTTGGAAAGTTCCTTGATATTCTGGGTCATGCATGTTCTTTGAATTATTTATCTATTTCTTGGAAATTAACAAATGGCCAGCAGAAATGGATTTTTTGCACCCTTCTGTCTGCTCAAAAATTAGCAGTTTGCTACTGGAAAGATAATTTTTCTCCATCTGTGATCCAATAGGTAGAAGATCTACCTATCCCAGCCTTCATTAAAAAAAATCAGGAATAGCATTAACATATGCAACAGAACTTTCTAACACACACCACGTCCAGGCATCTCTATCTAATGATAATGAAGTTCGTGCCAGACATGCTACTTGGGGGGAGCAGCCCACAATTAATGTGCCACCCCAAAGAAAGTTCTGTCTCATGTCACCTTGTGATGGATTCAATCACCCTTGCCACTCCCTGTTGGGGCAATAAGCCAGGCCTCTCCTGCACATCTAAGGACATGGTTAGGCTGATCACAGTATTCACCTGTACTGGTGAATTTGATTTTGGCAGCAGTTCTATTAACAGCCAGAGATGTGCATATGGCATGAGTAGACAGAAAACAAGGCAGAATGTACTGTTACGAAGATCCGTTGGTGCTTGCTTACTCTGAATCCTTAGGCAGTAATCTGTCAGAACTAAGTAAAGAGAGCTCACAGAGAGTGCTTACAACCTCAGCTTATTTCCAGATGGGACAATGCAGAGGATTCTTAAGAGACTCACTGTATTCTGCCTACAAAGTAACTTGCCTCCTTGCAGAGGACAGAGATGGCCTAGATTTTAAAGGAAATTAGCTGGTTACTGTTTATGGAGATGGAAATTTTCTTCCCTAGCTTTTTCTGTTTTTGTCCATGATCCCTTCATGGCCAAAAAGGAGTAAAGCCTCTGTTGGCATCAACCATCCCTCAAGACCACCTTAAAGAGCAACCTAAGCAAATGTAATACAGGCCCATGACTCTGATACCTTCACTTTCCTTCTTCTGTATGAACATCTTTGCTTCATGAAGAGGCCAGTAAGCTTTGAAAGCTAGCACAATGCAAAGTGATTTTGGGATTTTGTTGTATTTTGCTGGATGTCCCACATGACTACCCTTGAGTACAAAATTCGCAGTTGATCAGCCCACTGAATTGGAGCACTGGTCACCTTATATATCACACATTCAGGAAGATTGGCCAGGGGGTGGGAGAGTGGGTATTCCTATTCTGATCACGCTATTCCATATGGACTAATAGGATCAGCATGAGAGGGAGGACTCTCATTGCATCTGAACAAAGCTACTGCAACAGGAATTATTTCTTTAATGAG
Source organism: Ctenosaura bakeri (assembly GCA_948474755.1). Classification (NCBI taxonomy): domain Eukaryota; kingdom Metazoa; phylum Chordata; class Lepidosauria; order Squamata; family Iguanidae; genus Ctenosaura; species Ctenosaura bakeri. Next base: position 178,111 of record CAOLHI010002627.1, on the reverse strand, counting down.
ATACTTGGTGGGGGTGGGAGCTGTCTTTCCTTTAACTGTTGTTGCTAGGAGCAGAGTTGGGAAATGACCTAATTCTAAGCTGATTGTATCTTGCGTGATTGCAAATTATTTCTTACTCTTGCCCTGTCCCTTTGAAAGTTATGAAGCTCAAGACACGGCTGGGTGGTGGTGATGGGCTGAAGGGTTCATACTGGCAACATTAGCATGTGTGTTCTTGAGGCTGTTGACAGACAATCAACATTGTTGCTACCAATTCTCTCAACACAGAGCTACACACTACACTGAATTCATTGTGAGGCTCTGTCTGTACTCCCTTGATCCATAGGCCTCTCAAAGTCTCTGCTTTGCTGCCTTTAAAGAATTACATAAATATAACCTAGCCAGCCACTTTATTTTCAGCCTTCAACCAAAAGCAGGCACTGATGCTCCTTCTGAATCCTGCTTTCTTTTTGTACAATGTTTTAGTTTTGTTTTTTTGCACTTTGCTCTGTTTTAGGCTGCTAAACCAGGGGGCATATGGGAGACAGGTGCTAAGCATGTGTGTCCAGAGCTTCTCGAAATCAGTCTGTTTGAAAGTGATACACTTTCGGAAGGGGGGGGTTAAAAACGACCCACAAGAAAGTTGATTTGAGAGGCAAAAAGCAATCAAATGTCATTCAGCTATTTTGTAGAAGCACCAGCACACAAGAGATTATCCTGGGTTTCTGTATCTTCTTCGAGCATAGGTAAAGGCCTTTCCCTCTTTTGCGTGAAATGTAAGCCATCCTGGTATATCAGTTGAGGTAAGCTGGGATTCACTACAACATTAGCTCATTTGCTTTTCTTTCTCTTCTCTCTCTCTCTCTCTCTCTCTCTCTCTCTCTCTCTCTCTCTTTCTTTCTTTCTTTCTTTCCTGTTTGAAAGCAACATAAACCAGAGAAGCAGAGTCTTCAAAGGCCAGAGCTGGCCATTTTTCAGGTTACAGGAGTCAAACCTACAGCCCTCAGCCTTTCAAAGCTGCTAAGACTCCCATCACCACTGGTGCTGCTGTTCAGCAGCTGCTGATATTCCTTCTGTGGCTGCTATCAAAATTCAGGAGCAAGTGCAGCAATTCTTCCGTATGTTGTTGGACCAGAACTCATAGCATTCCTAACTTATTGGCTTTTCAGGCTACGGCTGCTAGGAGCTGCAAGCCAATGGCATCTGGGGATTACATGATTCCCATCCCTGATTTAAAACCAAAAATATACACACACTAGGACATGGAATAGTGATTAGTGATGGCAACTGCCTCTGTTATGGCTGTTGTGTGCCTTTAATTGTTTCCAACTTAAGCAAACCCTAAGGCAAACCTGTCACTGTTTGGGGGGGGGGTTTGAGAGTGTGTGATGTGCCCAAGGTTGGCCAGTGAGTTTCCTTGACCGAGTAGGGAATCAAACCCTGATCCCCAGGGTCATAGTCCAACAATCCTATTTGACTAGTAATCATTTTGTTGTAATAAACTTGTTCATAACCTCCAAACTCCTTTTTCTTTCTCTTATGCCTGCTCTTCTTTTACACATATAATCTTTGCTCCATTGTTTCACCTGTCATCGAGGCTGTTTCCAGGCTGCTATCTCTGAGCACTATACATTGTCCTTCTGTTATAAGCTAGAAGAGGAATTACTTTCTACTGTCCAAACTATGGGGGATATTGCATTTTAACTCTGTGTTCATCCTACCATATTCGATTCCCATTAGCGGGTGTATCCCAGTTGTATCACTGAGTTTACCTAAATGCCTGTCTGGGGGAAAACAAATAAACAAAGTGCTGCCCTAAAAATTCAAAACCAATTATTTATTTGGTGCTGACTGCATATTCACTTAAGCATGACTGTCCAAAATTACCCATGAAATGTCAAAACAAATGAACAGAAATGAAACAAAATGCCAAAGTGCTTACATGCATGTTTTGGATTGGAAGTATAGATTAAAGTGTTTCATAAAGGAAAATACATTGCTGTATTTCACAAAAGCCTTTTAGGGGTATTTAAAAATGGCTAAAAAATTATGGGACTTCAAAGCAGTGACTACCACAAAGGTTATTTTTAATGTTTGCTAAGCTGTGACAGGTACATGCTCCCAAAACGGCAGTGCAGATGTCAAAAACAAAACAAAGCAAAGCAAAACAAAACAAACAACCACCATCTTTTTAAAAAGATGGAAGTATTATGGATATCTACTTTGGAAGAGAGCCAGTGTGGTGTAGTGGTTGAGCGTTAGACTATGTCCCTGGAGGAGTCAAGTCTATCCTTGGCCATGGAAACCCACTGGGTGACTTTGGGAGCACCACACATTCTCAGCCCCCAGAAAAACTTGGCCATTTCTGCACTAGACTGTTATAGCGCTGTGATTCCACTTCCAACATCCTATGGAATCCTGGGGTTTGCAGTTTCGGGAGGGGCCAGCTGGTGCGGAAATGGCTCCTGTGATAGCTTTGCCTTAGCCATAAGTCAAAAACAACTTGAAGGCATACAACAACAACAAGCTCCTTTGGAAATTTGTATCCTCTTTCTGCCTTCTCAAAAAGTCAGCAAATTATTTTCTTTTCACTAAGAAAAAAAAAAAAGAGTTGAGAAAGCATGGGAAGATTACCAGTGGAAGACAATGTCCCCCTTCCCAACACCCATAAAGTATGAATGAACAAAGCACGGCATTTTCACACAAAGAAAATACCGTATTTGCTGGCATATTAGACACATCGGCATATAAGACGCACCCTTTTTTCAGATTCTTTAGGAAAAAAATTTTTTAGTACCGTGTCCCAACAAGTTTCTGCCTCCGTGGGGAGACCTCTAATTTTATTTTCAAAGCAGCAATGTGTTAGTTCAGAAATTTTTAGTACTTACTCTGTGCTAAATTCACACTTTATGGAATCTTAAAAAGCATCTTCTCCACAGAAAATGGCGACCGAGTGCAGAGGACAGGGGCATGGCAAGCAGATGTGAAGGGTTGTGACTGAGTGTGGAGAGGTTTGGGGGGAGTTGCGAGTGAGTGCGGAGAGGCTTGCGGGAGTGGCGAGCTCCTTTCTCCCCGTTCCTGTTGTTTCTGCCTGAATAGTAAGTTAATGTGCAAGTCCTCTATAGGATTAATCCCACAAAATGCCATGACAATGGGGCAGAGGCAAAAAGGAATGGAAAGTTGCCTCTCCTTTTCTGTTTGCCCTAGCAGGCAGGAGTTACTGTATGTGCTGGCAGATAAGACGTCCCTCATTTTCAGAAGGCATTTTTTGAGGAAAAAAGTGCGTCTTATACACCAGTAAATACGGTACTTGGTATGGAAGCAACTGAACACTCCAGAGGCATACTTTGCACTTAAAATCTATACTGGTGCAAATTGTACAAAAATACATTAATCTTTTTAAGGCTTCTGTACTACAGAGAAAGAAAACATTTATCTAATGAGTCCATGAGGCACTGAGAATTTAAACATTACATCTGAGTAAACACATTTGCTGCACCCAAACTTCATAGAACCAATTTTGCTAAGCAGTCGTATCAGGTCATCTGGAAGTATTAGATACCACTTTTTTGATTACTGTTTCTGAAAAGGAAGAGGGGGAAAAAGGGTTAATTCTTTAAATCACTTTCTCGGATTACTGTGCTTTCCCATGACATCAATCCTCCCAAGATTCCATCATTCTTTGAAGAACAGCACTACTAATAACTTTCCTCATGTCTTTAATATAATCCTAAATTCTGCTTTGAGCTGTCTAGCAAAAAAAAAAATCACAATTTCCCGTGTTAAGCCTCACATTAGATTTCAAATCTGAAATTTTATGAGTAGGATGTTGGAAGGGAAGCTCAGGAGATCAAAAGATTTAAGCTTTTTATGTTTGCAGAAATACTAGGCTTTATTTGTAGGACAGTGTTTTAATTTCTGTCAGCAGCACCTCCGCATGCAAAATAGAATTGCATCCCTCTTATAGAATATGTTTGATAAATTTATATGTTCATGTACTGTAGAGGGCTTTTACTCAGAAGGTGCATACAGATTCTAACTAATTTGAACTTCCATATGGCTGTGGGAACTTTCGTTCCATAGTACAGGGTGGTGGAAGTTTTATGACAGTACAGAGGGCATCCGACTGCATTCAGGATTGGAGAGGGGGGAAAGGATTGCCTCTCCTACATCACAGCCCTGATCTGGATTGGGCCACTATTTGTTAAATCAAGACTGACCCCAAGCATGTGATAAGAGGTGACAAGTATCCTGAGATAGCTCACTTATTTTCCCTAGCATGCCTGGAAAGTTAACACGATGGAAGATAACCTGAATAAGTGTATACCCTGTGCTCTCTGAATATACATTATGGACCACAGCTCATTTTTAGAATGTGGAAATTTAGAGTCATAAAGAAGGTGGGTTCAGTCATGCAGTAATTTTCTGGCTTGACTGCTAACGTCAAAAATGGGGGCAAATTTATGACGGGAAAAGTGAACTGTCTCTCACTGCAAGGATATTGGTTTTTGTAGAACTCCTAGGTTCTTTCTTCCAGACCCAAAATACAAATATCATTTTTGTTTGCCCCTTGGCCATTCCAGCTGGACAAATAGAGCAAGGAATGAGAGAACCAACATGTTTTAGTAGTCTGGGTGTTGGAGATGATGATTCAGATCCCCAATTGGATCCCCAATTGGACATGGAAACCTACTGGATGACCTTGGGCTGGTCATATTCTCTCAGCCTCAGAGGAAGGCACTGGCAAATCCCTTCTGAACAATCATACTTAGAAAACCCTATGATAGGTTTGCCTTTGGTGCTCCATAAGTCAGAAGTGACTTGAAGGCATGGGAGAACAACAGTGGAAAGAAACAAATGTGTTATTTCTTCTCTTTTTAATGTTGACTGTATGCTGAGTGTTAGTTGTATGTGGTGAGGGGGTCATGCCACCAAGTGGACTCTGACTTATGGTGACCCTATCCTAGGGTGTATTTTTTCCCGAAAATTTGTTCAGAGAGGTATTGTCATTGCCTTTCTCTGAGGCTGAGAGACTGTGACTTGCTCAAGGTTTGCCAGTAGGTTTTCACAGCTGACCCTGGTCTCTTGGAACCCTGGTCCAATACTCAAACCATTATACCATGCTGCCTATGGTGCATTAGAGATACTGTTGCTTTAAGACCAAGCTGCTTCCATGAACCTTTTCTTTCTAGAAAAGTATATGTGCAAAAGAGAGCTAGCTGTATTGATAAAATTGTGGTGATATCTTTATTGTTGTTGTGTGCCTTCAAGTAATGACTTCTGGCGACCCTGAAGTAACCCCATCATGGGGTTTTCTTGGCAAAATTGGTTGATAGGGGGGTTTGCTTTTCCTTCCGCTGAGGCTGAGAGAATGTGACTTCCCCAAGGCCACCCATTGGATTTCTATGACTGAGCGGGGATTCCAGAATCAAAGTCCAACACTCAATCCGTTTCACTTTATTGGTTCTTTATTATGCCAATCAAAAACACACAACAGTCTTTATACTTTTTTGTTGTTTGGTATAATGTTTTATCACAATTTGGAGTTCATAAAGTATAAAGAATAATTTACTGAAGCAGAGCATGTATCTAAATGACTATATTGCATGCCTTTTTTTTTAAAAAAACATTATCACAATTTTCTGCTGAAACTGATTCCAATTAAAAAAAAAACCACTTATGCCATAATAATTTGTCCTTAATAACTACAACCGAATACCATGGCTAACCTTGAAGAAACTGTTTCTGAAAAGACATGTACAGGGTTGCACTGTTAGTTTATTTCCAAATTTTGCAGAAGTCATTGATTTCACTGGAGTTTACTGTCCAGAAAGTGGGTACGAATTGCACTTGGTATAATTGCTATTCCTGCCAAATTTTCATAGTTAAGACTAGTTTCCTCTCAGTACATTTCTGAATATTAGCTTAGTTTCAGTTTAACTCTGTCTCACAGAACAAACAAAGGGAGTGAATAAGCTTGCTGATGTCACCCATTTCACGGCCTATTGACACCTTTACTTTTCGTTCCCTCCCCGAATCTTCATTTGATTTTTTTTAAAGTCCTTTGTCAGCTACAATTGGACTATTCACTCTTTAACTAACAAATTACAGTGAAAACATCGGCTTCCTGTCCTTTCATTTAAGCTCATTGATCATTCTTCCTAGTAAACACGGCGGTTGTGGGCTTTTGTTTAACTTGCACTCCCATTTTGTGTGGAGTGCTTAAAAGCGTGGGGGAAAAGTGCTTTTAAGGTCATTCTGCTCAAATAAAGCTGGAACAATGGCAGTAGGACAATTGCTGAAATATCTGGTTGGTGTGGCTGAGAGGGATTTGCTTGTGCTGAAACAGAGGCACAGCAATAAATATTCAAATGTACAATGGATGAAAGAGGAAAGATCAGGGAATACAGCATGTAGATGGAATACAGCATTGGGCTTTATGCATTCTAGTATGTGACTCCAGAAAGAGAACTTATGTGAATGAGAGCCTTTTATAATATTCCCTTCTGTCTCTGGAAATAGTTTATTTGTGTCAGCTTTGTAGCAGTTTCATAGAATTATAGAATCATAGAGTAGATACAGACCACAATGGCCATCAAATCTAACCCCTTGACTTGTAGGAACATACACTCAGAGCACTCCCAGCAAATGGCCATCCAGCCTCTGCTTAAAAACCTCCAAAGAAGGAGATTCCACCACACTCTGAGGCAGCATATTCCACTGTTGGACAGCTCTGACCGTCAGGAAGTTCTTTCTGAGGTTCAGGTGGAATCTCTTTTCCTGTAGTTTGAATCCATTGCTCTGTGTCCTAGTCTCTAAAGCAACAAAAAACAAGCTTGCTCCATCTTCAACATGATGCCCCTTCAAATATTTAAACATGGCTATCATGTCGTCTCTTAACTTTCTCTTCTCCAGCCTAAACATAGCCAGCTTACTAAGCCTCTCCTCATAGGGAATGTTTTACAGACCCTTCACCATTTTGGTTGCCCTCCTCTGGACATGTTCCAGCTTGTCAATAACCTTCTTGAATTGTGGTGCTCAGAACTGGACACAGTATTCCAGGTGAGGTCTAACCAAAGCAAAATAATACAGTGATATTATCATTTCCCTTGATCTCAATACTATACTCCTATTGATGCAGCCTAGAATTGCATTGGCTTTTCTAGCTGCCGCAGTTTGATTTCATGGGCAAACCATCTTCTTTTGATGTGCAGAATAGAACCAAAAAAGCAGAGGTGGTTCTTTTATTCTTAAGAGGCATTCCAAAATCCATGGTATTAGGCCAACCTCAAAGGCACAAAGAATGCGTGTGAGCATTTGACTGTTCCTGATCTCTTCATCAGGCAAAGCATTAGAAAATACAGAAAGTTAAGAAGTATGGAGGAAGGCAGTGGGGGAATTGACAATGTTATCTGCTTGGTATGTGCTTATTCTAAATGTGCTAATATTTAACATTTATAAAGTGTAGAGTGGGGAAAGAGGATGAGTAATGTTTAGTCACTGTTATCATTTAAGCTTAGGGGAGCTGTTTTTCTATTTTTGTTTTTCGTTTTCCAAAGAGGCAGGAATAAAAATGAACAGTAATGCATTAGCAATGTGTTACCTCAACAGCCCCGTGCTAATGTTAGTGTTGACACATTATAACATCCTTAGAATAAGAAGTAATGCTAGTGTGTCAGCCATTTTGCATAATGATTCCAGGCACTGACTATAGCCAAGAAGACTCTTGTACATACATCAGTGTTGTTTCTTCCGTATTTCAGATAAGACTAGGGAACAGTCTTATTTAAACTGCCTTGTCTGCAGAATGATAGAATCATAGAGTTGGAAGGGACCACAAGGACACCTTGCCCAATCTTCTGCCATGGAGGAAGACACAACTAAAGCACTCCTGAAAGATACCCATCCAACCCGTGTTTAAAGACCTCTGAGATGGAACCTCTCCATCATCACTCTCTCAGGGAATCTGTTCCACTGTCAGACAGCTTTTACATTTTAAAAAAAAGTTCTTCCTGTTGTTTAAGTGAATCTTTTTTCTTGTAATTTGAATTGATATGTGTCATAGTCTCTGGAGCAGCAGAAAACAAGATTGCTCCATTTACTACATGATATTCTCTCAGATATTTAAACGTGGCTGAAAAAAGGAGCAGCGACTTCTTGGCTCAATCCTGGATGCCCCAAAGTGGCAGAGTTTCATGAGTGTCATCAGTCTCAGTTTAGTCATTATCTGTTGATACTTCACTGATTGCTAGATTTTTGGACAGGATTGCAACCACGGATGGTTCGAAACTCCAATCGGTAACCTGTGGCTAGTAATTTGAGGGTCAAAGGGATTTTGGGACTCCCTCCTCTACTTTACAGTAAGTAGGATGGTGGAGTTAAGAAAGCTCTCAGAAGCCCCATTGGACATGCTGGCTGAAGAATGCTGGGATTTGTAGTCCAAAAAGTAACTCTTCCAACATCAAGGCTGTTTTAAATTGGCCTTTAGTGTATGTATGTGTGTGTGTGTGTATGTATGTATATGTGTGTGTGTGTGTGTGTGTATATATATATATATATATATATATAGGCAAGCAATTTGAAAACGCAAACACACATGCACACAGAGATAGTTCTGTTGTTAAAAAAAAAACCTAGACATTTTTCTGTGGATTAATATTAGAGAACAGAGGGATGAACTTATGCACTTTTCTATCACAGATCTTTTCTTTTTTTAAAAAAGATGTGCATGTGGCAGGGGGGAAAATGAAGCAATTCAAATTTGTTTCCTATTCTTCCCTCTCTCTTCCTGGAGTGAACTTGGTCATTAATGCAACAGATTGGTACAATTGACCCATACAGTCGAGTATTTGAGGTGTCACATGTCCATTTTCTCACTCTCAGCAGGGGAAAGCTTGTTCACGGTTCTGCTGATAACATGATAATATCCCTGATGTGCCTAATGATTAATAATGTATTCATAAGGCTCCTTGTGGTTTCTGAAAGCAATTCCTCCTGCATATGGTGTAAAATGCTGCAGAAGCAAAGCCCCACAGCTGAGATGAATAAAAGAAAGTGAAGACTGCCACCTGGTCAGTTTTCTTCCTCCCTTTCTCCTGGGGTGTGTGTGTGTGTGTTTAACAACTCAGCCTCAATCCTAGGCAATGAAAATACATTTAGATACAAATGAACATATGCAAGGGAGTTCTGGAGATGTGGTATTCTGAAATGGAAGTTTTCATGGTTTTCTGTTTAGGAAAAATGCAGGCAGTTTAGTATTCAGACTGTGTCTCCTTCAGCACTTGCCAAACACTGATCCAGCCCCCTTCAGCCTGGATTGTGGGGTATGTGTGAATGCACATATATTTCACATTGTACAGTCTTGAGGACAGTATGCCTGCGGGTTTGCCTGACCCAGGCAGGCTACAGCACAAAGGATCAACTGTGCTTTTGCAAGAGATACTGTCTATAGAACTGTAGCTGTTTTCTATAGACATTGCTACATTTCTATGCCTGTTGACTCTCCAAATCCATTATTATTATTCATATATTTGCAGGAGTGGACCTCAGCAGCTCTGCTTAACTTCCCAATTTTTTCACCTTCGGTCATTCTCAGTAGGATTGGTTAAGAAAGAAAATACAGTAACATGGTGTATCCTTTCACCTTTGCTTTGGAAACTGTAATATTTATTACACCCAGAAATCCATTTTTGGGAAAAGATGTTTTATTAGGGGAGTGACATTCTATAGATTAATTGACTACATCAATCAATTAATAACTTATGATTGTATAGAAAGTTCCAGTTAACGCTTAGGCAAAACAGAGGTGGGAGACACCATTGCAAAAGAAGCATTTATTGCACTTATAGAAAGAAATGTACAGGGCTTGGGACCATGCTGGCCAAGGGATTCTTGAAACTGTAATCCAGAAAGTAATGTTTCCAGATTTCAGATGGCTCATCCAAAATGGTGCCTGCTATGACACTTGCACATCTGGAAATCAGGAGTGAAGCATTATTTGCCAGTGAAATTCTGGTATTTACATATGTCTCCCTATCCATTGAAGTGATTCATTCTTTAATTAAAATTCAGTTAGCAAAGCTTTCTTTTACCAAGTCTCTTGTGTTCACAGGTTTTATGCAAGTTACTTCAGAAAAACATGACTGCACAGGCTACATGTTGCCTATATTTAGAATGAGATCTTATCTGCTCACAGTTCTTGCTATTTTAATGTCTTCTGCAAAACTTTTAACCATTTATGTAATGCATGTCCTAAAATAGCAAAAAAAAAAAAAATTGGTGTAAAGAAAATAATTGTGTACTTTCCTGATGTACTGTATATGATATTGTGAAAAACCAAAGGTGCAAAAACAATGGTTAGCAACTGGCAATGCTGTGGTCATTTATGACCTAAACTACAGGTGGGAAAAGTGTACGCTTTGCATTGCATTTGGTCCCCAGCTTCTTTTTTGCATTCCCTGTGCTGTCAAGGTTTAAATTGATATCAAGGTTTGCAATCCCAGTTTGGTGGCAAAATTCTAAATACACTTTAGTCACTGGGAAAAATGAACTAAATCCACTACAGATGACAGGGTAGTCAATATCATAATCAATTTAGGTCCTTTTACATTCAATATCAATCATAGTCAATATCATGTTACTAATACTGTAGTCAATAACATATGATTTAAAGTCAATTTAAGTATGTTTAAAGTTGATTTATGTATAAATATATTTCTATAAATACGAATGTAAGTTTAACAAGAGGTTTTTCATTTGTTAATACCATAATTAATGGGTAGATTTTTAATAGGCTTAAAAATACTTAACCCGATTTTAGTTAATATTAATTAATATTATTGATTACATTATCACTTAATAATGTTAATTCATTCTACACACATGTACTTTATTTTTAATTTGTTTTTAATGTTAAAACTTCCCAAAAGCAACAGAAAAGCAACAAAAATATAAAAAGTCTAAAAAGGAAAGAGGGGAGAAATCTAATGGCTGCTTTACAGATATTTTAGCTTTGGCTTTGTAGATTTCAGTCCACTTCTTTATATACATTGGTGGAATGCTGGAACAAACCAACAAGACTATTCCTGGGGATGGGGAAAATGCACCTTTCAAGCATTTTGCCAATCTGAAGTGATATTTTGCCCTAATGCACTTGCCCACCCTTGCTCTAATCTTTCAGTCGAGTGCCTTTGCAAATTCTCCAGCTATCCCAGTTTGGCAAGGATTAACTGGAAGATGGAGCATGACTGTTTTCTGCTGCTCTAAAGACCAGGGGCCTTTCTGCACTGCACTGTTATAGTGCTATTATTCTACTTTCAACAGCCTGTGGAATTCTGGGGTTTGCTCTCTGGCTGAGAATTCTAAAGGCCCCTCCCTAAACTACAAACGGCAGGATTCCATAGGATGCTGAAAGTGGAATAATAGTGCTATAACAGTGTAGGGCAGAAATGGCCTAGGATGCAGAGCAGTGGCTTCGAACTTCAGAAAAAGAGATTCCATCTAAACATTAGGAAGAACTTCTTGATGGTAAGAGCAGTCTGACAGTAGAATACACTGCCTCAGAGTATGGTGAAGTCTCCTTCTTTGGTGGTTTTTAAATAGAGGTTGGATGGCCATCTGTTGGGAATGTGTTGCTGGTGTATTCCTGCATGGCAGGAGGTTAGACTCGATGGCCCTTGTGATCTCTTCCAACTCTATGATTCTATGATTCTAATCCTCTGATTTAAAATGTCCCAGTTTCTCTCTCTTTTCCTCCCACTTTCCCCCTTTTGTCAGCCTACTTCAATTGCTGCAAACTGAGTTCCACTAACTCAGTGGGGAGCAAGAGGACAAGAGGGAGCAGAGTCTTGTCCTTTCCAGTGGGCTAGTACCTTTAACAGACCAACTAAAAATAGCGTAAAATGTATGCAAGATTTTGAGATCCCCAGATTTCTGAGGCGGAAACAGGAAAGACAACCAAATCAAATAACCAACAACCTTTAAGTCATCTGTCAACTTATAGTGATCTTATGAATTTTATAGGGTGTTCTTAGGCAAGGAATACTCAGAGATGGTTTGCCATTGCCTTCTTCTGAAATATAGCCTAAAGCATATTGTATTCCTTCGGGTCCCCCATCCATGGACTAACCAGGGCTGACCCTGTTTACAGCTTCTAAGATCAAATGGGATCTGGTGCCTTCAGGTTATTTTGATCTTGAAGTCTTTATGCCTCCTGTCATGTCTTGAGTTGCGATGGAAAAAGCAGAGTCAGCAGATATTCAAATGAAGTTTTCTCTGGTCTGGTGACTTACTAATATAGGGTTGACCCCAGGATGACAACTGTTCTTGCTGGGAACAAAGAAGCAAGGAAAGTATGGTCCTCCTTATTGTGAACATAACCTCTCCCTTGTATATATCCTGTTTGAAGCTCCCAGGCTCCTCTGTCTATGAAAAGTAGGGGGTAACCCACCAAAGATAGTTTGAAGAACACCCTTTGCATCTTGCTTACAAAGGGTCCCCCCCAATCCCTTTCCCTACATTGTGGCAGCTTTCCTTCCTCCTCTTCTCTAGAGTCTAGAAACATTTACAGATTCTCAGCTGGCGAGGCAGCTCCCTGGGGTCCCAGGTGGTATGCACTTTCTGTTTGTTTTCTTTAGTGTAAATCTGTATACTGTATTTTACAATAGTTTCACATTCATAATCCTCTGCTCTATTCATAGGTGAACAATCTGCCTCACTCTCTGCCTATATTCGCTATTCTACTGTGTGAACAAAAACTGGTGCTTTTTATTGGAGGGTTTGGGGGTTCATAAAAACATAACTCCTGCTGTCTCTGGAAAGTTGGCATTAGAAATGAGGAGAGGTTTCCTTTCTTACAAGTGGAAAGGGAGGGAGGGATGACAGGTGGTTTAAATCCAGTCCTGAATTCTACACTCCCCCCTTTAAAAAGACACTTATATTCTCCTACAGAATATGGAGAGGAAATTAGCACCAACTGCAGGCTAATAAGACAATAATGCCTTTCATGTTGCATTCCTCCTCTTGGACAGCTTCCACTGTAGCCCTTAGGTATGCTCCAGGCAAAAACATTGTCAGGTGGAACAGCGAACGGGATATGGAAAATGAGAAGAGAATCTTGTCTCCCCCTTGATTGTATTCACAGCCATTGTGACAAATCCACACAGTTTTCTTGCATGCAACTGGACTGCCTGTGCATGGATCCCCCCCACCCACAATACACAACTCCCTACACATGCTGCCTCTGTGTTTTAGAAAGCAGTTCACTTCAAGAACAAAGCAGATAGGTAGTTGCTATGAGGGATCCAAACATTTTCTGCTGATTGACAGAGGGCCACCCAGAGTTGTCTTTGTTTTGCCCAGGATAAAAAAAAGAAGGCTTCAGCACCTTGCTGTTTTTATCTTTTTTCCAGCTTGCGATTGTTTTCAGCATGTCCTAGTACTGTGACGATAAGACTGTCTATACAACCTGCTTGCATCACCATCATCACTGCCATTGCCTTCATAAAATAATATTAATGTAGTATATTTCAAACACACAACAACTTTCACACATATGATTTCACAACTCCTGACAAGAGCCCTGTAAGGTCGGCAATTGTAATATCCACATGCTGCACACAGGAATATTCTGTAATATTTGGTAGTTTAGAACTGCTTAGAATCAGAGATTATGAGGATGAATATGAGGCTCTAATAAAGACATGTCTGGACAACAAGGAGTGAGGAAGTTTTAACAGCACCCATCTGATATTTCCTAGTCCTCTGCTTGACATTTAAGGGAACAGCGTCAGGCAAGGAAACTGGACTTGGAGGCTGAACTTAGTTAAAGATGGAAAGCTGTATAATTTCCCTTTAAAAAAAATAAAACAAGAAAGATTAAAAACAAACATCATTCTCTCTTATTGCTTCAAAGTACTACCACATTCATCTTAACAATTATTGCCAGTTGTATCCTTCCTACTGAACACAGTAAAACTTATCATTTGAGTAAGCATGCACAGCATTGTAAAGATTCTGCTTTTTTTCAAGAAACATCCATGAAAGTAAAATAGACCAGAATAAGGACAAGTGCCAGCCCCCCTTCTCTGTTATTGACACATTTGTTCATCTTGTATGGAGCATTTAACTTGGTACTCTTTGCATATTCTGGGCTCCCAGTATGCCTGCCCTTTGGTCATATTATCTGGAGCTTGTGCTCCAAAACACTTGGAAAACATTAGCTTGCAGAATGCTGCTCTGAATCATTGCAACCAGTATTTGCCAAGCTGTTTTTCCCCAGATTTGACTGAAGCAATAAAATGTATTTCTAGTACAAGGCTGTCTAGTGTTGCCTGAAAAACCACTGCTTTTAAATTCCACCTGAATCCCACCACTGCCAATGAAATGTGAAGGAGGAAGTCGTAACTCATGGCTGAGGACATGCTTTGCATGCAGCAAATCTGAGGTTCAATCCCTTACATCTCCAGGTAGGGCCTGGAGAACTGCTGAGAGTCGTTACAGTGTAGATAGACAACAGTTAACTCCAGGAATCAATAGTCTGACACAGTCTTAGGCAGATTCCTGTGTTTCTGAATTAAAGTTACACTTCCTTTTTGCAGGTTTAATCCATTTTATTGCTTCCTGTTGATCCTGGTTGGAGGATTAGTAATGAATATCCTCTTATGTGCCTCTTGAAGAACCTCTTTGAATTGCCCCTGTGTCACTTCCTATTCCTGTGGAGAGATGGCGAAGCCTTAATTACAGATTTCAAACATCTTCATCTTTTTATTTTTAAAATCTCTCGCATCCAACACAAGAAAGTAAATAAAACAATGAGAGAGAAAGTCAGCAGGAAAACAAAAAGTAAGAGATTTACTTTTGCAGAGACAGGAGGCAAGAATTACAAGTAATAGTTACTTTTTGGTAACAAGGGCTTGAGAAAGTAAAGCAAATAACATGAGTGGGAATGGAGTTATTTTACTGGCGCAACTAATGACATTTTCCAGTTATATCTAAATGTTACTTTTAAGGGAAATTTGGAGGCATATTTAGAGTCATTTCATAGGAATTTTCCAAGTTTTATACCAAATTAATGGTTCCTATCCAAAAGTAACAAGCAGAAATGACCAGCACACTGAATCATGCAACCCATTACTTCCCAGCTCAGCTAGTAACAATCTTCTCATTTCAATTTGCCCAGACATTTTGGAAGTATGGTTTACTTCTTTTCCTGTAGTTACCACTTTGTGCTTATGATTTGTTTTTATTACCATGTTCCATGATTGTATATTAGCTTCTTATGCAGTGTCCACATTTGCACATTTTAACTTTCACAGATTTGATTATTGGCAGATTATTTGCCACCTCCTCCACTGCTGCCCTATGCCATTTTTAATAGGATGTTATAAGCCTTGCCTTCCATTAGCAGTATATCTGCAAACCTCATGAGGCTGAGGCCTTTTCCGCACTACATTCTTATAGCGCGGTGATTCCACTTTCAACATCCTATGGAATCCTGGGATTTGCAGTTTTGGGAGGAACCAGCTGGCCCCTCCCAAAACTGCAAACCCCAGGATTCCATAGGATGTTGAAAGTGGAATCATCATGCTATAAGAGTGTAGTGCGGAAAACGCCTGAGAGAGTGTAGAACAGGACCTGTAAGTCCCTATTAAAAATGGCGCAGGGCAGCAGCAGAGGTGGTGGCAAGCCCCACCAGCATCTGCCTTGTGAAAGAACCCCACTGCCTTGAACCATGTGGCTGGCAGGTTCACTACCATGGGTTCTAATGTATTGTACAATCCTCCTTCCACATTCACGGGTTTGATCTTCACAAATTTGATTATTCACAAGGCATGTGTTTACCTCTCCTCCTTTTCCTCCTCTCATTCCCTTGTATTCCTCACCCCAGTCTTGTGAGGCTTGTGTTTAAAATGGATATTTTTTCCCTTTTTGGTGAGCAAAGCATGTCCTTTTTGTCACATGGTTGCATATTCTACTGATTGATCAGGTGATCTCTTTGCTCCAACTCCTCCTTTCTCAAGATGGCAACTGGGCTACAGCCCCAGAACTTCACTCTTCTCTATCTGAGGGGAAAGTATCCATAAGCCCTTTTACTTTGTCTTTTTTCTTCCACCCAGGAATGCCTGGTCAGAGGCAAAGGAATGGGAAGTGGAAGCTCTGGTGGGTAATGGGAAGAGGATCGCAGGGGGGAGTTATTTGTAGTTTTTCCACTTTCATGAGGGTTCTGCACCCTGAATCCTTGCAAATGTGAAGAGGCCACTGTATACTGTACATTTGAATCTGCTGTGAGTTGACTGTATGAATTGTACTTTTGTGTGTGTATTAAATATGGTTTGGGGGGCCCTAGAGATAATCATGGTTTTTACACATTCACAGGTGTCCTGTGCCTCTAACCCTTGTGAATGTAGAGAGATGCTTGTATTGTCTTCTTGATGTCTCCTGTTTACCACTAAGGTCAGCCAAAATATTTTGCTGCCTGAAGCAGAGCATCTAATTGCAACCCACACTTAACTCAAGCCAAGTGTCAAGAATATGCCAAGGTATTTTGCCACATAAGGCATAAAATCCCAGGGAAGCACCTGTCCTCCTTCCCAGCATTAGTGTGGGATTTGTAGTCTTAAAAAAGGGTAATTTTCCCAGGCTTTGCTACAAACATACACCAGGTGCAGCAGAACAAGTCAAGCTGAAAACAAAGCATTGCAAAGTTCAGGAGGGAGCAGTCATTGGTACTGCTTATCTGCCCAAATTTTGGGAAGTTTTTAGATGCCCACTACCCAAAGTTTGGAAGTTTTTTTTTAAATTAGGGTCTTCTCACTAAATTTTTATTTGTTTATTTGTTAGTATTATTGTTACTATTTTTGTTTGAGTCAAAATGTTACAACATTTCAGCGCTGAAGTGCTATTTCATGGATACAGTATGGAGAAAAATGAGAAGAGGATGGAAGAAGAATTGCCTTTGCATTTCCCTTTCCCACCATCCAACCTGAAACCATTTGACATGCAAACACATCAAGATGCACATCATTAGGGGGTGTTAC
Organism: Ctenosaura bakeri; assembly: GCA_948474755.1. Taxonomy (NCBI): domain Eukaryota; kingdom Metazoa; phylum Chordata; class Lepidosauria; order Squamata; family Iguanidae; genus Ctenosaura; species Ctenosaura bakeri. The sequence continues at coordinate 161,096 of CAOLHI010002627.1, read as the reverse complement.
AAGCCTGCACACACCCCAGATTTGATATGGTTTAATCGGCAACATCTGATTTAATTGGAAAAATACATTAATTGGCATTGATATAAAATGGATCCTGAGGTGACTGTAAGGTCAAGCTGGGCAGAGGAAAATTCCTGACTGAACACATGTGCTGCAAAGTACCTCAGAAGATCCCCTCTAGGTGTAATCAAGGTCATTGTCAGGCTAATCAACAGGTAACTGTAGAGGTAATCGGCTTAATAAGCTTAAACTGAAGCTGCAGCATTTCTGATAGCACAGAATAGCAAAGGGAAGTTCCCTCCAAAACACTGATTGTTTCAGCCCTTTTTCCTTACGCCTGGACCTTTCCCTCATTGTTCCTTAATCTGTCAACCATTACAGAGCTATTACAAAAGTCGTTAACTCTTTGTCTCCTAACACTAAGACCATTAACTTGGTCTGGACCTCATTGTTCATGTGGTAACCTCCATTGTTTGATCAACCAGAGAGCCATTCACACTCATGCCCTCCAGGTAGATTTGCAATATAACAACCCTCTGTTTTGAGCAGTTCGATGCAGTATCTTGCTTGCTGAATGCCATGCTGTTGCACTGATTCCCAAATGAGTACTGTCCTTAGGCATAAATCTAAGCCGCGTCATTGTTTTCTTTGCTGCTCTCTGGATTAGTAATTATTACCCATTCCCTAAAACTCCACTATCAACAACTTTCCTCCCAGTTAACTCTTGTGCGAGTGTGTGTGTGTGTGTGTGTGTGTTTGTGTTTGGATCTTTTTCTGTGCATGACTGAACTCTTTAATAATACACATTTAGCTTATTTTGGAATCTCTGGGTGCTTCTTTCCTGCTAGGACCCTATAAACATTGATGGAAGATCTTGTTAGGTTACCCCCCTCTTGCAGGTCTCCTAGTTGAGCAAATTAATTCCTCATTGTCATGTGAAGGTACCAACATCACAGGTGGAACTCTGAGTCACCCATGTTTTGGGGTAACAGAGGAGTGGCCAAAACCAGCAACATGAACCACAAAAAGAGATGCACACATGTCCCTTGGGAACTTTTTTGATCCAATGTATCTTGGATTTTGTTTTTTAAAGAAACCAATTGCAATTTAAAAAAAAATGTTTTTGAGGAATTGCCAGGATGTTAGAGAGAGAGAGAAAGAAATACAGCTACAAATGCCACAGCTTCCAATAACATTTGTCCCATCTGTTATCTTCCTAAATAACAATCATTTGTTGTTACCTGCCATCAAAATATAACAAAATCCACAAAGCAATGTTAGCTTTAATGGGTCAACTCCAAAATATAACACATCATGCAAGCTTTCAAAGCTTCATTAGTTTCTTCATCAGGCAAAGTTTAAAATCATACAGAAAGAGAAACTTGACAATGTTAGGGTCACAGGCCTAAATTTTGTCTTAGATGTTACTCTGTTGCCAGTTAAGACTGCACTGAGGGACCCCAATGCAGGCAGAGGTCACTCCCCTTCTTGTCCATGTGAGGATTGGGGGCAAAGGGCAGTAAAGGATAACAACGTTTCAGCTCCATTAGCAACAGAAAAGTGACTTCCCTTGAGATCTAACTGTCCCTGTCCTGTGTGAAGCTAACTGCCCCTTTCTTGCTTGCTAAGTGCTCCTTTCTGACTTGCCATTAAGTCAGTTTTGACCCAGACATCAACAGCTCTGCTCAGGTCTTACAAATTCAGGGCTGTGGTTTCCTTGATTGGATCAATCAATCAATCAATCTGCCATCTTCTTTTCTACTGTCTTCAACTTTACCATTTTTACCAATGAATCATGTTATCTCATGATATGTCCAAAGTACAATAGCTTGACTTTAATAATTTTGGCTTCTAGTGAAAGTTTGGGCTTCTCATGAGAACAGATTAACAGTATGCTGGCCTTTTATGACACCCAGAACCTTCTCTTTGGTGATGCAACCACTTCAGTCTGCCTGATGGTAAAGCTGGCCCTCTAGACCAGTGGTTCTCAACCTGGGGGTCGGGACCCCTTTGGGGGTCGAACGACCATTTCACAGGGGTCGCCGCTCCTCAATCCTGCCCCCCCTTTTAAAAGAAGATGGCCTCACAGCCAATGGGAGCAGTGCTTCTGAGACCCCTGCGCTGGGGTTCAAACTGCAAACCCCAGGATTCCATAGGATGGTGAAAGTGGAATAATAGTGCTATAACAGTCTAGTGCAGAAATAGCCAGGATGACCTTCTCCTCTCGCTTTTGTTGTGCGTGGACCCTTGGCACTTGCCACATGCACGTGTTGTGTTCTTTGCCCTGACTGTCTTGCATTCCTCACTTTTTGTATGTTCAGCGTCCGCACTCCCTTTAAGGGAGGGAGGGAGGGTGGGAGTGAAACAAAACGCGTCTGCTTATGCCGCTGCCATCTTTCCTCTCTCCCTGTCCTTTCCTCCCTGCACCTCGTGTAAAATGTTGGTCTATTTTGGCATTGCCTTTGGGAGTGACTGGCTTTTTGAACTGTGGAAACCCAACGTTCAGAACTAGAACTACTGCCTTAATTCTGGCATTGATGGACGCTTTCTGTGCTTAAAAAAAGGGGGGAGGGTTACCAGTTTTTGGGCATTAGAAGTCTATCCAGAGCAGTGATTTAGGGCAGTGTTTCCAGTCTATTTGATGTTGGAAATAACTAACTAACTAAATAATAAATAAATAAAGAAATAACGAAAATGATTTTATGGTTGGGGGTCACCACAACATGAGGAACTGTATTAAGGGGTCGCAGCATTAGGAAAGTTGAGAACCACTGCTCTAGACCATCCTGATACTGTAGGCTGGGTTAAAAGGCGCTTTAAATAACAGAGTGGGCTTTCCACTTTATACTCTCTCTTTTGTACACCACTGGTGTGACTGGGATGGCATCCAGATGTTGCTGAACTGCATCTCTTGTCCAACATAACCAATGGTAAGGAATGCTAAGAATTGCTATTCAGTGACATCTGGAAGGCCATACTACTCCCACCACAGTTTTATGGGTTTTGTACTCAACAGAATGATTATATGAAAGTATTCAGCACACTGAACTGGTTCTTAGTTTGCAGTGGCAGAGTCATTATAGAGATGCTTCCTTTATTCAATATACATTTCATTCAATATACATATTAGTTTCAAATTTTATCTGGGTCTTGCGAATAAGAAGTGAAGACATGTAGGAAAGACTGTGATTTAATTTCATAGTAGCCAAAAGGCAACACATTGGTGTAGTGACTTGAGTGGAAGTTGCAGCCGTGGAAGTCTCAGAACCACAAAATTTGTGTGCAGCTGCTGCAGATGAATATTCAGCATTCATAGTACAGTGTCACTGAAGTGCTTTGTGACATTTTTATTCATGCCAGTCACAGAGTATCATTGGAGGCAGAGAAAAACAACAACTTCCAAAACGTAGAAAATGCTCTCTAGGTGCCCATCTAGTAAAGGCTTTGTTTCTCACCATGTGTACTAGTTTTGAGGGTTTGGGGACTTTTGTCACTTGGCTGGCTGCTTAATCTGTTTATTTATAGCTTTCTCTTGCATCTGCAAGGTGTGATTGGCTCATGTAGACCTCCCAGTGATCTTGTGCCCAGGATTACACCTAGGCTACAAATTCAAACTTCTGATGGCACATTGAATTAACCTATATAGGGGAAAGAATGGGTCTGTATGTGTAGATACCTTGTGGGACACACAAAAACTCCCCAGGCCATAAAAGGCCACCCCACAACTCCTATAGGCATGTTCACTGAATGGGCAGTGTGACAAACCTGGTGGGAGGGGGTCTTGACAACAGAGCCTCCTTGGCAATTGAGAGTGTTTAAGCTGATTGGCTGGTGAAATGGAACCTTGGCTAGCCCGTGGAGGGGCTAGTGGAAAGAGGAAAATAACGGATTTTAGCTGTCTGGTGTGTGTTTGAAGAGGAGTGTGATTTGTGGTGTGTTTGGGGAAGGCTGGAGATTTGAAGAGCTCTGTGGGAGTGAGAACTGAGAAATTGGGTGTACGAGAGATGGTGAATGAATTGAGAGAGAGAGAGAGAGAGAGAGAGAAAAGAATGATGTGCTGTTTATAAACATTTAGATACAAAACACATTTAAATTAACAGTGTTACTATAAATGTTCTGTGTTCCTTACAACAGTGTCACAGAGTCTTATTTCGAATCCTGGAATATACACACTACCAATAATATCATCTTGATTTTAGTGCCAACAGTACCACAGTCTTGGAAAATATAAATCACTGCTGATCCTTACATCTGGGAGAAGGGCAGATTTAGGGAAGGCAGTAAAGGGGGAGAGTCCTGAAAGGAAGAAGCAAGGGGGGGGGACAAGACTGAGGAAGGGAGAACTGAGGCAGACCCGTTTGCCCTGACCCTGGCTTGATTCAGAGATTTCCCTGGCTGTTCAGACCTGATCACAAAGAGGTGTCAGGCTGGGCAGGCCTTGAGTGTGAGGCTTGGGTGTGCCTTTCGCACTCGGCACTGACAGGCGGTGGTTTTTCTCCAAGCGCGTTTTAACAAGGAGTTAGCACATTTTAATTTTGAGTGCAAAGGAGGGGAAGGGGAGAATCCCCACAGCAACACCAAAATAAATGCCAGGTCCTGTGCAGACGCAAGAGACCCAAGTATGTCTGCAGAGAGCGTGGACCTCACATATGCCCTACCTCCTGTGTTCCCTCTGCTGATATGGTTATTGTTACACTATGGATGCAACTACTCAGTTGTCCCAGACTGTGGCAGAAAGTTAAGTTTCTGGAGGAGGGAAAAAAACATAGTGGGAGAAAAGGAATCAAATCCAACAGCAAGCATGTCAGACTCTGTTTGCAAAAGTAACTTGCTAGAGAGAGAGTGGAGAGATCTTTTAAAGACTGGCCTCTACTCCTAAGCCTCAACTCATAGGACTGCCTCTGACTTTTCTTTCTAGCTGTTGTGGGCAAAGCAACTGAACCTCTTTCTTGCAACCCCACATTCCCTCTGCCCTTCTCAAATTCCCACACCATCTCCATCTCTATTTTTCAGGATGAAAATTGCCTCTGAAGTGTTCTAGGGACCCATTGCTACCTGTAGTGTTGGCAACAGGCCCCACCCTGCCAGTCTCTACTTCGATCAGAACCCTGTTTTTCAGCTGAAAATTGGCCCCAAAGCCCAGAAGTGTGAACTCAAAGTAGATTTCTAGCCACTAGACTTCAGGGCTGATTTGGGGTTGAAATTGAGGAGGTGTGACCTGCCTCAGGGATTGTGGGGGTGAAAATGCACCCACTCCATCTGGCCACTTGGGCCTTATAGCTTCCACTAGCAATAACTTTGCTTTGTTTCATGGGTAGCTTCACTTGTCTCAATTTATTCGTGGGAATGGGCTGTGAAGTAAGAACAAGAAAATTGCTATTCCATCAACACTAGTCCCATATATAGGTAGTGAAGCTGAATGAGGTTTTGGCTGCTCAGTTTGACTGTGTGTTTAAGATAGGCCTAAAAAAAATGCTATGTCACAACTTCTTGTTTATTTTACAAGACTGTATGAGAATAGAGAGCCAGGGTGGTTTATTGGTTTCAGTGTGGACTAGGGCAATGGGAGACTAGGGTCTGATTCCTTGCACAGTCATGGGAAGCTACTGGGTGACCTTGAGCAAGTCACACTCTCTCAGCCTCAGAGGAAGGCAAAGGCAATCCCCCTTTGAACAAATTCTGCCAAGAAAAACCTATCATAGGTTTGCCTTTGGGTTGTTATAAGAAATGACTGGAAGGTACATAACAATAGCAAATGTGAGAGTAAGAAGGTAGGATTTTTCCCACTGTCATGCTTACAGAGAGAGCAGTCTTACCATATTTTAAGACCATATTAATGTTTTGTTTATTTTATGCACGTACGTGGTTTGCAGTTACCCCCTCCCCCATTCAATTAGTGATTCTCCCCACCTTGCTCTGTCTTCCCTCCTCATTTGGGAGAGGTTTCTATTTAGTTCTTGTCCCTTATAGCAGATACTCAGGAAGACATATGTTAGACAAATGATTAAAAATGTAAAGGAACATAAGAGGAAATTGACTGACACTTTTTTTATCTTGCTGAAGATAAAAAGAATAGTTAGTAGTAAATCTGACCCTTAATATAATGATGTACATCTTAAATCCCGAGGTTTTCTAAGAATATCAAATGAAGATTCTGGATTTAAACTGCCCCATGTTGTGTGAATTTGGCACAAAATTCGTTTTAACTGTGGTCAGATGCAAATACAAACATTCACTGCAGAGACTTGTCTCTTGTACACAAGCATGAACTTTCTGTCCTTATGCACAGGTTGACATTTGAACCATTTTCAAAATGAAAGTTTGGAAATTTAAATAAAGATACAGGTTGCTAATTATTAAATAATGTTTATTGTGTGGTTTTATCATCTTACCAGCAGAATAGCCTTTGAAAGCTGCACCGGTTAAATATGACATCAATTAGAGTAATGTAACTTGGCATAATAAATTTCATTGTAGAGGCATCAGTTTTAGAGTATATGAAACAACATCCTGTTGGGCACAAAATATACATTTCTTTGCTTAATGGTAAATGAATATGTGATTTGCTGAGGTTTAGTTACAAATCCAAAAATTTTAGCCATTAGTTTCTGTTTATTGATCATACCACTTATTTTCTGTATTTGTGTACTTACTGCCCTGGACTGAGAATGCTTTATATTAATCTAAAGTTATATGATCTTAGTAATAGCTTGCAAGATCATAATCTGCTGATATCAAAGACTAGAATTTATTCCCTGTTGTTTGCAGAGGAATTATTTAACAAGGAATCCTTGTAAGTGTGAACATCATACATGAAACGACATAACACTTGGGGGGATATAAGAACTAAGCCAATATTTCCACACCAGCTTCAAAGCTAACACATACTTCCATATACAGATGCTTTTTATTTCTCGTCTGTGGCTTCTGTCCCTCCTAATTGAATCTGACACCAGAAACATAAGTTCTCCTCCTCCTGATTATGTTTTGACTGGAATGTTAAATACAGCAATGCCTCGTTATTAAACTCTGCTCTAAAACAGCACTTGATATACAACCCATGCTTTGTATCTATTGCCAGTATCCTCTAATAAGTGTATAACTAAATATATCTACATATTTCCACCTTATCTATATCTATATCTAGATTTTATTAAGGCAGCGTATTTTAGATGGCAATGTGATCTGCAGTTCTTCTCCTGCACTCTTGACAACAGGCCCGAGAGGTAAATTAGATTTAGGACTACACTGCACATTAAATTTTTATTAAACTATTTATATCCTAGGATGTCAAGGTGACATACTGATAAAAATCAATTAAACCGTTCAAAAATATTCACGATTAAAAAGGACAGAAATAATTTAAAGAGGCTAAAAGCATATTAAACAATTAAGAGATTAAAACAGGTTTAAAAAGTTATTTTGAAATAAACCAATTAGGCTTCAAAAGTATTAATATAAATCTGTGTTTTTATTTGGCATTGAAATGAAGCCAGTGTTGGTGCCAATTGGACCTCCAAGGGGAGGGTATGCCACAGTTGGAGTTTCATGGCCAAGGGGGGCCTCTCTTATGTTTTCCCACATAGTATTACCCCTGATGGAAGGGGGACATAGAGGAGCTTCCCCCAGATAGTGAGGTCTTAAGCCATGTAAGGCTTTGAATGTTATCACAAGCACACCGAATTCAGGAACTGGAAATGTAGGGGCAGTCAGTACAATCCTTTTAAGACTGGTGTTGCGTGATGTCTAAATGGGCCTCCACTCAGAAATGTAACTGCTACATTTTGCACTAGCTGCAGCTTTTGAGCCATCTGAGTTATGTTCGTGTGGATCCCATTTCTTCCATTCCATGGTATACCTGCTAGCAGGGAGGCCAAGGAGTGGCTTATCAGCTAACAGATGGGTTGGTTTCCTTTGCCCCTTGTGTTTTATGGCGAGGGGATACAAATCTATAAATGCCGTTAGTAAGTCCCATTCAATTCATGGGTAGGATTGCACTGTAAAATGGCTGTTTTCCTTGGAATGGTACATTTTATGCAGCCACAGTGTAATCATATACATATTTACGGACAAGTAAGCCCAACTGAGTTCAGTGGAACTTCTTTTCAGTTAAATATTCATAGCTTTAGAAATATTAAATAATTATTTGTTTCTGCTGCCGGTTTGATATTAAGCTGGTGCTAGAACATAGTATTTTATTTTGTGCAGAATATTGTATGTTTTTTTACCTTAAGTCTTCCTCAAAGGTTCTTTATGTATCTTATTCTGATTTAACAAAAATAGGTTAAAAGGTACCAGATATTCTTCACAAAATAAATGTTGCTCCTTGTCTAACACTTTTTAGCTCTAGGATGATGCCCACTCCTTCTATTCCTCTTCTGTCTTTTTGTTTTGTGGTCTTGATTCTTTCTTGCTGTGTTGACTGTCAGCAATGGTTGCTAGGGATAAGTGCCCATGCTGGAGGAATGTTAGGTAAAAATAGCCCTCTACTGTCTGCAGCAAATAACATACCCAGATCTGTATCAGTCCTCAGTCAATTCTCCCAACTGGCAGGGTTCTTGGTCTATTTACTATTATTGCCAGGACACCAGAGCATGAGGCATCTTCTGCTTGAGGCAAAAGACAAGATGACTTCCTACTCCCATTTCATGTGCACAGAATCCAAGTGGAAAGGCAGCTGGAATCTTATTTGAACATTAGGGACCAAACAATAGCCTCCAATGCACCAGATTAGTTTAGAGGGGCCATGGTAATGTATATGGCAGACACACTCAACTTTTTCTCCAACGCCTTACCACAACTCCCCCTCCCTCAAATCAGTTGCCCAAGGATGGCCTGGCCAGAATCAGTGATAGCGAAGGACAGGCACTAAGAATCTGAATTCTGAAATGCAAAATGTCCAGTTTATTAAGCTTCAGTCTTCCGTCTGCATTTGGAATAATAATTCTGGTGTACCTCATACCCTCAGACTTTTCCAGTTTGGCAGGTACAGTCCTGATTAATCCTCTCTTATCCAACTTTTCTAAATGCTTTTGAAATGTCCTAGTTTCTTTCTCCTTTTCTCCACTCTCCTCCTGAGCTTCCCTCAATTTGCTGCAAATAGAGTTCAAAATATAAAAGTACTCTGTACTCAATTAACTCAGGAGGAAGGGGAGGACAGGAGAGTGCGGGTGGAGTCTTACCGTTCCCAGTAAGCTCAGGCAAAAGCAAACTCCTGCAGCATCTTCTGGCTTGTGTGTTCTTCCCCATTTATTACTTTGCCATCTTGACCCAAGTCTGCTGTTCCTTGGCAGCATGTATCCCAGGCCATTTTCTCACAACACTGTTATAGTGCGATTGTTCCACTTTTAACATCCAATGGAATCCTGGGGTTTGCAGTTGAGCGAGGGGCTTTTAGAATTCTCAGCCAGAGAGCTCTTTTGCTTCAGTAAACTACAAAGCCCAGAACTCCACAGGATGCTGAAAGTGGAATCATAGCACTATAACAGTGTAGTGAGGAAATGGTCCCAGTTTTCATCTGTGAAAAATTGGACGGTAAGCTATTCTATTGGGTCGCTGTGAAAATTCCTGATATGTTAAAAATGCTTTGAACCATCTCAAGTGTTATAAACAACAGGAGTACAATTACTGTGCATAAACTTTTTCGCCCCATCAGTTCCTATTTTCTTTCTGTTTCTTCCAACATCCTCTTTGTAAATCAGTGAGGGGCATTATTACTCAGAGAACCTGAAGGACTCTCATTGCAAGGGTTGCCAGGTGAAATAAGGGACATGGCTCCTGTCTCTTTCATGGCTGTGTAGAAGAAGTAATTTCAGCAGATGTTGCTGTTCATACAAGCAACATCTGCTTAAATTCTTCTACATAACCATTAATGTAGCAAGAGGTCTGTCCCTTACCTTGTTTCCCTGACAACCCTATTGTACTTAGCTGCTGTGCCAACCAGGGATGATGGTTTGACTTATTTCCCAGTGAAGCCAATTACCTTTTTGCTAATCCCACCTAACTATTGCAGACTTTTCTTATAGAGCCCTGTCAGCTTTGACAAACTTGCCTTGTAGAACACTGAAGGCAGCGTTACAACACTCGTTCTTGTTCAGAGCAAAATATACATGTAGATATTGGAACTCACTTTTAGCACCAAACTTTTGAAACTCCTGTAATACAGTAATCAGCAAGTCAGTAGGCTATTTTCCTGCATGAAGACGAGGTTGGTGAAATGGATTAGACATAGACATTCACACAGCATTGCATAATTCAGAGAGGAGCCCCAGTGCACATGATTTGCATTAATAGCCTGCACAGAAGCAGCTTGTTACAAGTCCTTCTCATTAAACTCCATGTGGAGGATTGCATACTGTCAATCAATTACAGCAATTTCCTTTTCCATATTTATTCCATCACTATCACTGACAGTTACCATTAAGTGACATTAATACAATACAGTAGCATCTTGCATTTCTCCACTGCTCTCTTCATGCAGAGTATCTCAGGATACTTAATCTTTTGAGAAGGTTAAGAGAGTATTTTTTTAAAAAAGGAGAAGTGGGGGAAGGAAGGGAATTGGCCACTTGTTGTAAGTGACTGTATTCAAGCTTGGAAGAGAAAAGAAGCAATTCTCCCAAGCTACTTGTGGAGTCATTTTTGTGGGTTGTGAAATGAAAATTGAAACACACTCCAGTGTTCTTGAAAGAATGGCCTGTAAGTGTGCTTTCAGTGAAAGTGGGAAGAGCTTTGAGGGAGCTGTGGTGACAGTATTTTTTCACTAATAAAAATATACACTAAGACTTACGAGTCCGTTTAATTTAAGGAAGGTTTTCCTTTCCCTATGAGCCATTTACATTCTCAGTTGCATGGTGCACCTCAATGAGGGAGGCGTTTATTTCCAGACACTAGATATGACTTCCAATTTGGCTTCAATTGACTTATGTCACCTATTACAACACCTAAATTTATTTTCCTGCTTTCCTGGGTTACAAACTGCTATGTTGCTCCTGCTTTTCTTCTCTAAGCTAGTTAACAGGGCTGTGTACCAGAACCAAGGCAATAGACAGAGGTTATACTCAGGCTTTTGTCTATACTTTACAGTACAGAGAGGAGAGAAACTGTAAACTGATCCCTTAATTACTGAATCTGCAATCTCAACCGAGTTTCATACAGAGACATTGGCCAACACATCTGACCAATTTTTTGGACTTTTGAATCGCTGCCCCATTCTCCTAAATTTTGTATGGTCTCAGCCTGAAGAAGAATTCTGTTGAACTCAAAAGCTTGTCATGTTCGTAAGATTTTAGTGAGCTGATCAAAAGTATTATTCAACCCTGAATTTTGTTTGCGCTCATGGATCACATGCCTACTGTTTGTTTGTTTTATATGTGCCCTGAAATGTGGAATGTGGGATGGGTCACAGAAGAAGAGAGAGTGATACCTAACCGGGCAATTCTGTTCTTATAACCTTAAAAATGAGCTCCAAAGGAGTTCAAATGCTCATAACTATGGATGCAAATATATACTTATTCATTTCAGTCTGCAAGAATAAAGGATTTTAACCAGTTTCTTCCCCACTGACTGGTTTTATGAGTGTTTCTGTGTATTTTTCAGTTATCTTTTCTTTTTTTAAATGAATTTTTCAATGTAAATAAATGCTTGTATACAGAAAAAAGGTGTCTTTTGCACAAAAGACTGCTGTTTTCTCTGCCAAAATGTTGAGGTGTTTTTTGTTTTTGTTTTGTACAGAAAAAGATGCATTGTTGTTGTTGTTCAAACAATTTTTTCACAAAATAAGTTCCAAAATGTGAAAATTTTCATGGCAGTCAACCATGTCCACAATTGATGGTCTCACGGTATTAAGACATTCTTCCTCACTGAGGACTAGAAAATTGGCAAATATTATTCATCCCTACACATAGTATAGAGTCAGTGTGGTGTAGTCCTTTGAGCACTGAACTACAACTGTAGAGGCCATGGTTCGATTCCCTGCTCAACCATGGAAGCTCCTTGGGTGACCTTAGGCACACCACACACTCACAGCCCCAGAAAACCCCATGAAAGGGTTGCCTTAAGGTCATCATAAATTCATAAATTGGAGATTATTTGAAGGCACAAAGCAACAACAACAATAACAACTCATAGCATGCCACTTAGAATATTTTTTTCAAAACTTTAGAAATATTTTTAAAAAATTTATGCCAAAGCTGGGCATTCCCTTGACTACATTCATCCCCGTGATCCCTTAAGGGGATTATCAAAGTTGGAAGAGAAAGATATGCTGACTCCATCTCCCCCTAAAATGGATCCAGCCCAATGCATTCTAAATCCCCTACCAAACTACAAATCCTAGGATTCCATAGGATGGAGCTATGACACTTAAAGTGGTATCAAACTGTAATAACTGTATACTGCAGACACACTCTATGGATACTTGCAAATTAGTACGTTGCAAATGTACTTTGCTGTGTGCCTTCACCTTGCTTTGAATTTATGGCGATATGCTTTTATCGAGCAAATGCACCACCTTATTCAAGGAACTGAAAATGGGGCCCAGATGTTTAACAAGGGTGGGAGTAATCATTTGGTGTTAAATTCAGATAGAATTCAGCAGTTGGATTATGGATAGAGAGAAGGCTTGATTCCTTTGTTACTCCTTTGGTCTTCTTAGTTACAGACCATAAGGAGCTCTAACTTGGCTAAACATACATGAGAGGCATCTAGGATAGTGCTGAAGATTTTATTAAAGTTTCTCTTATTTTCCTATCCATAATTGGAGAGCTCATAGACTTGACATCTTTGGTGTAAACTTATGGTTGTGGCCTCTGGACAGCTACTGAGTGTGGATTTGGGGATGCCAATGAATTTTCCATCGATATTTGCTCTGGCATTTTCCTCTTTGTAGAGTTCATATCCTCCTTTCTATCCTATTGCACTGGATATGAAAAATGTCATCCACAGTCTCAACTGAACCTCATCATTAAAAGCACTACCAGATCTTTTTTTTCTCCCTGTTGCCCATGTGGGGCTGTCCCTCTCATCTTCTCTGACATTACTGATTTCATGTATCTCTATGTTTCTTCCAAGGTCAGCCACTGTCCAGTTATACTACTTCTTCTTTGATCTATGTCATAGTCCAAGAGTCTTGGTTGCTACTGTGTTTGTCTTCAAAAGTCTCCTAACATTATTTGCTGCCAAACAGCGTAGAAGTCTGCTTTCTTATAATGCACTGCTTCCATTCAATGTCATTTAGTGGCAATAGTTCAGTGATCTCTCCTCCTTTGTTTTGTTTACTGAATTCATTTATAATCCAAACGGTTTTGGCTGTCAAGTTGTCTATTTCTGATTGTTCCTCTGTTTACGCATCTTTCGCGCCTTTGCTTCGAAAGCTTCCCTGCCACTGCTCATCCTCTTGTCAATGCTTCTCTTTTTGCATATTATTGTCATTGTTGCTGTTATTCTATCATTCTCCCCAACTTGAAACTAAATTACAGGTAAAATAACTAAAATTAAAACAATTAAAATTAAAACATTGACCTATAATAGCCTTATTTACTTTTGACCATCTTGTGTAATGATCTTATTTCCTTTCCCACGTAATCTTGTGTTTAATCCTAGTTTCAGAAAATTTAACCTCCTCTCTACTACACGCTACATGATTCCCTGGGTTCTATGGGGCCAGTTAGAATTGAACACCGCAAATACAATCACCATATGTAATGTTGAAGTCTTTCACAGCCAGAATTCATAGGTTGTTGTGGGTTTTCCGGGCTTTGAGGCCGTGTTCTATTAGTATTTGCTCCTGACATTTCGCCTGCATCTGTGGCTGGCATCTTCGGAGGATCTGATGGCATGGAAATGAGATAGAGTATATATACTTGTGTAATCCCCGGGTGAGAGGAAGCAATTTGCATATGTTACAGTTGGCCTGTGTAATGGCCTATTGTTAAATCACTGTAGTTTAAAGAGTTTGCAAATTGAAATCAAATTTTAAATTTGACAGCAAATGAAAGAACATATTCTATACTAAAACCAGTACACATAAAGGCTCCTGAAGTTCCATGCACCTTGCAAAACCCCCATGGGAGACCTCCTTGCAGAAATCTTGCTGCTGGATAGCTATCGTAGTTGGTCTCACTGTCCTGTTTCAAGATGACAGAGATGCGATTCTTATCCCTGGCAAACTGTACACTGTCTTCCTTTGGGTTTCTCTAGTCACTGAGGAAAACCAATAATTTATAGGGGGTATACTTATCTGGTAGTAAGCTGAATTTAATAGCATGGGAGATGCATAGGAATGTGATAGCATCATTTGAAACGGTCAAACTGTACAACAGTTGTTCTTTGCCACTAGAGTTTCAATTTTTGTGCTAAAAAAATGTTCCTCTTTTGCTGCTGTTTAAAGGTCTATTTTTGCTGGCAACTCCTGTGCTCAGATTGGTAAGAGTAAGATATAAATAAATGAAGCTATAACTGGGAATACTTCTGAAATCTGAAATTTGCATGTTAAATTTGGTTATGAAACTCTTAAGGAGCAGGTATTGTTAAGCCCAAAGCAGTTAATGCAAATCCTGAACTCCTGAGGAACAGGTAAGGTAAAGCCCAAATGCCTGAGGGGTGTTTCACACATTACAGTTTTCCTGTATAAAGATAATCATGTTGGAAAATGTGTTTACCATAATGTGTGAAGTGCTGCATAATTGCTTTTCATGCTGCAAGGACTTGGATCAAGCACCCACTGCAGGCAAGGGCTGCCTGGTCCATTTAGACACAGCGACAAGAAACACATACTGCTCTTCACACATTTATGCTAAGCACGTTTCCTCTCATGGAGATTATCTTCATGTAGGAAAAATGGTAATCTGGGAATGAGCTCTTAGCATACTATGTCACCCGTGAACCCCTGACAATATAGGAACTTGCATCCGTAAAATGCTTTATCGCCTTTTTTGCAAACTTGGGAGCCACAGCCAATTTACTCCGCTTATAGCAGGAGGGAAGGGGCAGAATGCACTTTTCATTCAAAGGAGGAAACTAGCCACGAATATTGTACTAAAGACTCACTAAAACAAAAACCAACCAGAGTCAATTCTGCATTGTAAACTGTTACAACAATAAAAGGTAAGAGAGCAGAAGGTGCTCAAATGCATGAATGGTTGTCAAAGGACAGTATATCTGTATGGTAACTCTAGTAAGAACTGCAAAATACAATTAACCTTGTTGAAACCCAATGAGGCTTCTTGAATCAACTATCTCCCCCTAACAGCATTTAGCATTTTCCTAAGAACTTTATATTTGATATATTAGATGTATTACTAGTTAAGCTCTTAGAGCAGATATGATTACTGTGAGTTTTGGTGGCACCTGCCTACAAAAAAGAGCTTTGTAACATGTAATTAACAATGGGAAGGAACATTTTGGTGTATACTTAAGAAAGCTGATGATAAGAGATTATAGTTATTATTACTGCTCTGTATTATTTACCTAGTACCAAAGCTTGGAAGGTTATTATTTGACCTTATTTTTAGACCCCCAACCAGCATGGCCAGGGGATTCTGGGACTTGTAGTAAAATAAAAAGGCCATTCCAAAGTTCAAAGTTCAATCTAGTAGTTAAAGTACACCTAAAGCTGAATATCATAAAGAAAATCAAGAGGTCGTTGCATCAAAGAGTATACAAACTAAATTGAGTGTGACTGTTGTAAAGGGGGAGAAATCGGATGCTGCTCAGTGCAAGCTTCCTTATTCCTCTTCACTGGACTGATCCCTCAGCCTTTTGCCCACTGCTCTTCTTTTCTTTCTATGCTAGAGACTAGGTGTTGACTGGTTTGCCAGCGGTAGGCCTCATTCCTTCCTCAGATGAAAGAACAAATCAGAAGGTACCCATTAGGTGTCTGCAAGAAACGAAGCAAAGGCTTGTGATGCTGACACCCTCCCACTAACTTTGGGGTTTTAATGGTGGGTTTAATTTCCTCATGAAAGTGGAATGAAAGGGTGGAAAGGGGGACAAAAACGGAAACAGCCGGGTTGTAGATGGAGGGGGCAGTGGGGAAATGGCAGCTGTTGTATTCATGGTTAATCAGGTGTGTCTGGCTTTATGTAGCATCTGTCTGCTACTGTTACGGTGCCACATGTGAAAGGGGAAGGAAGGAAGAGAAGCATTCATGTTCAAAGCCTTCGGCACTGACCTCTGTCTCTTGTCTCCTCAGGATTTGAGCACTTGTCTATTCATCTGGCCCCATTAATGTAAGATTGCGGTGCTTGTTCTATCAGGCGGTTGTAACCATCTTGATTGGATGTTGTTCAGATTGCCATAAAATTGAGTCCTACCAGGCCACTTTCCATTTTGTTTCACAAATGACCTCTAAAGAATATGCTTCAATAAAATGAATGGCCAATTTTCTTGCATAAGAACTCAGTAAGGCAAGGCTTTTAGGGAAGGGTTCCAAAACCAATAATCCATTCCACCCTAAGTTGATTTTGGACTGTTGAAGGAATTTCCCAAGAGAGAAATAAAGAGGACCTATATATGTGCATATCTGCCAATTTTAAGAGTTTGTCTAGTTTACTGCCCAGTTATCTGTCCCACACTTTGATAAAATCTCTCAGATAGATTTCCTTTTGATATTGTATGTCAAAAGAAGAAATACATTATTATTTATTTTTAAAATAGATTTTTCCCTACAGAGTGATACTGATTTTCTGGATTTATTTCAACTTGGCTTCTGGTCTAATTTGGGGAATCAAATAGCACTGGGAGGTAGGGGAATTTCATTCCTGCACCAGTCCCGTAGGGCAGACCAGTGGCAGTGTACTTCTATTGCTACCATTCCCTCTGCTCAGCTAAGTAAAAGGGGGTTTCTGTGACTTACAGTGTATTTACCCAGGAGGAGAAGGAACAGTAGCTGAGCTCTCAGCCTGCACCAAGCAGGCATGTTTCCTTTCTGCTCTTAAGTTTGTGGAATAATTCACGTCATCCGGGCAAATTTGATTAAAGAAGAATATAAAGGGGGAAATAAGACAAAGGCAGTGAGTATATGTGATAAAGGAGAACACCTAGATAGATCCTACTCAAACCTATACTGAGCAAGCACACTTACAGAGAAAATCAGTGTCACTCCATGTTCTCAGGAGCCTGTAGAGATAACCAGGAGGCATCAAAGCGCAGGAGCAAATATTCTGTATTATGCTATCTAATCAGAAGGGTCATGAGTGACAGTTGAGGAGTTATCTGACAATGAGATGAGCCAAGAGGGTGAGGTAAGAGCCACCTGTAAGCAAGAAATGTCCAAAGAAGAAGGACTAATGTATTAATTCAAAAGAGGCTTACTGTTATGAGACATGGTATGTGTCTGGTGGGTTTATGAAATGGAGCCCAGCTTGTCCAGCCAAAAGTACGGAAGTCCTAAAGTGCCCAGAACAGGACTTCTGAACTCAATTGTCGTAATGGATGAGCTGTGCCGGGATAGCAGGAACAGTGGCGTAGGGAGAGGGTCAATGAGGACAGTCTGCCCCAGGCGGCACTTTTTTGGGGGTGCTACTGCTCTTTGCCTGCCCTCCCTCATGCCTCCCAGTTCTGACATGCGGTGTGGTTCCCTTGCATCTGCTCCTGTTACCCTGTGTGTTGGGGGTCCCGGGAGGGGGTACCCAAATGACCAAATAAAACACAAATTGGGGGGATTTAGCTTGAGCACTCTCTCAGCTAAACGAGAGGCAGGGTAACTTTAGCAAGGATCTTTTAACCCAATGTCTACGGCTTCAGGTCAGAGAGCAGGCAAGCAAGTTTGAAAGTAACAAAAATAACAGTTTTATTGAAAGATAAACAGCAAATAAAACAACATGCACACTAGCTAACTGGGAAACAGAAAGGGAGAGCTTTGGGAATAGGTAATATGACACCTCATCTCATAGTCCTGGCGAGAAGTGGGGTTCCAGGGAAGAAAGCTCAGCATGGCTGGCTGAGGGGAGTTTCCTTAGACGACCAACAGCAAGGCGGAATGGAAGTCCAAAGTAGTCCAAAGATGTCCCAAAAGTGGGGACCTTTTATAGTGTGGAGTTTACCTACAGGCTATGTTATGCTCGGTGGGAACAAAGGAAATTTGGAGTTGCACAAAGGAGTTGGAAAAGGTCAAGTTCTGCATGATTGGTTTAGCTCTTAAGACAATAGCGTGGCCAAATCGTTAATGGCCCGACATAAAGGAATGGCTTGGCTCTTGGCTGCATGGCTTTGTGTATCTCTGAGCCGACCAGAGCCTGTTTGCAGTGAGGTTTTTCCCCAAAGCAATGGAGAGGCTCAAGTTGCTTGCCTGAATGGGGTCTTGGAATGTACAACCATTAACGGCCGCGCCTGTACGTGCTTGTCCAGGAGGCCTCTGCAAACACGTGGAGCAGGCTGACAGATAAAGGTCAAGCAAAGGCCAAATTATTTGATATCAAAAGGATATCTAGTGCTCTCACCCAACGTACCATAACCGTGATAATACTCCCTCACTCCACTTCCCCCTCCCGCCTAAAGTGACACAACCAGTTGGCCAAGCTGAGTCTCCCACTTGAGCTGGTTTACTTTCAAGCCTTCACCTTCCTTCCTTCCCAGCCACCCCCCCCACACCCTCTCTCTCTCCCCCACACACACTCTTACACACACTGTGCGTGCTTCTTCTTCCTCTTCTTCCTCCTCCTCCTCCTCCCTCCTCACCTCTGTCTCCTCACCTTAGCCAGCCTGCCTGCCACCTGCACCCCTGACACAAAGACCGGTCAGCCTTGGGCTGCTTGCCTGGGGATGGGGAGAGTCTTTGAATTTACGAATAGAGGGCAGCTTGATACGTGCATGTGTGGGTGGGAGGGAGAGAGAGGAAAGAGGAGGAGGAAGAGGGGAGGAAGTATAGGTGAGGGAAGAGCTAGAGAGAATGAATGCTTTGAAAATGTCTCACACGCATGCTGCCCTCACCATCCCTCATTTCCCACCTTCTTTTAGTTTTGTAGCTAAAGGATCATCCTGCCTGGCTGCCCACCCACCCACCTCAGCGGCAGCTCTGCATCCTGCTCTGTCCACCCCCATTGCTGTAGCTGCTGCCACTACCACCAACGCCTCTGCCTCCTCAGCTGCCATCCAGCTCTGAGAAATCCTGCTACCATCATTGCTTTGCTGTGGAGCTGCTGTTGCTCTGGCTTGTTGGCTGGTTCTAGCAAATCTGAAGAGGAGGTGGAAAGTGTGGAGTCTGGAGCTTGCACTGCTAGTGACAGCTACTGTCACCACCACCACACACTAGTAATCCCAGCTAAAGGGACCATTCATTTTCCCGTTTGATTTCTTCCTTACCAGTAAGGCAAAGAGATGCACAAGGAGAAGTGGGGTAGGAGGGTGAGATGTATGTCTGTGTGAGATGATGATGATGATGATGCATGGATTGTTGGTGTGTATTGAGGGGGTGGCAAACTCAGGGACCACCTAGGAGGCAAAAGCTCTAGCTATGTCACTCTCCTGGATCACTCAGTATATTCATTATCATGAACCACAATATCCTTCCAGGTTGGATTATAGGTACTGTCGTGAAGCTGGTTCATTTCTCCCTGTCAGCCTGATTCTAAAAGATTGCACTATAGCAATTATAGAAAAGTATTTCAGAAATTCTTCTCTGAAGTTTAACAGTTTCATGAGACCATTGGTGGGCATGGTAATCATCAAGAGTTTTTTAGTATGAGACATTATTAATATAGAGCTGACACCCAGTTATATCATTCCTTTATCCTGTCTTATCTTGGAAGCTAATCAGGGTCAGTTTGGTCAGTATTTGAATGGGGGACCACCAATGAATACCAAATGCTGTAGACTATATTTCAGAGGAAAGAACTAGTGAAAAGTGTTCCTTGCCTAAGAAAACCCTACGGAATTGTGGGGTTGCTACAAGTAGAGACTTGAAGTTTCTCTCTCTCTCTCTCTCTCTGTTTGGAGTCTTATCATTAGGGAAATCAGCTTTCCAAATTTGCACTCCTGAGTAATAATTCATTCAGGGCCATTTTTCCAACTCTGGTTAATTTTACTGACAGTGGATTCAGTTTCATGTCTCAGGGTGATATAACAGCTTCCTAGTCCTCTTTACATTAATACATGAGTACTCACTGTTGCATATGTAACAAAAGGAATCTTCTCTGATAAGGTTTTGAACCCAAGGAAACTGACTTTTGGTAAGCAGATTTATTATCTTCACACACCAACATTAGCTGACCACTCTAAAGATCTGAAAGACCTGTATCACCTTATGCAGCCTTTTGAAAATTTAGGAGTATAGCACACACGGCCCTCCCTGGACTGAGTGGCTGTGCAAGGTCTGAAGTGTGAGATGCTGGGAGGCAAGAACCAAGCCAGTTCTGGTCTTTGAGGATGCAGTTTATTAAGTGAAGAAGCAAAAAAGAAAAATGAAAGGCACACAAGCATACATACACTCTGACTCCGTCAGAAGGGCAAGGCAGGCAACGGAGCAGGGTTCTCTTTGTTCCCACAGATTATATAGGCTTTTCATATGCGTGGCAAAATAGGCTGCCAATCCTAGATGAGCAGGAGAGGGGCTATCCCCTCCTCAGATGCCAATTACTGAGGCACCCATGGGCCAGCTGCATGATAGGCTTGTGGCCAAATCTCATTACCTACCCGAAATGGCAGCGGACGGTCTCTAATCAGGCTTTGCTCTCCCCTCACCGTACTGGACGGTGCGGGGAGTGAAGCACCCATTGTTAACATTCCTTGGCTATTCTCACAGGACTGCAGCATACAGGGCAGCCTGACCTAGCAATGCAACAGCATGAGCTAACCCTCCAAATATGTTCGTTAGTGCAAAAGCAGGCTGACCGGAAATGTGTGAGTGTGCAACACAGGGCCTACCCAGTGAGCCTTGGGCCCAACAAGGAACACTTCCACAATTGTATAAGTATGCTTTATGACCTGAGGCTTTAATATCACTCTGTACTTGTGTTACTGGAATGTCACCAGGTGATACTGGGATGCAGATTCCAGCCTGTTATTAATTAATCAATCTTCGCTGCCACCACCCACTGAATTCTGGACACTTGGACAGTACAGTGGGTTGCTGTCCAGTACATGTCAAACCCTAAGCTTAAGGATCTTCCTTTCCCCCCAATCTATCTAGTGTTGGCGTGGGAAGGAGAGAACAGGGTTTTTACAGAAAGTATTTATTAAAGGCATGCAAATGAACAAGACAATAACACACATGGAAGGCTCCCCCCTCCCAGGCACGCTTAGTTACAAGTAGTTACAAAAAGAACAGACATAAAAGCACAGATACATTCTTTAGATCAGCCAGCCTCCAAAATAACAGAAAAGTCCCTAACGCGACTAGATAACTATTTCTAGTACTCACAGATGTTCATAGGCTTAGATGTTCTATGAGGAAGAAGCCAGGAGGCGAGGCCTACGGCCTGCAAGCCTGCGACTGGCACAGATCCCGTCTCCCTTTGTTATCTCTTTGTTCTCTCTCTGCCACATGGCCTCCTAAGAAGTTTTATAACTTCTCCTTGGAAGCATCTCAAAGCATCCTGAAGATGCTCACCTCTTACCTTTTGATTGGTCAGTTCTCACCCTGTGACCTATGATGCTGACCCACATGACCTATGATGCTGACCATATACTAAAATGTAATCTAATCCCAACACCTCATTAACCCTTGGTTTACCTGAAGAGGGAAGTGTCCCCCTTTAGCTAAGTCTAGATAATGGGAAGCCCCATTATCACAGTACTGTATCTGAAGAAGTGGATTTATACCTGTGAAAGCTCATGCTAAAATACACAACTGGTTAATCTTAAAGATACTGCTATTTTCCCCTCTTTCCCCCTCCCTCCTTTTGATATCACAAGAGGTTAAAGCGGCTACATCCTTGAAAACCAGTCCTCTTGTAACTCAGAATGAAGCTGTTGGAAGGGAGCATCCCCCCCCCCGAGTTCTACATGTTTTTCTTCATTTTGGCCTGTTAGGAGGTCTTAGAGCAGCCTTGCACCAGGATGGCAGTTTTTATGACAGTGGAGATTGTCTTGAGCTCAAAATTCACTAAAGGGTTGCTTTTCACTCTTGCTCATATCTCAGCAGGTTGCTTGCACTGAACACTTTCTTCTGATTTGTTTGCATATTTCTGAAACTTTGTAAGCCATCTTGGGTCCCATAGTGGGAGAAAGGCACAATATAAATGTACTTAATCAACAGTCATTCAATTAATTCATTAGGTTTATATTAATAATTAATTCTTTGATTAATTAATCAATTTTAAGCAGTGGTGAGGGAAGGAGCTCTCTACTTGTGACATTTTAGCAATAGCAATAGCATGTGTATTTCTATACCACTTATCAGCTAAGTGCCCTCTAAGCAGTTTACAATGTGTTAGCTAATTGCCCCTAACAAGCTGGGTACTCATTTTACTGATCTGCGGAAGGATGGAAGGCTGAGTCAACCTGGAGCCTGGCAGGATCGAACTCACAACCTTGTGGCTGCAGTACCGGCATTTAACCACTGCGCCACCAGGCACATTTTAATGCCCTTCCCTCAGATTTTTGTTTGAATCATGCAAAAATTTGGTGCTTTTTGCTCTTTAATTTTAGTAATCTTAAGTAATGTTTATGAATACTAATTCCTATTGCCTTGTGATTATAAAATATTCTTTTGGATTCCACTGAAGGAGCTTTGCCTGTCTAATGATTTGACCTCTTTGGTTGTTAATGAATTTATCATAATTTAATCTGAAAGTGTATAATGCATTCCTTATGGAATATGCCATGTCTTTAAATGAGCTTTGTTACAGATTGACAGCATGGCTGCATTTCCTTCTGGTCCTAGTTTATCTTCCTGCAGTCCAGGATATAAGTCTGTCCCTCATGGAAAATTGGAAAGTCTGTATCCCTGTTTTCTCTCCCCACTGTTGTTGTTGTTGTTGTTGTTGTTGTTGTTGATTGAGGAGTTGGGTGATTGGAGACAGCCAGCGTAACATTCAGTGTGCTGGATGAGGACTTAGAAAATATGGGTTCAAATTTCCATTCGGCCATAAAACTCACTGAGTGATCTTGGGCCAGTCACTATCTAAATAACCCAAATAAATATTAGATCTTTAAATTATATATTACTTTTTATTTTTATTTTAATTTATATATTATATATAAATTAATATATTTATATATTAATTATATATTGAAATTATATATTTAAATAGCAAATAGTAGTAGCTATAACAACAAAAACAGTAGCTTCCTCATGTTGGCTGGTGCCTCTCTCACACCAGCTTCCTTGCTTCCTTGCTTCCTTCCCCATAGATCCTGCCATGCAATATACTAAATATAGAAATCAACAGTAAGCCTGATGCTCAGTTGGCATCCTTAGAAGGGAAACAGGTTAGTGCCAGGATGATGCATTTGGCATAGGCATTGAGCAGCTTCTGCCTACACAGCCATTGGAGCACTTCCTTTGCAGCTTAGTCCTGTAATTAAAATAAACAGATGGGAAAGTGTAGGAGGATGCCACAGTGACCTCTGCATGTGTCCAAAGCTTGGAACAGCTCTGGCTAGATGCTGGACTAGATCAAGAGGAAAACACACTCACACACCCTGTGAAATTGGGTGCTTTTTTTGAGGCTACAGTGTTGAAGACTACTGTGACTTTCAGTACTGAAATCGTGTAACAGAAGAGTACTTTAAATTGTATGTTAAAGCAACAGTTTACTCAGATCACCAGAAGCTCCAGAGGACATGTTAGTCTGCATTCCACCAAGATCCACGAAGGCTTACATAATATGTTGAGAAGCAGCTGGCAGTAATATTGAATGGTAATTAGAGATGGGTTGTGGTAACACCACCTAATGGTTGCCTTTCCTAGTGGCTAACACCCCTCAAAGCTGGCCTCGCTAGCAACTATTTTTGTGATGTCCTTCCTGGAAGTGGGTGTTAATGTAGTAACATTCTGGGAAACTCTTGGCATGTATTCAGTGCTTAATTTCTAAAATGAAATTTGCTGGGCGGCAAGCCTGCCTGGAAGTCCCATTCTCTAACCTGGCAGCCCTCTCTGCCTATCAAAAGATGCACAGGAATTGTCTGTTTTTCAACCTAGGAGTGAAAGAAAGAGGCATTCTGCGATGTTCTCTTCTTTCTTATTCTTTCATAGGTTGCAGGGCTGAAAATAATCAACTAATATTCAAGCTGCAGGAAAGGAGATTCCACCTGAACCTCAGGAAGAACTTCCTGACAGTCAGGGCTGTCCGGCAGTGGAATAGGCTGCCTCAGAGTGTACTGGAATCTCCTTCTTTGGAGGTTTTTAAGCAGAGGCTTGATGGCCATCTGTCGGGAGTGCTTTGAGGGTGTTCCTGCATGGCAGGGGGCCAAGATTATTGGTTTGAATTCTATCTTGCCTTTTGGGCCGGAAGTGTTCCTAAAGGATCTGACATCAAATAAGAAACTACAATGACAGTAGGGTAGTGGTGGCTTGTGCCTCTCATGTCAGTGGGGTTGGGAATCCACTCTGGATTTTAGCCTAAACTTTAGAGGAGCTATCCAATGTGCTGAATCTTATTCCCCAAACAGAAGCTCCATTAGATTGAAGCCCAGAAAGGATCCACCATCCCAGTGATATTGGAGCCATAAGCCCCAAGTGCATTAGGATTGTCAGTGGCAGTCTTCTGTTATGCACTGGAAGAGTGGTAATCCATCCTTACAGTCTACCCTGGCCTAAATTGAAAACTGAAATTAAATGCTATGGACTGTTGGAGATTTTTTTTTTAAAAAAGATGGTTCAGCTTCTGGTAATGATACTCTTTTTGCTTACCAGCCCTGGTGCCCACAAGCCACAACTTAGGACAGTTTTCACCCACTCTGATACACAGTATTGCTCTGCAATACTTTCACTCTCAGCTGTTCCCACCTGAGTTCTCATTAAACTATTGTGGCTGTTATCTTCACCTTTCATGTCATGTCTGATCTCCAGCTATGAGCAACTGGATGGTAATGGCTACTCTATGTCTTCCTTTATTTCTTTCCACTAGAACAATATTTTCTCACTGTTAAAGGGCAGAGACAGAGAGTCAAATCCCATAACTGTACTTTAGGTGAGCTGCTGGGTGAGAGCTGTTAAATGTTCCATCCATTATGCCCTTCTTGTCATGCCAACCTCAACAATATGTGAACCAGCCCCTAACTGCAGTAATGTAGACCTGAGTTGATTGAGTTGCACTCAAGTTGGCTTTAGTCACTTCATTAACTTGACTTGGATTTGCAGGAAGGGCACATGGTCTTAAGTGTCTCTACACTAATGCACAGAGCATGGGAGATAAGCAAGATGAACTTGAAGTCCTAATACAACAAAATAAATATTCAGGCAGCACTGAAATGTGGTGGGATGAGTCTCATGATTGGTATGTAGGAATGGGGGGGTCTATTTAGCAGAAATAGACCAAAAAGAAAGGAGGAGGAGTGTCAAGGATGTTTTCACCTGTGAAGAGATGCATGACTTAAATCCAGGAAGCCAGGTCGAGAGCATCTGGGCAAGAATTAAGGGAGCAAGAAAAAATAGGGATGTGATTGTGGGGGTTTGCTACAGGCCTTCAGGCCAGCCTGAGGACTTCGATGGTGCCTTTCTGGAGCAGATCACCACACATTCAAAAAGGAGAGATGCAGTAGTAATAGGAGAGTTCAACTATTCTGATATATGTTGGCAGTCAAACTCTGCCAAGACCACAAGGTCCAACAGTTCCTCCCTTGCAGAAAATTTCATGGTCCAAAACGTGGAAGAGGTGACAAGGGGATCAACTATTTTAGATTTGATCTTGACCAACAAGGCTGACCTTGTTGATGTGGTGGAGGTGGTGGGATCCTTAGGTGGGAGTGACCATGCTCTATTGGAATTTGTCATTCAGCAGGAAGAAGAAGCCAAGCGTAGCCTGACACACACTCTAGACTGATTTCTGTAAACTTAGAGAGTTACTTGCCAAAATTCCATGGTCAAGAATACTGAAAGCGAAAAGAGTTCATGATGGATGGGAGTTTCTTAAAAGTGAGGAGGAAAAATGGCAGGTGTCTAAAGAAACTGGAATGGTTGACTAAAGAACTCTCAGCTGAGCTAAGTCTTAAAAGAAACATGTACAGGGAATGGAAGAATAGTGAAACCACCAAAGAGGAATTCAAGCAAATAGTCAGGATATATAGGGAGAAGGTCAGAAAAGGTAAAGCACAGAATGAACTCAGGCTTGCCAGAGACATTAAAAACAGTAAAAAGGGCTTTTTAAAGATATGTCTGCAGCAAAAGGAAAAAGAAGGAAATGATAGGGTCACTGCATGGAGAAGATGGCCAATTACTAACGGGCGGAAGAGAAATGGCAGAACTGCTCAACACCTTCTTTGCCTTACTTTTCTCCCAAAAGGAAAGAAGCACTCAACATGGGGGTGAGGAGCAGGTGAGGAAGTGGGGGAAATGCAGCACAGAATAGATAGAGAAGTAGTACAGGAATATTCAGCTAAAGTAGATGAATTCAAGTCTCCAGGGCCAGATGAATTACATCTAAGGATATTAAAAGAACTGGCAAAAGTCATTTCAGAACCACTCATAATAATCTTTGAGAACTCTTGGAGAATAGGAGAAGTCCCAGCAAACTGGAGGAGGGCAAATGTCGTCCCCATCTTCAAGAAGGGAAAAAAAGAGGACCCAAATAATTGTTGCCCGGTCAGCCTGACATCAATACCAGGAAAGATCATAGAGCAGATCATTAAACAGTCAGTTTGTAATTCCTTAGGAAGCAACGCCATAATTACTAAAAGTCAACATGGATTTCTCTCAAATAAGTTGTGCTAGACTAATCTTATCTCTTTTTAAGATAGTGTTACGAGCTTGATAGATGAAGGGAATGCTGTGGATATAGCATATCTTGATTTCAGTAAGAACTTTGACAAAGTTCCCCCTGACATTCTTTCAAAGAAGCTAGTAAAATGTGGCCAGACAGGGCTACTGTTAGGTGGATTTGTAATTGTGACTAGTGAGGTGCCACAGGGTTCTGTCCTGGGCCCAGTGCTATTCAACATTTTCATCAGTGACTTGGATGAAGGAGTAGGGGGCATGCTGATCAAATTTGCAGATAACTCCAAATTGGGAGGGGTTGCTAATACGCCAGAGGACAGGGTCAAAATTCAAAATGATCTTGACTGATTGGAGAGCTGAGCCAAAGATAACAAAGTGAATTTCAACAGAAAGAAATGTAAGGTCCTACACTTAGGCATATAATGCACCAATATAGGATGGGGGACATGTGGCTGGATAACAGTATATGTGAAAGGGATCTAGGAGTCTTGATAGAGCACAAGCTGAACATGAGTCAGCAGTGTGATGAGGCAGCCAAGAAAGCCAACACAATTCTTGGTTGCATCAATAGGAGTATGGTGTCTACATCAAGGGAGGTAATGGTACCACTCTATTCTGCTTTGGTTAGACCTCATTTGGAATACTATGTCCAGTTCTGGGCACCTCAATTCAAGAAGGATATCAACAAGCTGGAGTGTGTCCAGAGGAGGGCGACCAAAATGGTGAAGGGTCTGGAAGCCATGCTCTATAAGGAGTGGCTTAGTGAGCTGGGTATTTACTTTGCAGAAGAGAAAGTTAAGAGGGGACATGATTGCCATGTTTAAATATTTGAAGGGATGTCATGTCGAGGAGGGTGCGGGCTTGTTTTCTGCTGCTCCAGAGACTAGGACAAGGAGCAATGGATTCAAGCTGCAAGAAAGGAGATTCCACCTGAATCTCAGGAAGAACTTCCCGACAGTCAGAGCTGTCCAGTAGTGGAATATGCTGACACAGAGTGTGGTGGAGTCTGCTTCTTTGGAGGTTTTTAAGCAGAGGCTGGATGGCTATCTGTTGGGAGTGCTTTGATGTGTGTTCTTGCATAGCAGAGAGTTGGACTGGCTGGCCTCTGTGGTCTCTTCTAACTCTATGATTCTATGGACTCAACTCAGTAATAAATGATGCACTGACTCAACTCCACTTCTGACTTGTATATCTTTAGTGACTCACTTGCTGTCCTTGGTTTAGTAACACAACACATTCATCCAAAAACCATATGGCTTTGAGCAATGTTTCCATCTCTTTTTGCCTACTGGTCACCTGAAAGTCCGTCTAAAGTCCAATGCAGTTCATTTGAGGGGAACAGCAAACAGGTTGGGCAATGGGCTTGAGTCAGGGTTGAGGTCTGCTCAGTAGCCAGTCCCTGCTGCATATATGAGGAGCCTTCTAAAACTTTTCCTAAGAGCAGAAGGCAAGAGTCACCTCCACAGGATGCATTTCAGAAAGGAACAGCAAATGTGTTAGGAAACAGGTGTTAGGATGAAGGATCCTAAAGCTTTTGAAGCTTCAGTAATGGGAAGTAAGAGGGATCTTATTCCACTTCTGAAAAAGCCTCCAGCTTCAGAAATGGAAAGTAAGAAGGATCCTGTTCCCCACTTCAGAAGCTGCAGACTCTTTTATGGCCATTGACACAAAAGCCTCCAGCTTTGGGAAGGGGGAGTAAGAAGTAACTTAAATTGTTAAAACTGACTTTATTCAACTCTATCTAGAAATTTTGGAATATAGCTTGGGGTATAAAGTTGGCTACCAGACTTGAGACTTGACTTGAAATTATGTTGCAAGGACTTGAGACTCAACTGGAAACTTGGAGGTAGGGACTTGAGTGTTGACTTGAGACTTGGAATAAAAGAAATTCATCACTGCTAGCTGGGGGCCATAATTCTAGCACTGTGTGCCACAGAACATTTTCACTCTCCCCTTTTTACTATTAAAGGCAGGCAAGAAAAACAGGAAGTTTATAAAATCCCCAGTGGCTACATTCAGTATGGAAGATCATGGGTTGTATGTGCAAGGCAGTTACCGAGTAAGTGATTTATTTTAAAAATGTCAATAATTGATATGCCAGTTTGCTCCATTTTTAAAAATGTTTATTTGGAAAAAAAAATATTCAGGGGTAGCCATGCTGGCCATACAGCCAAATAAAAGAAAATCCAAAATCTGCAAAGAAGAAATACATTTATTAGCCAAACAAAATGTACAAAACACACCATGCAAGTGTTCCACTGACTTCTTTTTCAGGCAAAAGATGTTTTAAAAAATCATACAGTAAAAGAAAGAAAGGAAAAAAAAGGTGAAGTCACAGGCACAGAAACCAACTGAACTACAATAGAGACAATATTTGATCAAAATGCAGGCCTGTGACTCCAGTGCCATCACCTTTTCTTCTTTTCTTTTCTTCTCTTGTATGATTTTTTAAAAACATCTTTGAAAGATGATTTAAAAGTTTGCATGATGTGTTTTGTGCAATTTGTTTGGCCAATAAAGGGATCACTCTTTTGTGTATTTATATTTGGAAATACCTCTTGAAACAAAGGCTACTAATTGTGTGCTTTATTGTGAAATAGTACAGCATCATTTTTGGAAAGAGCCTTGAAATTGGATGGCTTGGAAAACTGGATGTAACTTCTAGTCATACGACAGGGAATGGCTGGAATATGGAGTCAAGCTTTGTTCATTCCATGTTGAATTTCATGAGCAGAAACATTGGAATTTTCTCTGAATTGAGTATGAGAGCCAGAGTTGACAGTATTCGTAAGGCTGTGGTTGCTTGTGACATCCTTTGTTTAGGGAGACATATTTCTGTCATGAACAATTATTATATGTGGTCTGTAAGCTATCATATAATAAGAAATATCAGGGATATGATTTAAACAGTTTGCTAGCTCGGGCAGTCTTTTCCTGTTTTCAGATGGCTCTAAGAGGTGTTGCTATGCATGATCAGTAACAATACTGCATTTAAAATTTGGTATGTCCTCCCTCCCCTGGGAAATTGGCCATAAGATGTGTCAGGTAATTTCATTTTTAAAAATGAATGCCTTTTGTGAAGCCATTTTCTAACCCAATGCAGATGAAAAAGGATATAAACTCTGCATTGTCTTTATCCAGTTTCCAAGAGGTTATGGCTGTGTTTTAGCAAAAACAAGAAAGAGCTTCTGGTACCTTAAAGAGGAATATATAGTCTTCCCTCCACATTTGCAGGTTTGAGCTTCATGAATTTGATTATCTGTGAGGCATGTGCTTGCCCCCACTTCTCCTTCTCCCATTTCCTTGCATTCCTCACACCAGGCTTGCAAGGCTTGTGTTTAAAATGGAATTTTTCCCTTTTGGGTGAGTAAAACCTGCCCCACTGCTGGAGGTGTGTCTTCTCTGCCATGTGGCTGCACATTCTGCTGTGTAATGGCTGCTGATTGGTCAGTGCTCTCTTTGCTCCTATCCCTCCTCAATGGGAGGAATCTCTTTTCTCAAGATGACAACCGGAATTAGCTGGAACGTCACAACTCACACTCTGCTCGACTCCAGCTGAGGGGAAAGTACTGGTAAGCATTGTCTTTTTTCTTACCCCTGGGAGTGCCGGTGCCAGAGGCAAGGGAATGGGAGGAGGGAGCTCTGGAGGGGAAAGAGAATGGAATCACAGGGTGGAGTTATATGTGGTTTTTCCACTTTCATGAGGGTTCTGCACCCTGAACCCTTGCAAATGTGGAGAGGCCACTGTATTTGATTTAACATGACCTTTAACAGCCTGCAGTCCACTTCAGCAGATGCATGAACCACAGCTGTGCCAGATGAACAAAGCAAGACTGAGACCATTGAATGAATTTATTTATTTATTTATTTATTTATTTATTTATTTATTTATTTATTTATGCATGCATTTAAGCATTTATTCTTTATTCAAAAAGGCATCCAGGAGTGTTTGAAAGAAAGTTAACATGACAGTCCTCAGATGTAAAATCTGTAAACTGCAATTACATAAGTGCTGTTTCAGAACCAAACTAACTCACAGAAGCCAGGCTGGTTGATAGTGGTTGAAAGAGCTAAAATATACCTTCCAGCTGTCCCAGTTTGCCAGGGACAGTTCCAATTAACCCTCTGCCATCCCACTTTTTTGGTGGCATTTAAAATATTCCAGTTTCCTTCTCCTCTCATTCCTCCCCCTTGTTCCAAGCTTACTTCAATTGCTGCAAGCAGCGTTCAAAATGAAAAAGGTGTTTGTATTCAATAATAGGGAGAGGACAGGATGGGGCAGAACCTTGCCCTTTCTCATGGACTCGGGGAAAAGCAAACTAGCTTTTGTGTTTTTTCTCATTAATAATTTTTTGCCATAGTGTCCACACTCTGATGCTGCTTGGCCACATGTGAACCAGTTTTCATTGGTGAAATTTTGAGGATATGGAGTATGGGTGCACAACCATGCCCCCATCTCATTGGCTAGAGCAAATGTGATTGCTTCATCCATGCTGCTAATACTGGCAAGGAAGCTGTGATCCGGTCACTGTGAAGGGAAGAGGCTTTAGTGTTTCTTCTCTTTGTGGCCTCAAAGTGGTCTCCCCCAAGTCAACATTCACAAGAAGGTTGTTGGGATGGGGGGAATATTAAGGCCTCTCACCACCAATGTAACCTGAGCTTTCTCCCACCCCAACATCTGCATGTGGGTCTATGCATGCATGCACATGTGTGACCTTTCCCCAGTGGAAACCTCAAGCTGCACTTAGGGCTGAAAAGATCGTGCACTCCTCATCTATGTGCTGGAGAATGACTGTGTCTCTCTCAATGAATGGCATGCATCAAATGGTGGCTTGCATGTGTGGATAAACTAGCCCCTATAGAGGAATCATTTCAAACACAGCACTTTTTAGTGAAGGCAGCTTCATGCATTTATCCATGATTAATCACCAAATTGTAAGTCTTCCTGAGTACCAGTTTTCTGTGGATCCATATATTAAATAATAATGTGTTGAGTCATCAGCTTATAAAACATCAAGTGACATACATGCATGTGTGAACTGGCCCCGACACTGTTGACCATACAGAGATTTGGGAGATGGCTGAAGGTGAAAGACTGAAACTCCAGAGGCAGAAGGCTCAATCATGCGTACATGTATTCCAACAATGCTGCACAGTTCTGGCTCGGATTCACACAGGATAAGTGGTCACTGGGACAGGTTCTGGTGCAAATCAAGGCTGCAGAGTTAATTATATGGTTTGTTTGGCAGGGCTACAAGGTGGTGCAGAGCAGCAGGAGGCCACTGTGTTCTCTCCAGTGCTTCCCTTCCTCTTTACTTGAGAGCCCATGCAGTTTTCAGTGGATCCACCAATTGGATTGGTGGCTGAGGATAACGGGAGGTGGAACTGTGCCATGGTGGGAATGGATGAATAAGTCTGCCCCATGAATAAATTAAGCCCCTCCTTCTTCAGCATTTGGGACCTTGCTGGAATCTGATGACTATGCTCCTTCACCTCATTTAGTTCACATGAACCATCTAGTCTGCATGCAAACGAACAGCTATTGTTGACAGTTTTCATGCAAGCCCAAGGTAATTGACAAAAAGACACTATGCTGTTAGCATCATCCCAAGGCATTTTGCTGCCTGAGATAGAACACCAAATGGAGCCTCTTGCTCATTCCAGTCGGGGACAAATGGTACCCTAGCCCTGTGCTTCTTAAGTCATTTGACATGGAAAATTGGCAATCCCCCATCCAATGTGCCAAAGTTGCTATTGCTGTGTGACTCATGTTGTTTCTGACTTATGGAGCCCTCAAGGTGACCCTGTCATGGGGTTTTCTTGGCAAAATTTGTTCAGAGGGGGTTTGCCATTGCCTTGCTCTATGGCTGAGAGAGTGTAATTTGCCCAAGGTCACCCAGTGGGCCTCCATAGCCAAGCAAGGATTGCCTGGAGTCCTAATATAGCTCTCAAACCACTATACCACATGGGTAAAACACAAGGCCTGCAGGCCAAATCTGGCCAGCCAGGCCATTTCATATGGCTCTTGCACCTCTTCTGCGACTGCGGCACTCCCCCTGCCTGGTGAGCCCAATCCCTACATTGTGGGTCCCAGGCTGCCAGTATTCTGAAGAGGGGTCCAACAGCCAGCACTCGCGATCTACTTCTACTTCTGACTGCTCCTCTGGCCAAATCTCACTGTCAGAGCTGCTCCTCTGGCCAAATCTCACTGTCAGAGCATTGCCGCGGGTTACCATGGCAACACTGCACGCGGCTCACAGGAGTTGGACAGGGGAGCAGTCAGAAGTAGAAGTAAATCATGTGTTGGCTGCTAGGCCCCTCTTCAGAATACTGGCAGTTGGGGGCCCACAATGCAAAGATTGGGCTCAACAGGTATAGTGAGGAGTGGGGGGGGGCAGAAAGAGCCACAGGGAAGCGGGGGAGCAGAAAGAGGCAATTATTTAATATGGCAAAAAGAGTAGATACATTTATATAGTCTTACAAATACAACCAGCCCTTTGAGGGCAACCATAATGTTGATGCAGCCCAAGATGAAATTGAGTTTGACACTCCTGCACTAACAGGGACTGGCATGATATCAGAGCACATGGACTACAACTGTTGGCTTCCTGGAAACTCACTGTGACCAGCAACCAATGACCAGCAGCACCTGTCCATGGACCACCAGTGGGAATAGCTCTGTCTTAGACCAAACACGTTGATTCACATCTGAGGCAGAAAATGGTAAATAGCATTTCTCTCCATCCAGAGCCTTGAAAAGCTACTTTTTGAACTACAACTCCCAGAATCCCGAAGCTAGCATAGTTGCTGAAGGATTTAGGGAGCTGCAATCCAAGAGAGGATGCTTTACAAGTGCTGTCACCATCCGTGGCAGTAACAATACAGAAGTAATAGGTTACAGAACTTATAATGTCATGCAATCTCACAACATACCCCAAATTAGGTGCTTAAGGCAGCTGCCTCACTTTGCCTCATGTTAGGGCCAGCCCTGTGTTTAATTGATGGGTTGGGGGACGGTTATGCAAATCCAAAGAGAGAGCAAAGGAGATGAGAATCTCTGTTCAAGGGCCTAAGTTGAAACAATTCCGTAAGAAAAGCCACATAGTCATGGGTATTGGCTGTGCACAACAGGGGTGCAAGGAAAGACAGCTGACGTTGGGAAATGGTAGAAAATGAAAAGCACATGTGCACAGCAGGGAGACAACTTTATATAGCAAGTATGAAGATCACAGATGTAGCACACCAATGCTGGAATTTCTTTGTGATGAAAAGCCAGGGGCTGATCTATGGATTTTATTCACAGCTGCAGGAGGTCCTCCTACAAAGGATCATTTGGGTGTGGTATAGTTTTTCCCTTTCTCCTGGAAAGACAAAGCTGGATGGCCAGCTGTGGTATGCCTGCTGCAGAAAATGGACTGAACTTTAGCAGTAGAATGAGCTTGCTCCACTCTGCCTTAACTTTGACATAACTTAACAGTAACTTCTCCATCATGCTTGAGATTTTCTGCTGTCTGTTTTGTTTTTCCTTTAAGTGCCTGAAATGTTTTAAGCCCCCACACTCACTCTTTAATACTTTAAAATTTCATTGCTTAACAACATGATTCCTGCTGGAATCAGATTTCCCCCAGCTCCATGTAAGTGAAATCATTTCTGGTTCTACACAATGGGTAGACTGATTGATTAATTGATTGATTGAATTTATATCTCGCCTGTCTCCCACATAGGATTTAGGATTTTGAACCTTCTCCCTGATGTTTTGGCCTACAGTTCCCATAATCCTTTCTCACTATCCTAGCTGGGTAGGACTGATGAGATTTGTAAGCACTGGATGATCTTGGGTAAGTCACACTCTCTCAGACTCAGAGCAAGGCAATGGCAAATCCAGCTGAAGACATCTTGCCAAAAAAGCCCCATGATAGGTTTCCCCTGGGATCACCATAAGACAGAAACAACTGGAAGGCACACAACAACAACAAGCTAAAATAGAGGGATGTGCATTTTAGGATTGGGAACAATTGATTATTTTACATTCAATTAAAAGATGTGTTGTCCTAAAACCAGATGCTTACATGTGTTTGACAATGTAGGGGACCAGTATTACAGCATTGACTGGAGTTCATAGAGAGACACAGAGAGGCACTCTAAATTGTTCATTTAACTTACCAGTGGCTCCAACTGCTGTGAAAACTCAGCTGTTTAATTTGAATGGCTGATGTGTGCATTTCTCCATCTTATTTGGCAATATCAGTTGCTCCCATCAGAAATCTTGTCAGAGAAGTTAAAATTAATGTCCTAGTAAACAAATGTCTAGAAACTTTAAAGTCTAGGGGAAAAAATTCTTCACATGGTTTTTCTGGCAATGAGGAATGGAACCAGAATGCCAAAGAACCACAAGGGAGGTTGCTGTCATGCTATTCCTTGCCAAGCCCTAAGTGGAAATGCTGGAAGTTTTATGGGAAACTGGGTTGTCTCAGGATAGGAGTTCAGGCCAAAGGTGTAGGCTGCACAGTTCTCATGTCTTTCCAGTGGCTACACAGGATGCTTCTCAGTAAACCCCTCACTCTTTGTTGTCTTCAACACTTGGTTTTCTACCCCATGTTCTTGTGTTATGACCCAATTATTCTTTGTTGTTTGGAGGCTCTGACTTGCACATTGCATACACGGAAGTTCAATGACTTTCGGTCCAGTGCAAGAGAAGAGCAGCAGTTCCACATACTTCCTTTGGAAACCACAAATAGTCCATATGTTAAGGAGCTTTCCGTATACTTCAGAATAGAACGAGGCCTTTCACTATAATTCTGTGTGCTCCAATGTGTATTTGAGCCCACTGACTTAAGTTTTCATGGAGGTGTGCTTCTAGAACTCAGCATCCATGCAGACATGTTGCCTGAACACTGAGCCTTAAAGTTCTGCAGATGGAATGATACAAGCAAATTAGGAAATGCATCATAAATGTATTATACATGCACATACTCTCCAACAATCCCAGTTTGGCAGGCAAAGTCCTAATTAATCCTCTGTTATTCCATCTTTTTCAGCTGCTTTTAAAATGCCCCAGTTTCTTTCTACTCTTCCCATTTCCCCCTTTGTTTTCAACTTATTTCAACTGTTGCAAACTGAATTCAAATTGCAAAAGTAGTTTGTAGTCCATGAACTCAGCGGAGGGGGAGAGGAAGGGGGACAGATCTGTGTCCTTCCTCATTAAGAATTTTGCCATATTGATCACACTCTGATGTTACTTGGGCACACATGTCCCAGTTTTCATCTGTGAAATGCTGGAGGACTGGAAGCTATGCATGTATGAGTAGTGCAATTCATCTTAGTGCTGTTTGACTCTCTATGCAACACTTTTCACAGCTGGGAGATTGGTGATAGTGCTCCTCTGTGTCATCACAGGATCTCAGTTCCCAAAGCTCCTGGAGAAGAAAGGTTAACTGTAAATCCAAAACACCAACGAAAAATGCAGAAAGAAGACCTCCTTTTTAGCAGTTAAGTACCAGTTTCCCTTTTTCCCTGATGCCTTTTGAGATCCCCTCTTTTTCAAGGCAAAGTTGTCTTGACATTTAAATCACGACAGCAGACTTGCTCAAACCCACTTCAAAAATGATGAATGATTGAGACAGGTTCAGTTAGTCATCATCTTGAAGTATGTTTGAGCAGCTCCACTGCCTTAATTGTCAAGATTTCTTCTCTTGAGAAAGTGTTTATCTTGAAACCTCTTGGGAATAACACTAAGCCAGTTTAAGTCTACAGTGCAAGTATGTCTAAGTCTTGCTGCAGAGACAAATAAACAGCATGGTAGTGTTTACTGGAAAATGAAAACTGCTTTGATATGGTTTTGCTTATGTCAAATCTGTTATGCACAACAGCTAATACATTTGACACAATCAGAATAAAAGCTGTAATCTTAGACACGGTTACTCAGGATTAAGCCACACTGTTCTCAACAAGACTTCTCTTCAAATACACAGACATAGGATTGTGCTCTAGGATTAATTTCTTCTAAAGAGGATACTTAGGAGTTCTCTTGAATCTGCTCACCAAATTAAGGAGCATAGCTATTCCTTCTATCCTCCATCACTGTCCAAACAATTACAGGAAAAATTCTTCAGGACTTTTCCTGATACACTGTAAGAGTTCCTATAAAACTAGCATTAAAATTTCCAGCCAATTTCCTTTCCTTTAGCACAGAATGTCATCTAAGACTGAAGGAAAAGAATTCTTAGACATGAGTAATAACAGATGCTTTCAAGGTACCAGTAGGTTTAATGATCATACAGTATATTAAATCTAATTATAATGTGTTATCCCCTATGGATTCATATGTTTTGCTCAAGAGATTTATTCATACTCAGTAACCACATTTACCTCTCCTATGAATCAGTTTCTTGATTGTGCTGTTCCAAAACCACATTTATATATGCTTGTTGTTGTTGTACTTGTGTACCTTCAAGTCAATTCTGACTTACGGAGGCCCTAAGATTGACAGGTTTTCTGGGGCTGAGAGTGTGGGATGCGCCCAAGGTTGCCCAATGCTTTTAACAAACTCTGTATCACTTATAAAGTTTGTATTTCATTTTTATATACATTTTAAACTTCCTTTAATTGTTATTATTAGAGTGACCTAATATTATTAGCCCATTGGGTGACCTTAGGTCCATTACACACGCTCACCTCAAGAAAATCCCATGATAGGTTTGTTTTAGAGTTTCCATAAATCAGAAATGACTTGAAGGCACACAGCAACAACAACAACAAATTGCTTAATACTGTGACGCATAAAGGCGTGCCTGATTGAGAAGATGGCAGGTGGGATGAAGAGCTTTTTCTGTAATGGCAGCTAGGTATGAAACAAACTTTCCATAAAATTTATTTTTTTTAAAAAAATTATCTTTATTGAGTACAAAATTGTTACACACAAAAAAATTGCACAAACAACATATATAGTGATACATACATAGACAACATAGTCAATGAAGATAGAAAAAAGATACAACAAAGAAAATACAGAAAAAAAGAGGAAAAATTTGAGAAAGTAGAAACAAAGTAACAAAAAGGAACGTATACTAACAGAAGTTACAGTCTACAATCTTTAACAAACAATTAACATAAAAATGTCTTCCCAATAAACTTAATTGCTGGTTCTTGTATATCCATTATTAACTCCTTTTTAATCTATATATTTTCAAGGATTTCTCTACCACTTTACATTTATTTAGCTTTATAAATCAAAGCCAATAGTTACCAAGTCTCCTCCCACACTCACTGCATAGTCTGTGAAAGATTTCCAAGTTTTTAAATATAAATCAAATGTTTTCCCTCTTAATAAAACAGTAAGTTTATCCATTTCTGCCAATTCTGTCAATTTAGTTAACCATTCATATAGTTTTGGAACTTTTCTACTTTTCCAATATTTTACATAAATTATTCTCACGGCTGTTACCATATATCTCAATAATTTCTTATATTGTCTTTGAATGGGGTCTTTCTTATCTATAATATTCAATAAAAGTAATTCTGGTTTAAATATCATTTTTACTTTAAATATTTTTTGTATATAATTACAAATTAGTCTCCAATATTTTTTCATTTTTTTACACCTCCACTACATATTAAAAAAGAGCTTTCCCGGGTTGTGCACTTCCAAGATTCATTTTTAAATCCTTTATATATATGGACCAACTTACTAGGTGTTAAATACCACTCATACATCATTTATAATAATTTTCTCTAAGATCATTGCATTGGGTAAATTTTAAACCTTTTCCCCAAACCTCCTCCCATTGCTCTATATCTATATTATATCCTAATATTTGGGCCCAGTAAATCATACGTTCATTTATTTGTTCTTTTTCTGTATTTAATCTAAGTAATAATTTATACATTTTCGAAATTAAATGAGTTTCCTCTACCTCTAATAATATTTCAAATTCATTCTTAATATTCTCGAAACTGAACTTCTTACTATCTTCTTTAAATCTCTCTTTTAATTGAAAATATTTTAACCACTGGACTTTATGGCCTTCTTGCTCTAAATCTTGTCTATCCTTAATATACCAATTATTACCTTCAATTTTTATTATGTCCTTATACCTTATCCAACAATCTAAACTCCCCATTTCTCTTCTATAAAACACCTCTTGTGGTGATCGCCATCCTGGTATTTTATTTCCAAATCTTTTCTTATATCTTTCCCAAATTTTAAAAATTGTTCTTATAATATGATTCTTGAATCCAGCATTTACTTTAATTTTTTCATACCATAGATAGGCATGCCAACCAAATTTCAGCTCATGTCCTAATTCTAATAATTTCTTATTTTTTAACATGACCCAATCTTTAATCCAAACTAGACATGAAGCCTCAAAATAAATTCTTAAATCTGGTACACTGAATCCTCCTCTTTCTTTTGCATCTGTCATTATTTTCCATTTTATTCCAGGCTTTCTCCCAGCCCGTAGAAACCTAGAGATTTCTTTATGCCAATTTGAAAAAGGTGTGTTTAAAAATATAATTGGAATTGTTTCCATAAAATTGTTTCCATAAAATTTATGACATAAATGTTTAACTCTCCCTTCCATTGTTAAGTTTTAAGCACCATGTCAAAAGTCTTTTATTTTCTTGAACAGTAATTTTGATGTGAGTGCTGCTTTGGAATATCACTACTCGTTATCTTTATTGTTTTTATTGGCTACTGTTGAGTACATTTATTGATTTTCTGTTTTATTGGATTTAAATTCTTTTCCTGTGTTAATCTGTTCCAACATAACAAAAAAGACTCTTGTGGCAGGCATCCTTAAGCCTACCAGATTTATTTTAGCATGAGCTTTTATGGAGTACAATCCACCTCCTCAGCATGGGGTGCAATACAATCTACAGAAAATGTGTGGATACTGAGCTTTGTGCCACTTGCAAAATATTCATCTGTATAGAGAAAGTCCTTCCCAAATCTTGAACGTATATAACAACCCCTAAATCTACTTTTTGAGGAAACTTTTAGGCAGCCAAAATAATCTCACACTTAATGCTATCTATGGATTTTGGATTTAAAAAAAATTGGGGGAGAAAGATTTGGTTTGTATATTTAATCCCTCTGTTTGCTTGCCTTCTCTTTCATGTTGAACTGCCCAGAGGGAAGGTTCTCTTGAAAAAAAAAGGACCTGAGGTGAGGCGGGGCAGGGGTTTTTGGAGAAATTCACAAATAATCAAATCTGTGAAAGTGAAACCCAGAAATTTGGAGGGCCAACTGTACAAAGATTGTGTAGTTTTTTTATAATGATCTACTTTTGATTATTCTGGGTTT
This sequence comes from Ctenosaura bakeri, assembly GCA_948474755.1. Classification (NCBI taxonomy): domain Eukaryota; kingdom Metazoa; phylum Chordata; class Lepidosauria; order Squamata; family Iguanidae; genus Ctenosaura; species Ctenosaura bakeri. The sequence goes on along the minus strand of CAOLHI010002627.1, from coordinate 120,978 downwards.
TTTTATTGTTGGATCAAAGTTGGACACAAGAGTGTTTCTAGTTGATAAATTTAATTTGTAGCCAAGTACTTAGTATGATCTACTTAATCAACTGTGGCAGCAAGGGTTTTTAAACAGTTGTTGGCTCCTAGTTAGCAGAGTGTAAAGGTGGGATTTAATTTCTCACATATACAAATAAACAAAGTAGCCCCCTTCCTCCCCCAATTTTCAACAAGCCTGTTTTCTGAACAAAATTCTTGGAATACAAGTGGTGCATATGAATGTATACAAAGCAACCTAAGGGAATTAACATGAATTGTGCACAGAGTAGTCACTCTATTAACTTTTACAGTATCTGGGAAAATGCTTCTTCCACAAAGTCTGCCAAGAAGCCATAGTATTCTGGAACTTCTTTAGAATTTTGGTGTTGGGAAATGAACCCTCCATCCTTAGGTGAATGACAGCAGTGCTGTGGGAAACAGGAAGTGCTGTTCTGGTTCTGCCTTAGAGGGAGCTGTGAAGGGCTAAGAAGAGACTGGAACCTCATTCCCAGCAAATCATACACATCTGTGAAAGAGATGAGGGCTACTCCAAAAAAATTTAGATATGCTGGATATTCAGAGTTTGCCATTAAAGATGCATTCCTTGCTATTTGATGTGCTTCAACACAGAGCGGGTGTAGCTTTATGATTAAGAGCATAGGCTAGGATAGCCTTTCTTAACTTGGCTTTCCATGTTCATTGGATATGCTGGATGGATAATAGGAGATTTGCACTTCAAGAAAGCTATAAGAATGGGTTTGGAGGTAGAAGTTTCTGGTTCGTATCCCATTGACTGTTTATCGGTGTTGTCCATCTATAACTGTGTAGACATCTCAGTCATCTGCAATATAATATAATATGATATAATATATAAAAATACTATCCAACTCCATATGATTCTTTAATTACTGGTAATGGTGGGAAAGGACTTTTAAGCAGCTTTCAGAAACACCCCATGCCAGTAACTTTATGCTAGTGTTACTTCCCAGTCACCTACAATAGCTAAAGATATTGCTACACTAGCAGTAACAACCACAAAAAACAAAACAGTTGAGTTCTTCTGGACCAAGGTACAATCCCATAGTTTCCAAATATAGGCACAGAATCCCTATGAATTAATTAAAGAATACACCAATAGCAACAATTGCAAAATCTACCAAGAAGGGATTCATAAAGCCTTTTGATTTGTTCCTTTTAAAATGCTTGTAAATTCTGAGATCTTCCCTTGTATCTGTTCTGTAGGTTTGTTGATCTGGGTACGTTTCTCTGGGTACACCTTTAACCAAGGTGTTGTGAAATATGAGAGACAGTAATAGATCTCTCTAGCAAAGTAATTAGCAAGACAGAGGTTTAACAATATCTAGTCCCATGCCCACTTCCACACACAGGAAAAATAAGTTTAGTGTTCTTTGTAAAAACATATACAAATAGCTTTGTTTAGTAATATTTGCACATATCATATACATGATCTAATAAAGGAAAAAGAGAGAAGAGGAAAATGTTTGCAGGTTAGAGTTGATGCAAGGAGTGAATGGATGTGGAAAAGCAAACAGGGACAGCAAATATGCAAACTAGTAAATAGGATAGGCATGCAAAGGCTGATAGCTGACAGAAGTGAGTACCTATGGGCCCTGTGGAATTCTGAACAGATATATGTTCTGTTAGTTTCAGAAATATATATCCTTTTTACCTGGCAACCCCATAGAAATCAATGTAATATTCTTTTGAGTAGACGTTATAGGATTGCAAGGATAATGTTTAATCATCTGAAATTTGTGCCTCTTGTCATCAGAGATGGTATATCTGGTGCCTAAGTTCCTAGTCCTATCACATATTCAAAACCAAACTTGATATTGTAAATTAGTTGTTGCTGTTGTTGTTGTTGTTGTTGTTGTTGTGTGCCTTCAAGTCATTTCTGACATATGATAACCCTAAGGCAAATCTATTGTGGGGCCTTCTGGGGACTCAGAGTGCATGATATGCCCAAGGTCACCCAGTGGGTTTCCATGGCCAAGTGGGGAATCAAGCCTTGGTCTCCAGGATTGTAGTCCAATGCCCACACCACTATACCATGCTGGCTCTTTCAAATTAGCCACCCTGTTGCTTAACTCTGGTCCAATTCCTATTGATTAGCCCCACTTAGACCAGATCCATTGAATCAACTGAATAGTGAACACAAGATAAAGCCCGTTAATGCTGTGGGTGTACTCTAGACAGGAGTAACAAAATGATTCAGAGGGAAATTCTCTCTCTTTTTTGTTTCAGAGATTTCTTTCACACTGCTGAATGAGAGCTGCCGTGTTCTCATGTTCTTCTTCTCAAGGGGCAGTTCCTGGTGTGCATCAGTGTCAGCCGAAGATTTGCAGGTGGCTGAGAGAGCAGCCCAGTTCAACTGGGAGCATTAAACTTGTCAATCAAATGGAGCAGGGAAGAGTTACCCAAAACCATGATGATAGATCCTATTTTATTTTATTTGGTGCTTTGAAAATGTAAACCTCCCTGTGTTGCTCTCATGTTATCCCTATTTGCTTGAGAGTGGCAGGAGCTGTAAGTTGTGGTTTATGTACTGCGGGTGAGGGAAGCATTGCTTCTGTGCTGCCAGAAATGTGTAATACTTTTCTGGATGTTGAAAAGCAATGGCATTCCCTTTAGCTGAGGCTTCACCTATTTCTCAAGATGTGTGTATCTGTGCTGTGCCCTGGGTATTTTTGTGCCTTAGTACATGGCCCTCAAGTCTACCTGCCAAATCCACCTGTTTCAGGTGGCACACTACTTCCTGCTTCACTTGAGAACTGAATCTGACAACTTTGTTAGCATGCATTGAATTCAAAATAAAAATTGGACTGCAAAAGTGACATCTCCACTTTTCTGTGTTTTTAAACATTAATGTCAACATGTTCCACTTTCTAGCATCACAAGTAATGTTTATTTGTTGCTCCCAGTGTTACTTTTTAGAAGGTTGTTGTGTTTTGCACAGAAAACAGCAGTCTTGCGAACACACGCACACACGGGTGCCTAGAAATAGTGGCTGAAATTCACAGTCACAGATAAGAATGCACAACCAATGCTTACACATTCATAACCGATTTGTATTCATGATCCCTATGTATTCCCCTCTCTCAGTGCCATCCCCTTTTCCATGTGTGTCTTGTCTTATTTAGATCATGAGCCTGAGGACAGGGAACTGTCAAATTAACATTTTGTAAACTGCTCTGGAAGACTTTGTGGCTGAAGAGTGAGGTATGAATACTCTAAACAAACAAAGGCCCTTTCCGCACCAGGCAATTAGAACGGGGCAGTGCGTCCTCTCACGGAGGTTGTCTGCACCTTGGAGCAGACTAGGAGCGGACTACTTACTGGAGATCCGCACCTCAGTCTGCTCCAAAATGACTCCAAGTGGTCCTCCAGCGTGTTTTCTAAAGACCACAAAAAACAGGTCTTTATTTTCCTGGAATGCGCCATTGCATTCCTGCTCCCTTGTGCAGATTTGCAGGCTCGCACCAATGTGAGCCTGCGATCTGCGGAGGGCAGGCTTTAGGCGTGGCGAGCTTCAGCGGTTGGTCAGGACCCACAACCAACCGGAAGCCGCCATTTTGGAAGCTGGAAGCCACCATTTTGGAAGCCGGAGCAGTGTGGATCTACAGACCTCGCACTGCTCCAATTCACCCTGGACCAAGGAGGAGCCCTGCGGAAAGGCTTCAGGGACAGTCTGCATTGCTTCGGACCCCAGATGAAGGGGTAGGTAACGGCACAGAGCGATTCCCTCGCCTCGTGTGGAGAGGGCCGAAGTGAACCCCCCACATTTCTGAGTTTCACTTTCACAGATTGGATTATTTACAAATTTCTCTAACCCCTGCTCCCCCGTCTTATGGTCCTTCTTTTCCAGGGACCTTCCCTCTTAGCAGCAACAATCAGACTGCACAGCCCTTTAAAAACTCACCCTTGGTTCTCCTCCTTCCCCACCAGCTGATGCCTAGCTAGCTAAGGATGGCTCACAGCCCAATTTCTCAGCACCACAAACCCTCTCCTGATGCCACTCTACACATCCAAAAAAGGAGCTGGGTGACAGAAGGTATAGGAGCACCATGCTGACCCCCCTTTCCCTTTCATTTCCCTGATCTGGTTTGGACCCTGAGTGTCTGTTCACCCCACCATGCTTTGGCCTTCTTCCCACAGACACACACATTTTGATATTTGCGATTTTGCCCATAACCCTAGAGAATTGATTATTGACTTACTAAGAATTTTTTCGCTTTTTCTTACATAGCTTCCATACACTGACTTGGTCCACACATTTTTCTGCTGATCTGAAAGGAGCTGGTAGTGGAATTTTTAACTATAAATGCCTGTGCCCTCCCCCCACCCCCCGTAGTATTATTCTGAACAAATTTGGAGCCTTTGCCTCATGTCCCCCCTCCCACTACAGTAAGGTTGTTATTTTTATTTTTTATGTTTTTTAAAAGAAATTGTTGGATTTCTTTCATATTTCCTATGTCAGGTTCAGTTTGGTGTGCATCCTTGCAACATAACATTCTGACAATTTACACTGCTTGGCTGTCCCAGAAAAGTCATGTCTCTTCTTGACTTTTCCTGATAGAACATCTGAACCAATTGGGGGGATGTGTGATGCATACCCTCCAACATTTCATAGATGTAAACTGAGACATGTGTGCCCAAACAACATTAGAGTGTGGTCAAAATGGCAAAAGTTATTAAGGAAGAAAAACAGACAAGCTAGGAAATGCTGCAGCAGTTTGCTTTTGCCTGAGTCTACAGGGAAGGGCAAGATTCTGTGCCCCCCTTCCTCTGCCACTTGGTGAGTTAACTGAGTGCAAACTTCTTTTGCACTTTGAACTAAAGTTTGAAGTAATTGGGGGGGAGAAAGCCAAAGAGAAATGGGAGAAATGGGAGAGGAAATGAGAGGAGGGTGAAGAAAATGGGACATTTTAAATACAGCTGAAAGAGTGGGACAACACAGGATTAATCAGAACTGTTGCTGCCAAACAGGGACAGATGGAAGGTATGGTGATGCGACTTCCTTCCAGCGCTTTTTGGGTGATAGCAATGAGCCCTTTTCAAAAGGGGTGTGATAGGAAAGCATGAAATGAAGAGGTTACAAAATTATTTTTTTCACATCAGAAGTGCTGTCTTCATGATTAATATTTTCCAGTTGAAACTTCTGGGATAATCAGTGTGAATGTATATATATATGTACGTGTGTTTTTAAGAGCGACTCTTTTTTAAAACTAAACAATCTGATTTTATCTTCCCAGGGGCACAGCCCATCAGTTATGAAACATGCAGAGCATCTGCTGACAAATTGAAAAGCTGTTTTGATGACCCATTTTGCCAAGGGGGAAAAAGAAATAAAAGAGTGTTCAGCATAGCCCTCTAAAACATATCTGTAGACAACAGCATGAAAGAGTCTAGAATAATCTATTTCTATGCAGGCTTTCTATCTATATATATACCAAGGAAGTGGTTGAACATGAGTGCACTTCAGTTCACATTTTCATGAGCATAGGGAACAATAAAAGTTTTAGTAGAGCTAGCATGTGATAAAGCAATATAGTCTCCTCAAGCCATGTGATTGCTTTTTTTTTTTAAAAAGAGTGAACCAAAATATCCAACAAATACTAGTATAGCTAGAAATTCTCATTGCCAGTATTTGTGTCACAAATATATATATAACTAGTTACGTATTCTCTGTCATGTAGAAAGAAAACATTTTTATTTTTGCAAGACAGATTAAAAGAGATATAAGAAAAAACACAGATAAAAATATGCTAAAAGTTATTTTGAAATGTAAATTATTGATTTTTTAAAAAACAAGTTTATACCCTCCAACTGTCTTGGTTAGGCTGTGATACAGGCTGCTCACTGCTTTGGGTTAAAATTTGCCAAATTTAAGTCTCAGAAATATAAGCAATGGTTTATAGAGCATGAAATATAAAGTAGAAAGCTCTGTGTATTAAAGAATGTGTTACTGAGAGTAGAGGCAGGCTAATTCCAAGCAGAAAACCTACCCAACTGTAAACAAAGTTATGAGCAGACTTGATGGGCAGACAGGTGCCATGACAGCTAATATAATCAGCTGGCGGATATAATCTAATGGAAGGCAGGTAGTTCTGACACTACCAGAGTTATTCATTTTATTTCCAAGATCCTGAGTAGAAGAGAGAGGACTGTTGATATAAAGAAGGTACATTGGAGATCGCATCTCATTGGACCAGAGATATCACTTGATAGGCTAGGGAGGAAATAAAATAAGCCAAGAAGACTGCTTGAGTGTTTCAACTGAGGGAGCAGGCAGCAATGCAGCCTCCAGTTGTTAACCCAGGCATGCTGATTGAAATAGATACTGCTGCTAAGAGAAACAACTAGGCTAAGCTAAATAGATAAATTTCTCATTCTCATTGCAATGGATGCCTGGTATGGTTGTTTAAAGATATGTAAGGGAAGCCACTAGATATAGCAATGCTCAAGGATAGTAATCCCTTGGATGCTTGTGTGTTCACAGATGTCTCTTTAAAGATGTATAATTCATCAACAGATGAGATGGTATTTCTTAATGGATAAATGGCTGAATTATATGGTTTAAGATGGTAATGTTCCTCTATGTGTTACACTATAGAGTAGCTCTCTGGAGAAATGCAGAGATAAAGGTTCAGTCTTTATGAAAGTATAACATCTTACTCGCTGTATACTGGAATACACTGTAATCTAATACGATGTATGATGCCTTACATACAATGAAACAGAATAAAAGCAATGTGCCCACAGATTATTAACATGTCTGTGGTTTTCCCTAAGGAGAGTGTATATGTATGTGTATATCTGTGATAGGCTATAAAAAATGCATAAAGATTATCAGAGAGCCTACTCATTCTCCCACAATAAATATCCTGAGAGTCTAGTACTTAAGAATATTTAAGTGGAATGTTGATGTTATCTCTGCCTATCTGGATTTTACTGTGGCCACAAGATGCCCAAGCAGTAAGAAGGTGATAAAGGGACCCTAGACAGAAACAGATTAGTTGACCTATGGCCTAGGATCCTCAATCCCTCAGTCTAAAGAGATGGGGTCAGGAACCATGCCTGTTTCAACAGGAACAGCCCTGTTTAATCCACTATTCTCCCACTTTTTCAGCAGCTTTTACAATGTTCAAGTTTCACTCTCCTCTCCAGTTTCCCCCCTTTGTCCTCACCTTACTTTAATTGCAACAAAGAGAATTCAAAGTGCAGAAGTAATTTGTGCTCAGTTAACTGAGCAGTGGGGAGAAGAGATGAGGAGAGTGAATCTTCCCCTTCCCAGCAGGGTCAGGCAAAAGCAAACTGCTGAAGGCTGTTTTAGCTAATATGTTCTTCCTAATTTATAACTTTTGTCACCTTGAGTACACAATAAGCTTGCTTGCCCACATATGTCTCACTTTTCATCTGTGAAATGTTGGAAGATACAAACTTGCCATGTTGAGCCTCAAGCCTACATACTCTTCCTTCCCCTTTCCTATGGCTGTAAGGAGGTGATTGAAAGCTTTTATTGGCGTTTTCACTTAACCGAATTAGACTAATCATGGGACTCTTTAAATATCTTTTGGTTAAATCTCATGTACCCACTTCCAGAACATGGAAGTAATGAATTACAAGTAGCATTGTTACCTGTGATACTTTCACTGGGGGGTGGGGTAAGAACAAAAGGAGAATGATGTCCATTTTGTGAAATAATGCAATGACTGGTAAAGGTATTACGTTTTTTTAAAAAGTAACAAGAGTAACAAGTAGTTACTCCTAAAATGTTACTGTGGGGGGCAGGACCGCCTTATCCATTAGGCACCTTAGGCACAATAGCTAGGGCCTACAAAAATTTTAGGGTGTGTAGAAACAGAATGTTAGGGCCTACAAAAGCATCCCTAGTGGTACATTGAGGCAAGTCAGAGAGTTGAACATACAAGTGCCTAGGGCCTACAGAAACCTTAATGGGGCTCTGTGTGAGGGTACCGTTTTTAACTCTTGAAAGAATTTTAAATTTTTGTTTGATAATAAAAGCTATACATTATTAACATTCTGCTCTTTAAATAACAAGTAGCGAGTCATGTTAATCAGGTCTCACAGAAACAAACCTAAGGGGTGACAAATTAGTTTTTAAAATAACTTTCCAAACTTGGCTTGTTTCACCATTTTATAACCATGGCAGATAGAAATCTGGTTACTGTAGGTATGAAGGAGGACTCTTGTCTTCAGCTACTGTGAACTAATGATCTTATGGAAATCTTCTACATGAGTACATGACTGAGTGTGCAATGGGAGAAAATTCTGTATCCAAATATAGGAACTGAAGGAGGAATTTAGGCCAGCAAACTATAATTACCAATGTTGGAACTAGTCCCAAAAGTTCTGGCTCTAGTACATGTTGTACTAAAAATAATGGCTGCATTATATCTGTTTCTAATATGATGTAGCTCAGATTTTTTTTTTCATATTGTAGAAAAGGAACTTGAATGATGCCATTTACTCATGACCAATTTCTATGAGCAGCATGCTGAGCTGAATTATGATAGAGTTGGTTACTATAGTGCTTGTAAAGGATGATTTGCCATTGCATCAGCTTGGTTGGTTGCTTTAGGTAGAACCAAATGCTAACTCATGTGGATGAAACATTGTTATACTGTGTGGTAGTGCAAGAGGCCACCATCCCACAACATATCTGCTCATCCGCACTCCCATTGGCATTGCAAGATAAAATGAAGATGCATAGTACTCCAGACTAATCAAGTTATTTTGGTAACTGAGGCAGAAAATTCCAGAAGTGTCTCTTCTTGGCAATAAAAATACCAAGAATAATAACTGAAATATCTCACAATTTGCTCCCTTTCATAAAACCCCAAATTCAGCAGCTTCAGCCGCTACATTCTCTCTGATGTAGATGATCACTAAATTAATTGATTTCATTTGCTTCAGCAAAAAAAAGTCACCTTAAGGAATGCCATGTCTGCCTGTGCCCACAAGGAATATATCAGGTTAAATGACCCTAAGTTGCTTTGTCAAGCCCTTCACAGTCCTCCTTCAATGGGTTCCAAGCCAGAAGTCTCCAAGTCTAGAGAGAGAAAGGCCCTGCCTACCAGTTCTTGATGAAATGCACATTTTCACTATCGAGATTTGCCTGGATGCTATTGCTAACTGCATAATAGGATCAGCTTGCTAAACTCATTGTTCTGTAAGTGCCGTGTGATGCCTCGATTATCAAAGGAACTCTATAAAACCAAATTCCAATCTATTCAAGTGACTGTCATATGGTCAGACAAGCTGCTGTAGTACATTTACATGATCTTCAGCCCAGTGAGTTTTATGGCTATGAATGTCCCTTATTTGTGCTTGCACGTGCTAGAAATTACAAGTGCTGGGTTTCAAGTCAGCCTTCTTTCCTTCTGCATTGTCCTCATGTTCAGTATAAGTCATTTTTTCTAAAAATAGTAAAGATTTTGAACCAATTGTTTACTAAGATTTCATATAGCTCATCTTGGAAATCTTTGTTTCTTCTTTAAAATGCCCCAAATTTGTTATAACTTAGCTATTAGTTCTGTCTTGCTTTCTTGCCCATGGGTTTTCCCTCCTAGACACTTGCAACTATCCTATAAAATGTTTATTTTAATTGGGTCTTTCTCAGTTAACAGTGCAAAACGATAACTCTGAATAAGATTGACTTGTAAGTCAATTTGTTAAGCACTCAGTTTCCAGAAAATGTACAACCTGGCCATTTTTGATGCTGACTATACAAACCGTTGGGTAGTTGAGCAAAATGGTCAGCTGTACTCCAGACAGCCATGGCCCATCATGCACGCTAAGATTCCTATAATAACTCGTATGGAATTTTATATGTGAATAATATTTACTCTTTAGAAACATTGATTGGAAGTACTCCCGAATAAGTAAATTGGAAACAGATACGTATCTCTTAACCAGGTCTTGATATTGTCTTAATTAACATGGTAAAACTGTGTGCATTCTGGGTGTGGAATACCAAAACTAGAAACTTGCAATTTAAGCCACATATCTGTTTAAACTGTAACCTTTCTTTGTATTTGTATATGTGTGTGGCATGAATGTGTGTGTCTTACTCCACAGTTGTACTAATGAGCCAAGAGCAAGTGTAGAATTGTTGTGGAGTTACTGAATTTGAACAAAAGACAAGAGCAGTTCTATAGATTTTAAGCCAACCTGTGTTTGTATTCAACTCAGAATTCTATAGGGGTCTGTTTAAGTATTCTTTAGTAAGCATCTTACTCATTATAAGTGGGTATATGAATTTGTATAGAAAGTTCATTTCTTTATAACCAGCTTAGCTTCAGCAAGTTTAAGTGTTTTGCAGATCTTTCTTATAGGATTTCCCCTCCAGCCTGTTTGTTATGAGGCTGCAATGAGGACTGATTAAAGTAGAACTAAATTTTTTCAATTTTGGTTGGTAATGATTTTTATCTGAAAAAGAAAAAATTATTATGCTTTGTTTCTTGTTGAAATATAGTTTTCTTACATAATCAATACTTTGGGCTGGGCCTTGTTGTTCTGTGTTTTCAAGTCGTTTTGACTTATGGCAACCCTATCATGGAGTTTTCATGGCAAGGATTGTTCAGATCGAGTTTGCCTTTGTCTTTCTTTGAGAGAATGTAACTTGTCCAGGGTCAGCCAGTGAGTTTCCATGGCTGAGCAGGGATCTGAACCCTGGTCTCCAGAGTTATAGTCCAAAGTCCAAACCAGTACACCATACTGGCTCTATTGGTTGGACTTAAACTATGTCCCTAAACTTTTGCACAACAATTAGAATTGCAGTACGGTATATTTTTCTACCTTTTATTTCAATACATTTATTTAGTTCACATTCATCTTCATCTCATTTCTAGCTTGAATTAAACTGTGAATTCAAACATCAAGCTTTCACATATGTACTAGAAGCTTGTGGTCTCTTTCTTCATGGGATAAAACCTGAACCACTGGATTCAAATTACAAGAAAAGAGATTCCAGATAGACATTATGAAGAAATTCCTGAAGTTAAGATCTGTTTGACCATGGAATATACTAACTTGGTAAGTGGTGGACAACTGTTGAAAGGTTTCAAACAGGGTTGGATAGCGTCCTGCCAGATATACATTAGATGAGGATTCCTATACTAGCAGGAGATTGGATTCAAGGACATTTGGAGAATGTTTAACCTCTGTGATTCTATATATGGAATGCTCGTCTGCATACCACATACTATGTTGTTGTGTCCCATCAAGTCATTTCTGACTCTCAGCAACCCTAAGGGGTTCCCCTAGGGGGAACTTACAATGGGCTTTTCTTGGCAATATTTGTTCAGAGGGCTTGCTATTCTGAGGCTGAGAAAGTATGACTTGCAGAAGGTCACTGATGAGTTTTTATGACCAAGTGGAGATTTCAATCTTGGTTTCTTGGAGGTCCTAGTCCAAAACTCAAACCACTACACCACTCTGGATCCTTATGGGTGTCCATAATACTTAATGCGATCATGACAAGTCCTTTTGATTTCAGTTGGTCTATTGAAACCATAACTAAATTTGGAAACAAATCCATGAATGTGCTGCTTGACACGGACACTGCCATCTAGATTATGGAATCTCTGCTGCTGTACCAGTCTAGCATGGAGACAACTTTTAATGATGCAAGGTGGCAGCAAAGCATGTTCTAAAAACACAAAATTAACCTTTGATGTTGTACAGTTGTTGTTTATTTGCTACATGTATATCTTGCCTCTTCTTCAAGAAGTTCAGGGAGCATGCTGCCTCAGGGAATCTAGGTGTTGTAGCCAAAAAGTAACTTTTCCAGACTACCAATTTTTATTGTCAAAGCAAGCCTATGAGGCACGTTAGCCTGAGAAAGAGACTGACTGGTCTAAAGTCATGCTATGGGCTGCACGGCCAAATGGGGATTTCTACCCATATTTTAACCACTCCTAGCCCAATACTCTGACTGCTGCAGCACTGTAAGGAGTAAAGAAAGAATAACTGCATTTTCTTATGCCATCTCTTTGTGAAAGCTTCTACAAAAGCAGGGCTTTCTCCTAGCATGTCCAGCTGAAACAGGTTGAGAATGAGATGAGGCAGCACTGGGTGGGTTAAGGACACTCTTGTGTAAAGATTTTACTTCATAAACCTCTTTTGCTCTGCCTCCTCAGAAATTGGACAAGTTACTGTTTTGGACTACAACTCCCAGAATCCCATGTTAGCCTGCTGTTGGAGGATTTTCAATCTGTTCTCCTTTTTAAATAATATCAGATGGCAGAGTTTTAAAAATTTGCCTGAGAAAGTAGAAAACTGTCAGCTGTGAGTGAGGATTTCCCTGTATAGGCTAGTGCATAAGTCTGTCTTGGATTAGACTTTGGCCCTTTCCTCACGAGGCAAGGGAATCGCTCTGTGCCGTTAACTACCGCTTCTTCTGGGGTCCAAAACAACACGGACTGTCCCTGAAGCCCTTCCGCAGGGCTCCTCCTTGGGTCAGGGCGAATTGGAGCAGCCCGAGGTCTGTAGATCCAAACTGCTCTGGCTTCCAAAATGGTGACTTCCGGCTTCCAAAATGGCAGCTTCTAGCTTCCAAAATGGTGGCTTCTGGTTGGTTGTGGGTCCCGACCAACTGCTGAAGCTCGCCACGCCTAAAGCCCGCCCTCTGCAGATCGCAGGTTTGCTTTGGTGTGAGCCTGCGAATCTGCACAAGGGAGCAGGAATGCAATGGCATGTTCCAGGAAAATAAAGACTTGTTTTTTCTGGTCTTTAGAAAACACGCTGGGGGACCACGTGGGGTCGTTTTGGAGCAGACTGAGGTGCGGATGTCCGGTAAGTAGTCCACTCCTAGTCCACTCCAAGGTGCAGACAACCTCCGTGAGAGGATGCACTGCCCTGTTCTAATTGCCTGGTGCAGAAAGAGTCTTTGTTTCATAGCCACATCACATGACAAAAAAAGAGCAATGGTGAATTTAAAGTTACTGGAGAGCTTTGTTTTTGTTCCTATCTGTATTAAGTAAATAGATCAGCTATATATTATTCAATGTAATGTTTTATTTTGGTAAAAGGCTAAAAATAGAGCGAGAGCAAAAAGGAAGAACACTATGCAGTAGTATATTGTTCCTGTCTCTATTAAGTAAATAGATCAGTTATATATTATTTAACATACTATTTTATTTTGGAGGAAAAGTTAAAAATAAAGGGAGAACAAAAAGGAAGAACACAATGCAGCAATATAACTCATAAGGGGGAGAAGAGATTGAATCAAGGGACTGGATCCAAATTGACACACTCTCCAAATATTCCAGTTTTGGAAGGATAGATTAATTCCAATTAATCTTCTCTCATCTCACTTTCTCAGCTGGTTTTAAATGTCCCAGTTTCTCTCCTCCTTTCACTTCTCCCCTTTGTCCTCAGCTTACTTCTTTTGCTGTGAACCAAGTTCAAAATGGACAAATAGTTTGCACTTAATTAACTCAGTGGGATGGGGGGAGGAGAGGGAGGAGTGGAATCTTGCCCTTCCCAGTTTGCCAAAATCAAATTGCTGCAGTCAATCCTAGCTTGTGTGTTCTTCCTCCCTGATCATCTTTTCCATCTTTTTTTTTATATCATTTTATTAAAGTTTCACAATTAAAACAACAATATTATTATTGCTATTTCACATGAATTATTTCTTGAATCTTCCAAAGTGATCTAGACTTCATTTCCAAAATCTCTTAACATTGTTATATCATTGTACTGCATTTTCCAGCCATTTTACACGTTAGTACATAGCATTCCCATTACCATATTCCTGCTTCATGATATCTGCTGTAATCATCACAATGAAATTTTTCCACATATTGCCATGAATTATAGACTTCTATCAAAGGTCACCCAGCAATCACCTACAATTTGCCATTCTTTCTGAATTTCATCATCTGATTTCCCTTTCAGTCTTTGAGAGACTATGTCAGTGTTTTAATTTTCAATAAAGGTTCCCCACCATTGTTCTATTGTAGGTATTTGCTGTGTTTTCCATACCTTAGCGTATTCAATACGTGCAGTTGTTATCATATATAATAATATTCTCCAATATTTCTTTATATTCATACCGTCTACTAAATCTGTCATATTTAACAAATACAATTCAGGAGTCATAGGAAATTGTAGCTTCATTATTTCGCAAATACTGTTATGTATCTCAGTCCAATATTTCTTGACCTTTGGGCATGTCCACCACATATGATATATCGTACACACCTCTTTTAAACATTTCCAACAAAATAATCTTTTCCATCTTGACTATACTCTGATGTTGCTAGGCCAGACATGTTCTAGTTTTTATATGTGAAATGTTCCAGGTTATAGATTTAGTCGTAATTATAGAAGAAGACTCACTGAAATTAGATGAGACTTTTACCTGACAGCTTTAGCAAAAGGGTAGGGAGAGAATAGTGAAGAAGATGCAAAAGTATATCTCTGAGTGTCTTCTTCCTCTGAGGTTTGTCTCTAGGTAGCCTGCCAAACAGCTATTTGGCAGGTCAGTGATGGAGAGCATGATTTACATTGATAGAAATGCACACGTGGATAGTTATCTGTATGTGCCTCCTTCACCATACTAGTCAAGATGTGGCAAGGCCTCCAACCAGCTGTTTGGATGACTGGTACAAGTACAATTTAACTGGGGAGGAAAGCTGGTGGAGATTATGCTTCCTGATCACTTCCACACCATTATATTCTTTAGCTGCAGACAATGCAAGGGAGAATTCAGGAATCCAGGACCCAGGGTGGGCCTAGTTAAGGATTCCAGGAGTTGTATATGGCCAAGAGGTCACAGGTTGCCAAATTTTGGCTTATATTCATGAGGGGTGTTTATCTGGACTTTTGTCCACAACCAAGCATCTTCTGTCACCCTGACCTACCATTCAAGGTTGCTCTGATGATAAAATAGAGGAAGAGTTACATATGCTGGTCATTGGAAGGAACTGTGGGATTATAATAGAAAACAAATACAATATACAAATACAAAGAAAGCATAATACAAATTGTGTACCCTTATGAAGCTTCACTTAGTTTGTCCCCACTGTTGTCAGTACTGTTGGAAAGGGTGTGGACAGATTGCTTCATCCTTTCATCTTTGGTGGGAAGGTCCAGCAGCATAGGATCTGAGAAAGTTAGATGGTAAGTAACTCCTAAAACATCTTCATCATGTTGTACCTAATAACCCCCAACGCTTGCATAAAGACCTTCTTATGAAATTGTATATAGCAGTGAAGTCATGTATAGCACGTAGCTGGAAATCTCCCAAATAACTTTCTAAACAGGACTGGATTGTTAACATTTGGGAGATTATGATTATGGACAAACTTGCTCAGTAAGTGCAGTGAGCAAGGAATTCCAATTTTGAAAAAGGTGTTATGGCATCATTTATCTCCAACATGGAAGCTCTCTCGGTATTAGTGAGCTTTTCCTTAGGCAATGGAAAGCTAGGATGAGCTATACAGAGGAAGTGAAAATAAACAGATGCACATTTTTCAAGAAAGAAAACACACCAGAACCCTGCAGTTTTGATTAAGATACCCATTGGGAACTCCTCCTGAGTGCAAATGCAGGGTAAAAACCCAACTTGGCAACATAAGTGCAAATGAGAGTTATGGAAATTTCAACACCTTGTCTGTTGACAGGAGTGAAACTGATTGGTATGGAGGAAACACACTAGCATTTTTGTGTGCCTCTGATCATGGGCATAAGTCACCTTCTGTTTGCATACCTGCAGGGTCACCAGTAAAACAGCAGTGGAAAAAAAATTGTTAATGCTGCTCTGTGATGGAACACAAATCAAGAGACCACAGACTTTGGCAGAATAGCAAGGGCATAATTCAAACTGACTCAGACCATAGTACCACAGATGCAATGTGTTCATATTTTCACCTACAACCTGCCCCTAGAGCTGTGGGGTTTTTCATATTTCACTATTGGCACAACCTAACAGTGACTTCCTGTATGAGGCTCATTGAAATACATTGTTGTTCTGTAGGAGACTATTCATTTCATTAGGATTTATACATTCAGTATTATTGTGCCTTAGGACGGGTTGTTCCTTTCAACTTGCTGGCTTTTGTTTTCTCTTTGTTTGTTCCATTGGTTTCTCTGGTTAAGGCCGTTCTATGTTTTCCATGTTTCTTGAGTAAAATATCAGCAATACACTAGAGAAAATGTCATGGCTTGATTACTGCTGTCCAGGAGGCTGTTTTTTCCTTACATGTAGGAAATTAATAGTAGAAGTACAACCAGTACTATAGAAGATTTAAAGTGCTGAAAATTGTTAAAAGGAAATGCCTTTCAGTGTAATACATTAATGTAATTCAAGGTGTACAAAAGACTGTCTGCATACAACAAATTATTTAACAGATGTATTAAACAACAAAGCCTTTTCCTTTTCGAGAAGTTCACTCATTATATGAATTACAATTGTTCATTCACCATGAACAATAACCAATGGGAAGGACCCTTGAAAAGGGAATTATTTAACATTTCTATTTGGCCCTGGGCAATTGTTGCCATTTATTGAAAAATGAGAAGGTAATTACATTTTAAAAAGCATATTATTGTCTTGGAATGCAGGTTAACTTTAATTGTGTAGTAACAATGATTTAAACTTGGAAACTCATTCTATTATAAACCAGAGGTATTATGAAAGGCCTACTTTGGCCAGTCCAGGGAATTAATACAGCTTTCCCATTGTAGAGGTTCTTTATGGTATCCAGAAAGCTGCCTTATACCCAGTTTGATTATCAGTTATCTAGCCCATTCTGCTACAAATCACAAGTATTATTATGTGAAAAAAAGCTGATAGACAAACATCAACTAATATGAAACATAGTGCTGGAGAAGAGTTCTATAGATACTGCGAACAGCTACAAAGACAAATCAATGGATCCTAGAGCAAATCAAACCTGAACTCTCCCTAGCAGCCAAGATGATTGAACTGAGACTGTTATGCTTTGGATGTATCATGAGAAGACATGACTCACTTATAAGTGACAATCACTATAAGTGACAAGTGACTCACTATAAATGCTTGGTAAGATAGATGGTGGGGGGAAAAAGAAAGACCACATTACAGATGGATGGACTCAATCAAGTCCCCAAGTCTGCAAGACCTGAGCAGGCTGTTGGTGATGGGGTGACTTAGAGGGTTCTCATTATAGGGTTGCTATAAATTAAACTCAGTTTGGCAACAGTTAACAACAACAAGAACAGCAATTTAAACTTGGACATCCATTCTGCCATAAAGCACAGGTATTATGGAGGAATTCATACATATATTCTATTGGCAGTTTATCTCTAGAAGTATCCCTCTATACCACTTGCACAGATTTTGCACTGGAAGATCAACCCCTGTTTTCAAGAAGGAGTATAAACAGGACATTGCAAACTTTTCTAGATTCTAGGTGCCACAGCATGGAACATCCATCACAGCACTTTTCTCATCATGAAGTGCCTTTTAAGGCTTGTGTCTCAGAGCCTGCTTGAAAATCTGTGAAGAAGTATTTGAATTAAAGCCTGGAAGGTGTATTTTAAGGCTCAAAGGCCATGAAGACAGTTTACGGAGTTGGAAGGTGAGTCTTGAACATGTAGCAGGCAGAAGGCATTGCTCTGCTGATCCAGTGAGGACAGATAGTAAAGTACCTGGTATTTATATTAGGTCAGTCCAGGGGCTTAATACAGCTTGCCAATTGTAGAAGTTCGTTATGGAACTCATGAAACTGCCTTACACCAAGTTTGACTATTGGGTTGCGTAGTCTATTCTGCAGAAGGTCTGTGAGCAGCATAGGATATGGTAATGGTTGGGACCACCACATGGAGGGGGTTTCTAAACAGGATGCATGTTGGATTACAATCCAGAGAAACTCTGCAGTTATGCCTGACTTAATGGTGACTTTTCATGTTCCATTAACTGTGATTCTACTTTGCACTACTGGCTAATAACATAGTGTAATGCAGCAAATTCTGACCTTGATGCAGTGAACAGCTTTTGTACAAAATCCTAATAGTTGTTTTTTTTTTTCTTTTTGACTGGCTTGGATAGTTAACGTGATACTTAAGATTCTTAAGGTTCCTACCCACAAGTCATAAAGGTCTTAGTTTCTAGGAGACCATGCACAGTTCATTAAATGATTATTCTCATTCTTCATGCAGCAAAGTACATAATATCCAGAGCTCAGAAAGTTACTTTCTAAAGGTAGTGTCTTGTGTAACTCTGTATGAAGCCCCCCTGCCGAAGTAATTTGTCGTTGTTAATATTTTTTTTAAATTTTAATAAGTAACTTCTTGTATTGCTTATTTTGTTGTTGACTGATTTTTAAAAACAATTTATTGCATTTCAAGGGGGGAGAATCCATCTTTTAAAAAAAAGAAGAAAAAAAGAAGGTGTTTTTACTTTTTAAAAAAACCCCCAAAAAGAATGACTCGAGAAAGCATTTCAATCATCCCATAAAATAACAAGAAAAGTCAAGAACAAACATTCCTCCTTGTATGGCAAAAAATGTAAGAACATTACCAATCATTATGGTCCCTCGCAAAAGAAATGGACTGCAGATAGTGTGGTTATTTGTAACATGTCCCTTCCAAGTTCTGATGACATCCTGTTATTAATACAGCAGTCTTATGAAAGGGTAGGTTAAGCTAAAAGAGAGTGACTATCCCATGGTCAGTGTAAGCTGGGTGGTGGGGTGAGGACTTGTACTGGGATATGCCTCATCTTGTGGTATTTCATGTGCTCATTCTTCTTTTAAGTAAGACTTGCCTTGCCTCTTTCGGTGTGTATTAATACAAAATATTTGCTGCCAAATGCCAAGGAAAAAGAGGGCAACTCCAACCACCACACGTCCTTTTTGAACATAGGAAGAAATCTCTGATAAACAATGGGCACTCTTAGTAAAGTTCACACCAGAACTGGTTTGCTTACGTAAATATGAAGGTGATGGTTCAGTATGTTCTGATCTGTTCAGATCTAAATTAATCCATGCAGAACAAATTAATTTCTGCTTCTAATGTCATTCACATACACATGACTTGAGAATTAAGCTGCTTATTTGAAGGACTATATAATAAAGATCGGGTGCATTCTTCTCAGTGCATCTAATGACATATACTAACTACATTGTGTAGTTTACCAAATGCCTAGGCAGAATTTGCAAAACATTTGCTCTGGGAAAGCCTTAGAGGGAACTTTGAAGAAGTTTCTAAAACTAATTCTCACAATTCTTTAAAATTAATTCACACTATACAGTTATAGCACTATGGCACTATGCCACAATCCCACATCATCCTGTTGCAGTTCTGGCAATACCATTGCCAAGATGGGAACAGGACCTGAACATTCCCTACTGCACCAGTCGGCTGCCAGTGGATGGGACACACCTCTTCCTTCCTCAGTACAGCTCACCTCTTCCTGTGCTGTACTGTGGAAAGAAGCACTTGATAGTGCTTCCGCCTTTACCGCATACGGGATGGTTGCAGGAAAGGGGCCCATTACCAGATTTTTTTGGTAATAGTATATATAGCACAATAATAACAGCTGGGGATACGACAGCAGTGGGACCGCAACAACATTGTATGATGGCATGCATTGTAGACCGGCAGCAACACATCACCATGCCAGGATGGCAACCTTGTGCAGTAAGGGCCTATGATCCCACTTTTAACTACCATGGCTGCATCTTGTGGAATCCTAAGCTTTGTAGTTTGATGAGGCACAAGCGCTCTCTGGCTGAGAATTCTAAATACCCTTCCTTAGGCTGCAAATCTCAGGATTCCATAGGATGTTGCCATGGCAGTGGCATAATAGCAGTATGATTGCATAGTATGAAAGAGCACTCTCCAGTTAAAATATCAGAACTTTTGTCCTCTATTTTCTTGGCATTATTATTCCACTCAAGGAATTTTCCAACAGTCTCAGCTATCTGCACTTCAGCACTAGGCCCATTGTATTACCTACTGAATGAACTGTAGATTTGTGAAGAACACTGGTAGACTATTCTCATCAAGATCCATAGGCGTACTTGGGAATCTATAGCACAGCTGCGGTCTTAGATCTATGGTCTTGCCATCTTCATGGTTGTCTGATAGTAGCTAACTAGATATTGTGGTCAAATTTGTAGCTGTGTGCCTTCAAGTCATTTCTGATTTATGGCGACCCTAAAGCAACTCTATCACAGTGGGTGTTTTTTCCCCCAGAATTTGTTCAGAGGGAGTTTGCCCTTGTTTTCCTCTGAGGATGAGAAAATATGACTTGCCCAAGATCTCCCAGTGGGTTTCCATGCCTGCACAGAGATTTGAACACTGGTCTCGAAGAACTTCGTCCAACACTTAAACCACCAGGGCCATTTCTGCACGACACTCTTATAGCGTGATTATTCCACTTTCAGCCGGCCTCTGCTGAAACTGCAAACCCCAGGATTCCATAGGATGTTGAAAGTGGAATAATCGTGCTATAAGAATGTAGTGCAGAAATGGCCTCGATCACACTGGCTCTCTTTTGGTTAAATGCATGTAATAAATCCCTGGTGTTGTGTGTGTGGGCTGGTGGGTATCATGTCAGTGAGTTAGTGAACCCAAGCCGTGAATGAGGCTATCTGAGGTGCTAGACCCATTTGAGGCTAGGGTTCAGCCCCTTTTAAAAATTTAGTCTAACGCCTGCAGCAAATTTTCTGTACCACTACCACAGAAGGCACTGTCTGCTGCTATTTTAAGGAAAAGTGGTGTAGGCAGAGGAGGGGAGCAGTGGAACAGAAAGTGGTAAAAAAAAAGACAGGGAACCCAGTGCTGTGTCTTGTCAGGATTTCTATGGCTGGATATAGGCAATCACTTTTCTCCTGCCAAAGGCACCCACATTCCTATTTCTTCATTGTCAATGGCATTTATGTGGATTTTTTGTGCTCTGATAGAGTTGCTGAGAAAGCTTGTTTTGCAGTCCCCCCACCGTGACCATCCAGAGAGGAGCAAACAAGTGGGGCAGTGACAGGCCTGGTATCAGCAGCTGGGCTGGTATGAGCAAACCAGGCCTGGGGCTGAGGCAACTCACAACAGCATCCTTTCTTCTTGTTTTAAAAATGTGTAACAGCCAGTGCAGCAGCCAGCTGGGTTTATACTTATGGTGGCAGAAGCTCATTTTATTATTTCTTGCATGGAATAACAAGCCAGATTTAATTGCACGTAGAGGAGACCTGATGAAACTAGTGGAACATGAATTAGTTGTGACTAACAGCAGCATGCTATAGTGGTTTGAGTGTTGGACTACAGCGCTGGAGAGCAAAGTTCAATTCCCCATTCTATGATGGAAACCCACTGGGTGACCTTAGGAGCCTCACATACTCTCAGCCCCAGAAAACTCCACGATAGGGTCACCTTAGGGTTGCCATAAGTTGGAAATGACTTGAGGGCACACAACAACAACAATAACAATTTAATCCTGTAATCACAGTGATGTTTTGATTTAAGTGGCTATAAAATGTTCAATTGCACATACTCATGCATTCATTTTTCTGTCTAAGTTGAAAAACTTTTTTAATTGACTGAGGATGATAGTTGTTGCAATCTGACACATCTGGAGGGCACCAAATTGGGGAATGCTGCCTTAAATTTTCAGGAATGGAGTGACTATGGCAGTTTATAGAGACTGGGAAAAGAGAAGTATTTGTTCTGTGCTGTACAGCTGAAGTAATCTACTTGGCTGTCTAAAGTGTCCCCCTTCCCTGGAAGGCCATTAAGGCCAGGGCTTAAAATTACCTAGCTGCACCACTGTAAATAACACTCCACTGAATTTGTTGGAGGGGCTTCACATTGTTAATTTTTAACAGTAGGGATGTCTTTGGGTGGTCTCTTGTGCTCTTTGCTTTCGCTGCCACAAAGATTTCCTTTCACTAAAACAGAATGTACTCTTGCAAACTAGCTGACACAACTAAATTGAATTTGACCCCATATGAAGATTCTAATAAATAAGCCAACTGGCTCAGCACAATTCTCTAACCTACTTAACACAGTGGTTTTCTAAAGCCGACATTCAACATTTTAAAAGGCAAAGGAGTGAGTGCTTTGAGCAACTTCCCAGCTTTCCTTTAGACTGCGAATAGAAAGACAAGGAGTGCTCTTGTCCAGAAGGCAGTACTGCTGCCTAATAGCTTGGAAAACAATTTTTTAAAAACATTTGTTCTTGCTGTGTTCTGTACAGCTGAACTTTTAAACTTAAATTTAAAGCTACTATTTTAGTCTCCAAGTACCAAAAAGTAGAAGATCTGATTTATGTTTGTTCCTGTTGCAAATCAGGAAGAGCATTAAAACAAAACAAAACAAAACAAAGGAAAAGGCAGCTTGCTGCATGGTTGTCAAAAACCACATGAAAATTGGTAGTCAGGAACAAGTCATGGGCAGAGCAAAGTAGCAACAGCAAGAAGAGGAGAAAGAGTCTCTGGGTTACGATCCTTCTTTTTAGTCATTTGACCAAGAGGCACTTGATCTAACCTTTATCTTGTCCAAATAGTTATGACAAGAGTTTACACTCATTTGGCTTCTGGTTTTTCTCAGGGAGTTATATTTAGACAAATGACTTCAAAATATTCCCTTGCTAATTACACTTTGGAACTTACCAGGTCTATCCTGGCTACAGGCAGCTAAGAGGAAAGGAGGAGGAGGAGGAGGAGGAGGATAGGGAAGAGAGAAGCAACAAGAACTTGTTAAGGGAGTTAACATTTAATTGTTTTTTTACAGTCACACACGACAGGTCAGACCAGATGTTCCTGCTGCATCACTAAACACATTATCATGTGGCCAATAAAAACAAGGAAGGACACAGTGGAAGTCTTCATAACTTTGGAAGGTTATTTCATGTATAGCACAACATCTTTGTCCTCTTCTTCTTCAGCACTAAGCTTATTGTTTTAGAGCTTTTGTAATAGCTTCTGGCTTTACCATTATGAAAACAGAGCCATAGTTCAAAAACAGAGGATAGCACAGACCAGAGTAGGATTCAGGGCTTTTCCAGGTAATTTTGTCTGTTTTACACAACAAATGTAGAGTTATTACTATAGGGGATCCAGATAACTTCCTTCCGGTTAGCATATCTGTTGTACCAACAGGGCGCTTCCACAGACTCAAACTTTTTGGGGGGATAGAGAGACAGAAAGTATGCTTCCATTGCTATTCTGAATGTTCTGAATTCTGAATGTGAAATGAAAAGTGGATGTAACAGGGTCAAAGGGCCCTTGATTTAAAGAAGCCTGAGTTCTCACAATATAGCATCTTGGGTTTTGCTGGCAATTGTTACCTCAGCATTTATTTACCCCATTCTGTTTTGGGGCTCTTTGTAGTGATTTTTTGAATCTCTACTAGGGCTCTTCTAAAGATCCCCCCCCCCAAAAAGACCAGGACACAGTTCACTGAACTAGTCCTATGGTTTGGATTTTTACTCCCCCCCCCTTAGAATTGTAGGACTAGAATGCAATAGTGCAATTTCACTGGTACACTATAGCGCTATAACTCTCAGAAAAAAAGGAGAGATATTAGAAGACTTTTTTTTTGTTCTAATATGTCTTGGAAATCAAAAGGAACTCACTTTAGGTGGGAATAAAGTGCTGCAACTAGTGTCAGGAACTGCTGGGAAATAGTCTGAGATAACAGAAATGTCATTGTTATATATAAGAAAACCCAGAGAACTACAACAGCAAATAACCACAGCCTTCCAACACACAGCCACCCCATCTGGAAGAGCTCATGGTCTCTGGTGATTTTAGAGTTTTTGTATTTGTAAAAACCTAAAAACCATAAAGGCACAAGATCCTGTCTGATCTTGAAAGTCAAGCAGAGTCAGCCTTGGTTAGTACTTGAATGGGAGACTGCCAATGAATACCAGGTGCTGTAGGCTACATTTGAGAGGAAGGAACTGGCACAACCGTGTCTGAATATTCCTTGGTTAAGAAGACCCTATGGAATTCACGGGGTTGCCATAAGTTGCCAGACGACTTGAAGGCACATAGACACATGTAGAAAATCTAGCCCATGATTAAGGCTACAGTCTTAAAAATCAATACTTGAGAGTAAGCCTTCTTGAACATATAGAACATATATCTGAGTAAGCATGCATAAAAATGTGCTACATGAACATCTTCAAAATGGAACATTTGGACCAGGGTTCTATTTTTTTTCTTAATTCAGAAAAGTTGGGGGAAGGGAGGAGGAAAATTGTATCAGTGCAATCTCCCTGTATTCACTTTGTGTCAGTGGTAGATTTTCACCAGATTATGGAGACAGTATTTTTCTGCTTTGCAATTCTGTTTCAAATTGATCTTATGGTACAGGTGCTAGTTAGCGTATTGAATATTTACCAGCTGTGAAAAGACTTCTAGAAATTTGGAATTCATGAAGACAGTTTGAGCTGTGTGTTTGTGGAGACCGTATTTCATGTTTGAACAAGGTTTTTTAGTGTTTAATATCATATGCACTAATATATCTGTGCATTTTGTTCTTTTTGCATATTTATCCATTTGAAATGAGTCTTTAATACAAAATTCTTGTGCTTGCCCCACTCTGAATAGTGAGAACTTCTGAAATGCAGCAGGTTTAGATTGCAGGTCACTGGAAGCTTATTGGCATTTTGTAATATTTGTGTTTATTGACAATGGGGCAGGAATCATGTTGGCTTACAGATGTTGTTGGGCAGCATTACCCAGCATGGCGAATGGTGACTAATCCTAGGGACTGCAGTCCAAAAACATCTGAAAGGCTGCCTAAAAGCCTCCCTTGATATACTGATATGTAGGATGCGCATAGATGGAGAGAGCCATAATGTAAACATTGGAAAAGACAGCCAGATTCCACTGATTCTACCTGTTTAGATCTTGAGAGAGAAAGAGACAGCACCTCAAGATAATTACAGAGTGCAGTCTCAGTTCTCCATCTCTGTCTCTTCTTCAGTCTCCCTCTGGAGACAAATTGCAGACAGTTGTTTTTTGTTTTTTTTCCACATATAGGCACCTACTTTGCCCTATCTCCTTGGATGGTTCCCACTGGCTGAGGCATCCAGTGGGGAGCTGAAGGAGTCCTCTAACCTTCTTAGTTCCATGGAGAGAGATCTCCTAAACATTATTGGCTTTTAACTTTTTGTTATGTTTGAAATCTGACCAAGGAAATGCTTTGTGGAAAACCCACACCTACTCAGAGAAATCTGATAGGAAAACAGTGGGAAATCGAAGGTGGTTGTTGTGTGCTTCAAGTTGTTTCCAACTTATGACACCCTAAGGTGAACCTATGGCAGGGGTTTCTTGGCAAGATTTGTTCAGAGAGAGTTTTGTTTTTGCCTTCCTCTGAGGCTGAGAGAATGTGACTTGCCCAAGCTCACTCAGAGGGTTTCAAGACTGAGTGGAGATTCAAACCCTGGTCCCCACAGATTAGTCCAGTGCTCAAATCACTGGCTCTAGTCTTACTTAGAAGAAAACTTTCATAGACTCTCTGTTAAGCCTGAGTGCTTTTAGCTACTTGGTACACCCACAGGTTCCTTCCTTCTCTTGATGAGCAAAAGGAAAAATGGTTTTACTTTGGTTTACTCATATTTTTGCCTTTCCCTGGGAAAGGTGAGAAGACGGTCCTTGGAACCATGTAGAGTAGGAGCAGGGAGCTCCTCTTTGGCTAGCCCTCTTTTCTTTACTCAGTGGCTTAGGATGGAGAAAACGCAATGACATGGTAACTGGCAATATAAATAACTAGTGCATATACCTGGCATTGTCTGGGATTTTATGTTCTCATAGGTAATACTTGTTAGAAAGATCTGAGATCCTGTTTCTAATTTCCTAAACTGTCTTGTTCAGTACCTGTAACTTTTCCCCACATTCCCCAATCCAATCTGTATTCAGAATTATTAACACACAGAGGTTGGGTTCCTGAGGGAATACACTGCCCTCCTCCTCGCTGCTAGGCCTTGTCTCCATAGCAACTGGCCAGGGCCAAGAGATTTCTGGCTGAGAATTCTAAAGGTGCTTCTCTAAACTGCAAACCCCAGGATTCCATAGAATCTTCTTAGGCAGCCAATCATATGAGGACTTCGCCTCACACAGGCAATCATATGAGGTGTTTGCCTGCTTGACAGAGGCAAACAAAAAACGTTGACTTTTATATATTAGTAGATTTGTATTTTCATATCTGTACCTTATTGGCTTACTACATACAGATTAGAGTAACTTCTCTATTGGATAATACCTTGGATTACATTATTGACCAATGTAACATAATTCTCCCATCTTGGCTTTCATCATTTGTAAATTTTTAGAAACCTGTGGTACTTTTCAGAAACATAAAGAAGCCTTTTTTATTGCTCTGCTATTCAAGCAGATGAATGCTCATTGGGACCCCCCTCCCCTTTACAGTGATACACTCCATGCAAGCTACCTATTCCTTCAGGCTAATGTCCTTCTATTTATTTAATCCTTCCCTAGTTTCAATTCTGGTTTTGACCTTCTAGAGGCTTCCTGCTCTCTGTTGCAATGCTGGAGTGTGTATCTTCATTTATAACGTGGGCTAGGCCAGATAGCCACTATTCTGTCTCCTTGGGCTCATGTTGCTCTGGAGCTCTTTCAGCTTAACCACAGTCTACAGCTTCTAGATCCAGCATCATCCGTGGGTACTGATCTCATCTCTAAGTCAGTTTCAGCTGGGGAGACAGAGGAAGAGGAGGAAGGTTGAACTCATTGCTAACTGGGTGCAATAAAAAGAGGAGCTCTGTAGAAAGCAGGTGGCCAGTAACGACTGAAAATAAACAGTGTCTTTCTGTCTATAGAGGAGGACTGTTGTTGCTTTGTAGGAGGAAGAGTTTGCTTCCTCAGAAGCTGGAAGCTCCTTTCATGATAGTGGAAATTTTTGCCTAGAAAGTACCAAAATTATCACCTTTAACTATCAGATTGGACTTGGCAAAGTGAGTACAAGAAAAGCAAAAGCACAAAGAGATTTCTATCTGTTCCATGAGGTATTAATTACTTGAATAAAAGTGTAACTTGATAAACAGACCCCTGACTTCCTTGTCGTAAGTTGGGACAGCCAACTTATAGTACTCATTCTGCCTCCTTTGCCTAATTTTATGTGGTCCTTGACATAAATTAAAAAGTCTTCTGCTACTGATGAGTTCAGACTTCTGACAGCCATGGGGGGACAGAAGAAGAGAAAGAGAGATGGTGCTGAGGTGAGGAGTAGAGGGGAGAGGAGAGGAAGAGAAGAAGAGAGAGAGAAGAGGTGGCTTCACTCACTCTGGCTTTGGCTACAGCAGTTTACAACCCTAGCTTCTGCTGGTATGTGGTCCCCCAACTGATTGAGGAATGTGATAACTGATAAATGAAAGTTTGCCTGTTGCTGTCCTACAGCTGAATATGCTGGAATGGGAGAGGATGTTATATGTTCTTGTTGCTGAGCCTTCACCAACAAATCTCTCTAGATAATTCCCAGTATTCCTGATCATTGGCCATGCCGTCTAGGACCAATGAGAGTAGAAACATCTTGAGGGCGCAAGTTGGGAAAGCCTTTTTGAGTAATACACCAGTCATCACCTGATATGTACTTTTTAAAGAGGGGAATACCAATTTAAATACTTCTGTCAATGGCAATCTCTTTTAAAACATGTCCATGAACTGTTTGTCTGTAGGTAAACACAAAAGGGAAGGAGCGGAGAGAAGCACCAACAAGTGAACAACATACCTTTTGATATTGCATGAATGAAAATTGGGACAAATATGGCTAAACAACTTCAATGTGTGGTCAAGCTGGCAAAAGTTATAAATGAGAAAGAACATACAAATTAGGAGAGGCTGCCACAGTTTGCTTTTGCCTGAATTAACTGGGAAGGGCAACATTCTGTCCCTTCCAGCCCCTCTTCCACATTAACTGAGTGCAAATTAGTTTTGGACTTTGAACTCAGTTTGCAGCTGCCAGGTAAGTATGATGGGGGAAAGTGAGAGAGGAGAGAGAAATTGAAATATTTTAAAAGGAATTGAAAAAATGGGACAGAGGAATAATCAATAGTGTTCTTGCCAATTGGGATAGTTGGAGGGTATGGAACAGGAGAGAATATTTTTCTCTTCTGTTTTTGGATATTGCCCTTAGAACCAGGACTAGCAGTTCCTCAGTTTGTTTCTCTTCCATATCTAATTATGACTTGTAATTTTATCTTTAGTCTTCCAAGAACATGGGACATCTAGAGTTGTATACTTTTCCTCCCCATTTAACTGGCAAGTATTTGTGAAAAGGGACAAATTAAGTACAGAGATTTCTCTCTTTAGTCAAGGGAGTTGATCAGAAATCCTGTGCCGTGTTTTTCCTACTCTCTCACCTCACCCTGAAACTATAACTATTAGTTTCATGTATGGAAAAATCTCTGCTTTTTCAATATTCTTCTGCTACTCCAATTTTCTCCTTTGTGGCAACCATTCTATTCCCAAATCTCTCACTCCTTCCCCCTTCACCTTTCTGTTCCTTAGTTCAAGCTGAAAATGAGATTTTATAGGCCTCCCATTTTGTTGCTCTTTTGAGATTAGTGGGATTGGAACGTCTTCTCTTAAGACCTTGACCAAAAAGAAAAGAGAAAATGCCAGCTGACTAGAAGATGATACTGACAGAAAGCAAGAATAAGGAGTGGGAGTAGGGTGAGCAGGGGGGCTGGGGAGGGATGCTTCAAAATAAGTTGAAGATAATTTAGTTTCTGATCAGTCTTTTCCACCTTTTCAGAACTAATCTGCCAAAAAGGGGAAAAATAGTCCACATTAGTGAGCTGTATGTGATCTGTCTTCTGCATACTCTGTTCAACTTTGACATGCCTCAGAAAAAGTGACAAAAAAGTATCTCTTTGAAGATGGTCTTTGCCAAGATTTTTGCTAAAAATGCACTCTTGCATGTCATGTGTCTATATCTCAGAGTGGTGAGAAGTTTCAGAGGAAATGTGCTCACCCAGGTTTCAGTGTCCTTTGGAAACTGGTCACAGCAGTTTATGCCATTTTGTAATATTTGCATTACTTCACAAATATACTAGCTGAGCATAAGATGCACAGTTCCCAGTTCCCAGTGTGGCCACTGATTGTAGCTGTAAATAAGTAACATTAAAAAAAAAAATCTTTTCCAAGCTCTGGAGGTTCAGAGCATTCATTGTGACAAGAATGCACCAAAATAGGTTGAAAATAATCTAGTTTTTGGTTGGTCTTTTCCAGCTGATATTTCAGAACCAATGTGCCAAAGAAAAAGCAAAAAGTTAGCACTAGTGAGCTCTTCAGTAAATACGTTAGTCACCGGAATATACATCAGAATTTTGGAGAATTTCCTCATCTGCCTAATAGGCTTTACTAATCTTAATACGCTTCCAGTGGCCTGATGTCTCTGTCCATTTTTGGTGAAAATGCCTTTATAGTTAATAACTGTGTTATACTGCATGGACACCTGTGAACCAGAGCATGGTTGATCTACTTTGGTAATGCCTCTAGATCGAAGATAATACTCTACTCTAATCTCTCTCTTTTAAACAGTATGTGTAATTTGTTCCCATTTGCAAGCTTTTGGAAATACTTAATATCAAAATTCATTACAATAGGAATGGATCATCCTGATTTCAAAGCATTTTAACAAAAGATGCTTAATTATTTTTTTTAATCCTTTGCTTTCGTAATATTACATTGACTTTTTCACTGTGCATGCTGAAATATACAGTATATTTTGATGGTTTTACTTTTGCTTTTTTAATATAAATGTTACCCCATGCATCAGGATATCTCTTAAATGCTAGATGGAAAGCTAAATAGGGAAGGTTTCCCCAGCATAGGAGCTGAGGTTTTCAGACTGGCAAGAGTTTGCATGCTAGGGAACTGCTGCCCTGGAGAAGATTGATAAAGTTTGCCTCTGGCCCTGTTTCATTTTGCTCTTCTGCCCTTTGCCTCAGCCACTGCTGGGACATGGCCCCTGAGACCTTCATAAAGCAGATTGTGGCCCCTAGGTTTGAAAGGAGTTGCCAGTTTCTACATTGCTCATACTACTTTTATCTAAAGTGAAAGAGCTCAGGAACTGCACTTAGTGGTATGCAGTTTGCTTTATGTGTTACTTTGTATTCAGAAGGTGTGTGTGTGTGGGGTATGCACAGAGGTCTGGTCCTACATCATGCTTATGCATGTGTGGGGGTCCTAAGAAGATTGAGGTTCAGCCCCATTAACTTTTGATCTTTTTAATACTTGAAGTGAGAAATCCAAATGATATGCACCCTACACATGCAGACTGAAACAATTTTTTTTTAATGAAATGCAGAGGTGGAGATTAGAGTCAGGAAAATGACATCCCTTTGCAATCTGCCACATGAAACAGATTACTTCCCATTGTTTCAGGATCAGGCTGGTTCTTTGGCTACATAACCAACATACCTTTTACTTGAGATCCCATCAAATATCAGAAATAAAAGGAAAACAAAAAACCCTGGAGTATTGCATCCCTTTCATTGTTTGCTGCTTCTTTTTTAACTTGGAAAATATGATGTCTGCACCACATGACCCTTCTTTCAGTCGATACCCTAGGGCAGAAACTAAAAATACACCCAGTATTGTCAATATTATGAAACTGGGTTCAGTGCTTTTTGTACAGTTCTGGCCAGCTGCAGGCACTGAGATTACAGAATGTTCTTTTCTGAGGAAGCTGTTAGGAGCAGTCCAGCACGCAATGCATTTCATTTGTCCCAAGACACCCGGATCTATACATGGAAGCTAGCCCAGGGGCTTTCCTCTTGGCAGCTACTTTTGCAATCTATGCTCAATGTGTCTTCCAAAATCAGGCCAGAATTAATTTACTAGGCTCATTTTAGGAGTATGGATAATTATTATATAGGAAGGGCAAGTTCCTTCTTAACTCATCCAAGATTTTGTGAACTTCTTCAGAAAAAAGCCTGGAACGTTATTATGCACACACACACTGCTGCCAATTCATTGATTGTTACTTTCTTTCCTTTCTCCCCCACATAATGTGTTGCCTTTACTGACTGCTCATTATTTAAAAGTAATATTTTTAATAACAGCTTAATAATTAATAGCATACTGTGAATGTGTTAACTTTTTAGTCAACTTTAAAAAAATAAACATTTAGAATACAAAAATGAGCATGGTGTCCTCAGAAAAGCAAATTTTAGAACATTTCTCTTAACATTCAAAAAGCAATGGTGTTACCGGCTGTTAACTTATTTTTTAAAAGATGACATTGCTTTGCCCTTATTGCTTCCACAAGCAACCCTTGCTTCAGTCCACTGACACATGCTCTTTTAATCCCCTTTCTCTCTGTGTTCCAGAGGAACAGCCTATGCTTTGTGAGGTGAGCTCTAATTGTCTGGATCCATTCCAGTCCAGATTCTGGCCTGGTTTTGGGCCAGAAATAGCTTTTATTCCCTGATGCATAACACCTGCTTGCAGCTAGATGGAGGGAGACCAGTCCTAGTTAATTCTCTTGGATCTTTTAGCAGCTTTCAGTATCATCTAAAATGGAGTCTGGACTGAGTCTGAGAGATAAGGTATTGCAGTTACCCCAATACTTTCTTGAAGAATGGTTTCAGAATATGGAGGCATCTCATCATTTTATGTTGTCTTGGATACCATTTAAAATCTACATGAAACTACTGGAAGAAGTCATCTGGAGGTTTGGGGTATTGCTACCAGAATGAAGATGACAGCCTTTTGTGAAAATATTACACCGCTTTCTGCAGACAGGCTTGGGCCCAATGAGGGCAAACAAGAAGAAATAAAGTCGAAAGAAGATGGAAATACTATGGGTGGGGAATCCAGCTGATCCAAATGGACAGATACAATTCATTTGTGTCAGGTTGTTCACCCCCTACAAGACCAAGCTGGTAGCTTGGGAGTTCTGTGGGATTCATTGCCATTGAGTGAGTCATAGGTGACATTGGTGGTTGGCAGCTTCAATTGGCACTCTAGTTATGACTTTGTCTAGAGAAATGAAAACTTTGGCCCTTTCCGCACGTAGCGAGGGAAATGCTCCCTGCTGCTACTCACCAACTTTTTGGTGAGTCTGTTTGGGTCCGTCCTGATGAGGAGCAATGAGAGCTCGTCGCTCCGCACTGCTCCGGCATCCAAAATGGCGGCTTAAGGTTGGTGGAGGCTCTCCACCAACCGGAGAAGCTTGCCAGCCTAAAGCCTGCCCCTGGCAGATCTGCAGGCACGCACTAGTGCGTGCCTGCAAATCTGCACCAGAGTGCAGCGACGGAGCAACACGGGGTTGCATGCTCCGTACTTTTTAAAAACCCCTTAAAAGAGGTTTTTAAAAAGCATGCTGCGCAACCAGTTCCAGTCGCTCCAGAGCGGACTGAGGTGCAGAACTACGAAAAGTAGTCCACCCCAGTCCACTCCATGGTGCAGAAGACCTCCATTGGAGGTCGCTCTGCACCATTTTAATAGGCCAGTGCAGTAAGGGCCTTTCTCTGAAGAGAAATGTTTTCCAAACCTGAGTAAAGCCAGCCAATCACAGCTCTTGCAATACTGAGAAAGGGAGAGGGCTAAGGGGGAAAGAATAGCAAGGTGTGATTGAATGTTTAATTATCAGGTAGAGTAATTAGGGACAGAAATAGGGATAAGGCCAAGATAGAGAGATGGAAGAAAAGTATAGTTGATGGGAACTAAGATATAGGTGAAGTGTTAAATGAAAAGTTCAGAGAAAAGCTGTTTCTTTCATTCTGAGTTGATACCTTAAAATATTATGATCTAGCATGTCGTGGGCTAGATCAGTGGTTCTTAACCTGGAGCCTGGGGACTCCTCGGGGTCTATGGAGCCTTCAGAGAGGGTCTGTGAAGCCCTTCTGCTGAACACCACCAGCAGTGACAGCAACAGGGATGTGGCAGAGAAGGTAGAGGGTGCTGAAAGTGTTCCCTTGCTTGCAAATGAGGGCAAAGTATGGGTGCACACACACAAACCCCTGCTGCCATGTGCCTGATGAAAGGAACACGGTGGCAGGTATTTGCATGCACCCAGACTATGAGCCTGGAGACCAGGGTCTGAAACCCCACTCAGCCATGGAAACCCACTGAGTTACCTCAGGCAAGTCACATTCTCTCAGCCTCAGAGAAAGACAAAGGCAACAAATCTTGCCAAGAAAACCCTCATGATAGGTTTGCCTTAGAGTCTCCATAAGTCAGTTGTCAAGGGGGAGAGACAAGATGGGTAGATACAACCTCCTGCTGGCAGTGGCATCTTGTTGTTATGAGCCTTCAGGTCACTTTTAACTTAGAGCAACCCTAAAGTGAACCTATAACAAGGGGTTTTTGGCAAGATTTGTTCAAAGGAGTTTTGCCTTTCCCTTCCTCTGAGATTGAGAAAATGTGACTTGCCTAAGGTCAGCCAGTGTGAGTCTCCAGAAGCCATAAATAAATAAATAAACAAATATTTGAATAGTTAGAGCTAAATGTAAATATTTAAATCTTGAGTTAAGTCTTGGGGGTCCCCGGCAAAGAAACAGTTAAGAACCACTGTGGTGGGTGTTTACCCTATCTATTAATCAATGAACTTTTGGGTTTTTTATTCTCTATCTCACTTTTATTTAAAGAGTTAAAGTAAGAATCAGTGATACTGTTTGGTGTCACCTCAAAATGTTTTGTGGTCCCCGATACTCTCTTGTATTCCCCATTAAAATGTTTTTGTGTTTGCTACCTTAATTTGGTTACAAACTATTAAATGCACTATAATAAATGGGAAAATGCACTATAGTCAGGGATATATTGAACATCATAGTTACTATCATATTTTCTTAGCCATTGTCAGTCACTATCACATTCCGTAGTCAATATCATAATCAGTATCATATTCCCAAGTCACTATCATAGTCAATATCATATTAAAGTCAATTTAATTAAGTAATAAATTATATATCATCTATAATGATTGTAAACAATTAGGGTGATTTTCCTTTTTCAATGCTAAAGAATTTTATTATCATAATTAAATCTGGGTGAGTTTTGTCATGATCTTATAATATTCGTTCCTTAAAAAATAAGGAATGTAAGGTTATTTTAATGAAATAAAAATGCATTAAGTACATTAGTGGGACACTGAGAAAAAGTTTTGTTTTTTAACAGTTAGCAATATAATGAAAATTTTTAAAAGTTGAAAGTGAATATTTATTCTCTTGTTAGATTTGTCCCAGTAATGGTTCATATAAAGACAAGGCTAACAAAAGATAAGAAAAAAAATTAAAATGTGTCCCTCACACACCTGAGAAATATGAATAGTGGTTCCTACTCCATAGTTGTGGCCCAACCCCTACCTTGGAGCCATGCTCTAATCACACCCAAGTTAGAATTTTCTGTGTCTTGGGCTGTGTTACAGATCTGGGGTGTGAGGGTGTGAAATTGCTTTCTTCCTGGAATGAATTTCCAAGCCACCCCTAGCCCACCTTCTAGTTTGTCCAGATGATCGAGGAGTTCTGGGCTCTGGTGCCATGGACTTGTCTCTCCAGCCTGCCTCTAGGAAACAATAAAAAGATATGTACTTTGCCCTAGAAGTAACACAAACTTGACCCAAAGCCCAGAAGTACTTAACAAAACCATATAAATGCTAAGATTATAACCTTAGAATGTCAATGAATCTCAGCACTTAGTAAACTACAAATAGTAGCTTTTTAATAATCCTGTTTTGCCCATGAGGAAAATTTAGCAAGAAACTCCCCTGTAAAATAGTGCAGGCAAACAGGCCTGATTGTATCTCTTTGCGGAGATGTGCTAATACCAAGAGGTGAGTTGGTGTATTTTGGAGTATACAGTATACAGCACGGTCAAAAGCATTGAAACAAGCATAATTTACAATGATCATATTGTCTTGGTTGCAAGACTCTAAGGGAAACATGCATGTTCACAAGACATGTTCTCCTATTAACAATTGTTACCCTGTGTGTTGGGGGGTCCCGGGAGGGGCGCCCAAATAGCTGAATAAAACACAAGTTGGGGGAATTTAGCTAGAGCACTCTCTCAGCTAAACGAGAGGCAGGGTAACTTTAGCAAGGATCTTTTAACCCAATGTCTACGGCTTCAGGTCAGAGAGCAGGCAAGCAGGTTTAAAAGTAACAAAGATAACAATTTTATTGAAAGATAAACAACAAATAAAAACAACACACACTAACTAACTGGAAAGCAGAATTGGAGAGCGTAGGGATGGGTAATACAACACCTGATCTCATTGTCCAGGAGAGAAAGATGGGGTTCTGGGGAAGAAAGCTCAGCGTGGCTGGCTGAGGGGAGTTCCTTAGACAAACCAGCAGCAAGGCGGGATGGCAGTCCAAAGTAGTCCGAAGACCATTTGGAAATGAGGGGTTTTTATAGGGGAGTTTGTGCCTACCAGCTATGGCAAGCCAGGTGAGAACAAAGGGAGTTTTAGCGCTGGACAAAGGATTTGGCAAAGGTCAAGTTTACATGATTGGATTTACTCTTGATAAGAATAGCATGGCCGGTACGTTGATGGCCCAACATAAAGGATTGGCTTGGCTTAGAGCCGTGCAGCTATTGTGAGGTTTCCAGTTGGAAGTTCCCTGAAGCTACGAGCGAGGCTTGAGTTGCTGGCCTCAATAGGGTCTGGAATGTAAAACCATTAGCGGCCGCACTCT
Organism: Ctenosaura bakeri; assembly: GCA_948474755.1. Taxonomy (NCBI): domain Eukaryota; kingdom Metazoa; phylum Chordata; class Lepidosauria; order Squamata; family Iguanidae; genus Ctenosaura; species Ctenosaura bakeri. The sequence goes on along the minus strand of CAOLHI010002627.1, from coordinate 85,314 downwards.
GTCCGTGCTTGTCCAGAGAACCTCGCAAACACGTGGAGTGGGGTGGCTGGAAAAAGTCAAACTAAGGCCGAATTGTTTGATATCAAAATGATATCTGGGGTCCTCACCGATAGTGCCATAGCTGGAGTAACACAACCATTTATAATTCACCAAACTTAAAAACTGAGAGTGAACATGGTGTAGTGGTTTGAGCATTGAACTACAACTCTGGAGACCAGAGTTAAATTTGCCAATTGGCTATGGAGACCCATTGGGTGACCTTGGGCATGTCATACACTCTCAGCCCCAGAAAACCCCATGATAGGTTCACTTTAGGGTGGCCATACGTCAGAAATGATTTGAAGGCCCACAACAAAAACAATAATAAAAACAAATTTCCTAGTCATAAAAACAGGAACAGTTTCCTCACTTAATTCTGCAACAAAGGAAAGGTAGGCAAGAGTGACATCTGCCTAAAAAATGTCATGATCCTATAACAATGAGAAGCAGATTGTTTTATTAATATTAGCTGGGATTTCCTTCACTATTTAGTTCTTTTATATTTTATTATTTTTCTTCCTAAACTGCAGTTATATGGATGATTTGACAGTCTTTGACAGGAGCTTATTCTGTTGCTTTACCTTCCAGACTTCAGATCCTGTAACTGGCTTGAATTCTGATACTTTTCTGGACAGAATGCATTTCCTGGCAGGCAAAGTTAAGAGATACTTGTGTATCTTGTCACCTCTAGCAATAGTCCATGATTATACCATGCAGGCTATAAAACACAATTGTGCTCTGTTGTTAGAAGTGAGAATCTGTATAGGGGTTTCAATCATAAGGAGTTATTTTCCAGGTAGGAACACCCCCCTTAACTGTGTTAGTTGCACATACCTTAGTCACATTCAGATAAGATTATTGCAAAGCATTCAGTGTTAAGCTTTAAAGTGCCAGAGTAGCTTCTGATGTTTGTATTCTGGATCATATCACTCCAGTTTTTGTTTAATCTCTGCCGGCTTTCAAGGTGCTGACTATCACCAAAAAAGCCCTAACTAGTTTGAAATTTGGATTTTTGAAGCTTCTCCTTTCTCATAGTGAAAGAAGCCTTGCTCTGCACAGGGCTATTGGCAGTGGTACAATTGGCTAGGATGTGGGACAGAGTTTTCTCAGTGGCAGCATGAATTCCTTTCCAAAAAGAGGCACAGTAGATCACTGCACTGATAACTTTATAAGTAGGAGATTAAAACCTCTATTCTGCCAGACCTCAAATGTGCTTTAAATTCTTGCCTTCTATTTGTTTCTCACCTCAGTTGTACTCTCTGTCTTTTCTGTTTATTCTATTTCAGTCCCTCCTTTCTTGCAGTATATCCAAGGCTCTTCTCCTTTTGCACTTTGGCCATTTCCGCACTAGAGTGTTATAGTGCTATGATTCCACTTTCAACATCCTATGTTTCGGTCTCTCCCGAAACTGCAAACCCCAGGATTCCATAGGATGTTAAAAGTGGAATCATAACGCTATAACTGTCTAGTGCGGAAATGGCCTTTGTCTTCACAGTCACTTTGTAAGGGAGGTCAAACTGAGAGTGAATGACTGGCCCAAGACCACTGAGTGAATTTTGTGGCTCAGTGCAGATTTGAACCTGTGTTTCTATGGTCCAACAACTCTAAAATACTACACTGCCTTGTCTCACTTTTGTTTTTATATTGCATTAAGTTAATACTGAAAGACACCTTGAGGATCTTTGTGGACCCTGTCAAAAGTCAAGATTCAAATAATTTTACAAATAAATAAAATACGTAAGTCAGTTATCAATTGTTAGGCAGCCATCAGTTGTAGTTATAACCAGTTCCTTTAGGTATGAAGGATGGTGACTTTTTCATGAAGTCTCCTTTGCCTGCTATAGGTGGTTCCTCTTTTGTGTGTCAATCACTTTTCTTCATCTTTAATCTCCCTCCTTCTACTAATCCTTCCTAGGCTAGTCTTTTCAGCATTTCTGCCATTCTCCCCTCTTAGTTCAGACTTACTTCCCAGTGTGCTTTTGTTCCTACCTTCAGTTTTTCTTGAGATGGTCCCTTTATTATACTGCCTCCTGCAAAACAATTGACTACGCAAATGGTTATTAGATGGCTGCTAAATGGTTGCCAAGATCATAAATAGAACATGTGGAAATTTGCTAAGTGAGATAAAATAGATTTCCTGTTTATCCTCTCAAAAACACTGTGGTGCAGTACTCTGCTCATAATTCTCATTTTACAGATTGGGATCTGTAAAATAAGTGAATAGCTTGGCCTAGTCTCATTGAATCCTGACCCAATTATCCATTGGTAGAACAGTGATTAGAACTTAGGTCTTTGCTGATTGTAAAATCAAGTAATGACTTAACACCAAGTCTGAATGGTTGTCACAGATTTAGTACCACACATGGAATGCAGATACCACCTCAAATGTGGCACTTTGCAGGACAGTCTGTACACACACTCAAAACACAAGTAAATGCAAACCTGCCTTTGGTCTACGATCAATGGTATCCACTAGGGATGGAATCTTTTGCAATGCAGAGCACATGTTTTGCATACAGAAGAAGCCATGTTGAGTCCCTGGCATCTCTAGTTTAAAGGATCAACTAGTGGGTTGATCTGACTGAGATTTAGAAGAACCACTTCCTGTCAGAATCAGAGTAGATCTACTTGGTTGGATGAATGAGTAGTCTGATGATTGACATAGAGTAGGAGAGCTTCCCATGTTCTTCTACATACTAAGATCCTGTTCACTTGGGCATAGTAATCACTTCGAAAGTGCAAGATCAAGTCATAATTTGCATGTGTGAATGGGCCACCACCAGTGTAAGACAACAGAATGTTAGTTTAACCTCACATCACCTCAGATAAGTATACTTTTCATTGGAGCTAAGAATCTACCTTTTTGTTCTTATCTCCAATAATTTTAAAAGTTTTCTCCCCACTGAGTGGGATTGTCAAAGTTAGTGCAGAATTTTCAATGTTTTTCAATATTTTGGGATATTTTTGTGAAAATTTTGTGCATTTGCAGACAAAATAACACTTTTGCTTTAAAAGTTGGGTTGTTGTTTTTTTCAAAAAAAAAATTGTGATAGAAATGTCTGGAAATATGGTACAGCTTCTTTCTTTGTTCCACAGAATTTTAGACCTTTCTCTGAATGAGAAATTAACTTCCAAAGTCAAATTCCATGAAGAGATAAAAGAGGAAGATTTCTTAGTGTGGTGGTTTCAGTCTGTTGACTTCTTAAATAAAAACAGAGGTATATATTCCTCTGCATCATTGGAAGTTCTACAGTGAGATTAGAATGTTACTGCTGGACTTGTGAGGTCTGGGTTCAAATGTTGGGTCTGCTCAGCCACAAAGCTCACTGGGTAACCTTGGGACAGTCACTGTGTTCACCTAAAAAATACCCTGATAATGTTGTAGGAATAAAATACAGGAAAGAAAGTCTGTGCATGCTGTTTTATGCTTCTTGGAGGAACATTCCAGTAAAAATGCAAATAAATAAAATCAGAAAGTTCAGGAGACACGTATAGGTACCTACTCATTAATCTTTCAAGAGAGTTATAGATACATCTAGAATTTTCCAAATCTGATTCTGAATCCCTGGAAGGTTCTGGGCATCCACAAATCTCGAATCTTTCGAATCTCTTTTTTAGAAAGAGTTTTAAAAGCAAAGGAAAAAAGGATCAAATCAAAAGAGAGATTTTTTTATTGCCTTGCAGAGGGAGGCAGCCATGGGGACAGGCAGCACGAGCAGACACAGGCAGCCCAACTGGCAGAGGCAGCCCAGTGGGCATAGAAAGCTCAGTGGGCACAAGCAGGCGGCCCCAGCAGGCACAGGCAAGTGGCTCCAGTGGGCATAGGAATGCAGTGCCAGTGCACAAGAAGCCTAGCGAGCACAGGCAGCATGAGTCAGCACAGACAGCCCTGGGAACAGGCAGCTGCAGCATGTGGGCAGCTATATGCCCTGAGTTTTGGGCGCCCAGGGCCCTGTTGGCCAGTAAGGCCTTTGGTGGGCCCTGGAATCTGGGGACCATGAGATCTCACTCCCTGCGTCTGTCTCCCAGTCTGATCAGGCAGAGGGTGGCTCGGCAGAGACCAGGGAGCTCAAGATTGCACTTCCCGGATGTGCCAATTTTTAACGAAAAGAAACTTGGCTGCTCTGGGGCCCATCAAATTGGTGCCTCCATAGCTGCCAAAGGCCTCACTCTCTGCCTGGCCATCCTCCACACAATCGGGCCCAGGATGGCTGGGAGACTGATGCAAGGAGCTCAATGTCATGTTCCCTGGTTTCCGCCTGGCCACCTTCCGCCTGATTGGGCCCAGGGAGGCTGGAAGACAGATGCAGGGAGTGTGATCTTGCGCTTTCCATTCTCCACCCAGCCGTCCTCCACCCGATCGGCCCGAATCCACCAAGTAGGCCCTCTGCATGTTGACGGCCTACTTGGTGGATTCAAAAGATTCTGTTGGTCTATTTTGGCAGAGGGATTCAGATCTGAGAATCTTGAATCCTTCCCCAGGATTCAAGGATCGAAGGATTCGGTTGGTCCATCCCTAGTTGTTAGATACTTCTTTCAAAGGGTATTGTTCCACTGCTGTTTATTACTTCACATTAGATAGTGTATTACTTCAAGATGATTTTCAGAATCTTCTATGATTTTATTACCTTTCCATAATAAATTAGTTTTTAATGGCACAGCAGATTTCCATTTCTCTGGTTAATTCATGCCATAAGCCTACATATTCCTTCTTTTATCCTCCCCATTACACTTTTTTTTTTTTTTAAAAGAGGGATTTAGGAAATTGACATCATTTATTAGGCCTTAATTTGTAAAATAAGCTCTAGTCTCCATAATTTAATACTTCTAATGATTTTTCTGACACATACATTTTGGCGGCAAGATCTAGTCCTATCATTTTTCTTTCTGATGTAGCCAAGTACGTAACACAAGACCCTACAGATGATATAATTATGATGACTTTTGTTTCAGTATCTGGGAGAGTCTCAAGAAATGTTCATCTCTGTTATTGGAGCACATGTGTCCTGTTGGGCAGTTATTTCTCAAAAGGTGGGAGGATTATGTCTTTTTTCAGAGAGATCTTGTCATGAAGGTTTGGACATTCTTTGGGTGGGGATGAATGAAGACTTCTTAGTCAAAGATGTTCACTCTTTTCACTGCTCCCCATAACAGTTATATAAACTCTGCACCTTCTGGAACCAAACATTGTGGTCAGAGATCTGTATGCTTCTGATGTGTTATGAAGAAACAAAAACATGCCAAGAAAAATGCACACAATTCTAAGAAGAACACAGATATGCTTTAGTCCCTGATGCATGTCTCCAAAAATGTGTACCATTTTAAAAATGTCTACACCAAAATACTGATTGGTGGAGCAACCCACAGAAATGTGGGTGGAATGAGCTTGGCAACAGAAAAATGAGAAGCTCTGCAAGATCATGTTTGATACATCTGGCCATCCCTATTTGTGACTATACTGGTAGTTAATGAAAAGAAAATGAGAGTTATCACACCTTAATACTGAACATATGGACCACAATTGTGAGTTCTGTACACTTCTGAGTGGGGAGCTCATCTGCCTTAGACTTTTCAGTATGGCAACATGGTCTTGAGAATATACAGAATGGACAATAGCAATGGCAGTGGCAATACCCATTGCATGCATGGGGCATTTTCTAGCTTACAGATGGGAGTGGGGAAGATCTTGCACAATTCTGTATACTCAGTTGAACCCTGCTGTAAATCAGTGGAGTCACTAATCTGCAGTGCAAATGTGCTTCTGGCGTTGTTGTATATCTAATATTACACTATAACACCACAGCCAAACAATTAGTTTGTAAGCACTCAAACCAGTAGCAGTAGAAAAGTCAAAAAATGGGAATTCCCTATAAAATGACTAAAAATTATTAAAGAACCAATGAAAATTTGAGGGGCTGTAACGTATACTGGGTGAATTTCCCTCTGCTCAAGAAGGGATATGTGAAATACAGTCTTAGATGTCTCTTTCTTAAAATATATCGTAAACCATGTGAAGCTCTTTTTAACTCTGCTGAGTGATAAAAACAAAATATAAAATGCAAGACAAAGTGGCCAATATGAGTTTGATAATATAATCAGGCAGAAACATTATGGGCTGCAGAATGTAAAATGAATGGTAAAAAATTAAGAAGGGCAAAATGAGCTTTGTAAGAACATAAGCATCACATACACTCCAGCATTTCACAAATGAAAACCAGGACTCCTGTGGCCAAGCAAAATCAGAATATGGTCAAGATGGCATTGTTACCAATGAGGATGATCACCTAAGCCAGGAGAGACCGCAGCAGTTTGCTTTTGCCCGAGCCTACTGGGAAGGACAAGATTCTGTCCCCTCCTCTCTTCTCTCTCCTATTAACTGAATGCAAACTACTTTTGCACTTCAAACTCAGTTTGCAGCAACTGGGATATAGTGAGGACAAAAGGAGAAAGTGGGAGGAGGAAGAAAAAGAAACTGGAACATTTTAAAAACAGCTGAAAAAGTGGCATGATAGAGGGTTAATTGGGACCTTCCCTATCAAACTGGGACAGTTGGAGAGTATGACATTCTGATGAAGGCAGTTTGTTGGTGTTGGTTCTTCTTCTCTGTAATTTCTAATTGCAGAAAGCAGCAGATATATCATTTTTTCATTTTCAGTGATGTGTTGCTGTGTGAGCACATAGATAACAGGGCCTGGTGTTACTTTCCCTCTGTCTTCCCAACCCCCAAACCTTTTCCAATGTATTAGTAATATTCCCTCTGCAAACCTCTGTTCTTCAAGAAGCATAACAGGCATTCTTTCCCTTACACCCCCAACTTGTCTCTTCTCATGTCTCTCTTCAAAAACCCAGCTCTATCTCTTTTGCCCAGCTGCAAGCATCTCCTACCTGACAAAAGAAGATACCTTTGATAGCCAGACCAAGCTGTAAAGTTGAAACACATGTTTGGTTCAGATACCAACAAACTTTAATTTGCATCAATTCATTAGCAATGCTTTCAAACTGCAAAAGGAAAGCTGAGCTGAAAAATAATTGGACAGAAAATGCCCTAACAGAAGGAGAGGTGGGGGATAAAAAGAGGAAAATTGAGAGGGGAGGAAGAAGAGCAAAACAATTTTCACTGGAGAAGTAATGCAGGCTTTTATCTTCAGTCCAGTCCTTGGCCGAACCCTGATGGTAAAGGGCATATATATATTTTAAAATGCATGTTGCAGCAGACAGTTCCAATCATAAAATAAGCATTTTTTTTTACTATGATGAAGATTGCAACTAATACCGAATGGAAAGGCTTAAGAATAAGATTTCTGCTGTCTGTTCTCAGATGAACTACATTCAAAGGCATCTTCACTTGTGACCAACATATTCTAAGCAGGATTCCTCTATAGAAAGGCCAAATGATGGTTTACTGTGATATCTGAACTGGACAACAATGATTAGTGCTTGCAAGGAAATTCCCCTGAAGCAAACCTATTTCAAACCATGGTTGGATGCAATTCCTGTTTATTAGTATCCATAGTTTGTGTAACGTTGATTGCCTAGTAAAACTATGGATTGAACCAATCAGAAAAAGGATGGGGAGAAGGAAAAGGAAGGGCAAAGGGATGGGAAAGGGAAGGATGATTACATGCACCATCAAGATGTTTATATTTGCCAACCAGGACTTGAATCCAGGTCAGTAGGTGGGACTGGCAAGTGGGTTTTGAATGAAGGTGCAATTTTGTTGTGACAGAGGTGAACCCAAAAAGCTCTCCATAGATATTAATATTGTGACTTGGTACCAATAGAGTATTGTCTCATCCCTTTGGGGGACTGCCATCAATGTATACTGCACAGTGAAGGCTGTTATGATGAAGTTCTGCCATGCACATTTCACTGCACATGTTTGCCAGTGTGGAGTTGGGTTAAATCCTAAGACAAAATGAGTTGGGTTAAATCCTAAGAAAAAATATTCTTCTTATATTTTGGAAGATTGGTGGTGAAATATCCAGGAACACCAATATTATACCTTGCTGTATTCAGCCCTGGACTTATGTTTCTGTTTAGACAAAAGACACAGTCTGGGGAACACAATTTCTACTCCCAACTGCAGCCACACAGTCACCCCAGAAACCTACTCTAGAGGGCTAGAATTCAGAATGCATTTTTGAGCTAGAGAGGGTTTCTGGAGGGATGGACCCAAAATTGCATCTCTGTCATGCGCGTTAATGTTGGACTTAGTCCATTGCTTTATAAAAGTATATAAATGCAATGAACTGCAACTGATTTTTTTTTTTTAATCATCTAGGGGAAGGAGACTCTTGAGAAAAATGTAAGGCTAAAGCTGAGTGTATTTGCAAATCATTTCCCCTATGTTTCAGCCTCTTTTGTCTCCCTTCCACTCGCTTATCAATGGTGAGAGCTGTTTGTAAAGTTCTTTGAACAAGAGCTTTCAAAGAGCTGAGCAGCTCTGTTCTTCAAACAGCTTTATAAAGAGATTTTGATGCAAGGCATCAATACATGTCAGCTTTGCCAAGTTATCATTCATCTCTTTGTAGTTTTATTAGGAAATAATATATTCCCCCCCCCCAGTGTGGCTCATACTGTTGTTTCAGTGTTTTAAGTTTGATCTGCCCACAGAAAGGTCTGCCACAAAACAGCACTGTTACTAGTTGTGGGTTAAGAGAGTCATAATTGAAAAAATTCAAGATTTGGTTTTCTGATTCCAATTTGCCATCTGTCTCTCTCTCTTTCCCCCTCCAACTCACTTCATACCTTTGGAATATTAAAAAAGAAAAGAAAGGAGAAAATGTTCTGTTGTGACTTCTAGTGGTGCTTGCTTTTGTAGGTATTTGGAAATTCTGCTACACTTTTTGTAATAGTGGCCGCTGCTACTAATGAGATCATCTAACCAATGTGTTGTTTTATCTGTGTTTCTGTTACAAAAGAATGTGCATTTCTGTCAATTGTTGAATGGTAAGTCAACATTTTTGTATATTCCATGGTTCAACAGACCTACCTTGAGAGTAGCAAAGTGATTTTTTTAAAAAACTGTATCTGTCTTAACCTCTGTAAGCTACCTTGAATCTTGGCCTGGAGAAAATGAGGGGAGGAAGAAAAGAAGGAGAGGGAAGAGGAAGAGGAAGAAGACGACACAAGGCAAAATTCACAGAATCTGAAACAACTGGGCTGCATTATCAAACCTGTTTCTTTAGTTTTTATGCTGCAGTCGTGTACCAACTTACATTCAGTCCAACATTTCACAGATGAAACTGGGACATATATAGGCAAGCGACTTCATAGTGTGGTCAAGATGGCATAAGTTATTAAGATAGGAGAGGCTGAAGATATTTGCTTTTGCCTAAGCCTAATGAGAAAGACAAAATTCTGTCCCTTTCTCTCCTTTCCGCCTGCTGAGTTAATTGAAGGCAAAACTACTTTTGTACTTTGAACTCAGTTGGCAGCAACTTAAGTAAACTGAGGACAAAGGGAGGATGTGGCAGGAAGAAAGAGAAATTGGAACATTTTTAAAGCATCTGAAAAAGTGGAAAGACTGGGGATTAATCAAGTCTGTCCCTGCCGAATCAGGACAGTTGGAAAGTATGCGCTTATTTTTCAGTGTGCCCCATTAAATCAGTGGGGCTTATTTCTGAGCAGACACATACAAGATTGCACAGTAAGTTCAGTGTTATCACCAGGTTTACCATTCTCAAAGACTCCTCTTTTGGATGGAGATTGGAACCAGGCTTGGATGAAAACAAAGTGCTGGAAGGAAGCTTACTTCTCTGGCATTTAAAGTTTGTCCTGACTACTGGAATTTGTTGATAGAACACTAAGGCATCACTAAAGGGAGAAGAAATAGTTATAACTCTTTTGCTAGCATTATAATAGCAATCATAAACAGAGGGCTTTGCCAGCAGGTGGGCCATCCATGTCTGGGATTCGAATTGGTCATGGATCCTGTCACATATGACCCATGCCTTTGTAAGTAAAAATTAGTAGCTGGCAAAAGTTTTAGAGGCCCTGTCTATACAACCAGATAACAGGAAAGCCCTGCATGTTTAGGGCTCTCAAGTTTTTAGAAATTTCATGTATGGAAGAAGGTTGAGAAGAAGCTGAAGTGTGTCAGCCATTTACAAGAAAGCATCCATTGACCTCTAGCCTTTTTGTCCCGCTTTTTTGTTTGTTTGCTGTGCTTGCTGCAGTCCACCTCCCATCATTGGCTTCCTTGCCCTTGGGAAACAGATCTCAGTTGCCTTGGGATCTTGAAACAAAATAAAAGAGCCATAAGGCATATGTTTCATGAGATTAAGGCCATTTCCACATGGGGCGAGGGAATCGCCCTGTGCTGCTACTTACCGGATCTTCTGGCGGTCCGGTCCGGTCCAGGGTGAGGAGGAGGAGTGCGTGGTCATTGCTCCGCACTGCTCCGGTGTCCAAAATGGCGGCGTCCGGTTGGTCGTGGGTCTCAACCAACCGGTGTAGCTCGCCAGCCTAAAGCCCGCCCTCGGCAGATCGCAGGATCACATTAGTGTGAGCCTGCAAATCTGCAAAAGGGAGCAGGCTCGCAGTGGCGCACTCCGTGCTTTTGAAAGACTGGAAAAACCAGGTCTTTCAAAAGCACGCTGGAGGACCACTTGGGGTTCCGGAGCAGAATGAGGTGCGGATCTACGGTAAGTAGTCCGAACCTAGTCTGCTCCAAGGTGCAGACATCCGCTGTGGAGGATGCACTGCACCATTTTAAATATGCCATGTGGAAATGACCTAGGTATTTTTTTCAAGGGGTTAAGGTAAGTGAGAGGAGAAAGACAGGGGTAGGTGGACTGTGGAGCTAGGAAGCTGATTGTCATGAGGTATCTTGGGCCCATTCAGACTACACATCTCTAGCCTAATTATTCCACTTTAACTGCTATGGTTCCATCCTGTGAAATCTTGGAATTATCCATTTTGGGACAGAGACCAGCACTCCAGGATCTCACCAAACTACAAACTCCAGGATTCCATAGGAGTGAATTATGGCAGTTAAAGAGGAATGATAGCGCGTTCATTGTGTGGTTATCCATTGGGAGAGGCGGGATATAAATAAATAAATAAATATGATGATGATGATGATGATGATGAATGGACCCCTGTTGATGGAACTATTCAGTACAAACCATTATTTTTAAATTTCACAGTACAGATACATGTGTCCAGTTTGGGTTAACTTTAACAAAAAATGCATGAAAATGTGCTACAATGGTCATGCTACAATTTATTTATTTATTCTGTTAATATCCCACTTTTTCTCAGCATGAACCCTGAGGCAGCTTACACCAAATTAAAACAAACTACAGCTAAGATCTTGTTAAATGTAAAAGTTATTTTGTACTATATTGCACTAAATGTATTCTTTTTGATTACCAGCCACTTGGAATCCCATATTTTAGGAGAAAGGGCAAGGCACAAATAAAAAAAAAGTAAATGAAATGTGGTTTATTGCTATTAGATCCATGCAGCCAGATTCATAGTAGGGATAAATCATGTGTGCAGATTATGCAACAAAAGTCCTGAAACACACTAACAACGCAACAAAGGAAAATAAAGGAAGATGCCAAATATATTCTTTGGCCAGTGTGTCATTTAGGAATTTTCCCTGGGAAAAGAAGCAAAACTACTGTGACAACTGTGAAGTTTCACAATGTCATGGTAAGAATAATTTAGATAATTTGGATCAGAGAAAGCTAATTGGAAAGAAGTTAAACAAAAGGTCTCCACATTCCTTAGAATTCTTTACATTCTGATATTAAACTTGATACAGGGTATTTTAAATTACAGGCTTAAAACTGGATTAAATATCATGACTTCACAGTGAGCTCATGTATTTCAACAGTTGCTTTCCTTAAAGGCATGGTAGTTAATCCAGTTTCAGTCCCATTTGGGTTTATGGTGTAAATATACCCCAAGGAATATTCCACATAAATTGATTTTAGTTCCTTAGAAACATAGGTTAAGGTTTGGTTACAGACAACCACTTTATCATCCATCTCCCAGTGCAACTGTGCCTGATCATTGACTGTGTTGCTTTGTAAAGTTGATACAGATGGCCAAGCTATCCAAGGGGAAAGGGAGATGACTCCAAGGAAATTTGGCTGTTTGCATGGTGCTGAAAGTCTGTGTGCAAGTGGGGAAGCTGTGGCCTTCCAAATATTGATGTACCAGTATTTCCACTATCACTTACTATTAGCTGTGCTTGCAGACACTGATGGGAATTGGAAACCAACATCTGGAGGGCTCAGGTTTCCCACTTCCAGTCTAGGCTTGCTCACACATATTTTCTTGGGAAAACTCTCCTGGACTGGGTGTCAGGTAGTGTTGCATTTATTAGACCATTGTCATAGTCCAAGGGAAACACAAGCTTATAACCTTTGCTTCTGTAGCTTTTCAGTGGACTTGCCACATGGTCAGGAGTGGCTTCCTGCACAGTAAGAATTCAAATTTTCCATAGTACACTGTTACAAGACTGTTTGCTCCATCTCATATTTTAAGTAAAAGGCTCATGGCTTTATGATTTGGGCCATCACCCATATGCACCAGGATTTAAAAAACAAAAAAAACTTGCCTTAAGTAAATTTCAGACCCAATGAAAATGTTGAGTTATTGTTAAGTTTGGCATTGTTGTTACCATTGAGGTTTCATGCACACTTCTTCCTGGTCCTAACGTACAATTCAGTGTGCCCTTCCCCTAATGGGGCTTAATGACCTATTGACAACCAGAATATGTCACTTCCATGTTTTGTTCCAAAATAATAATAATAATGATGATGATGATGATGATGATGATGATGATGATGATGATGATTTAATTGTTACCTACCGCTCTCCAAGGTTTGAGGCAGGGTACAACATAGATATAATTAAAAACAAATTATGGTTAAAATACATTAAAACTCAAAACCATTTAAAATACAGATATACCATAATTAAAATATATGATAATTAAAAGTATAATTAAAAGTACAAGTACAATTAAAAGTACAGTTAAAAATACAATTGAAAGTAGACTGGGTAGGCCAGCTGGAAGAGATAGATCTTTAGCATTTTTTTTTTTAATTCAGGCAGCATATTTTGCTGTTGAATCTTTTCCGGAAGGTCATTCCACATCTAGGGGCAGCCAACGAGAAGGTCCTCTGGGTGACTTTTGCCAGTCTAGTCCTGGCCAGTTTAAGTAAATGTCCCCCAGAAGACCTGAGTGTACGAGGCAGATTATACGGGAGGAGGCAATCCTGCAGATAACTTGGACCCAAACCATGTAGGCCTTTAAAGGTAATAACCAAAACTTTGTATTTTGCTCAGAACCTAATTGGCAGCCAGTGGAGTGATTTAATATCGGTGTGATAAGTTCACTCCTCACTGTACCTTTAATCAATCTAGCTGCCATATTTTGGAGCAGCTGGAGTTTCCAAACTTGATACAAAGGTAGCCCAATATACAGCACATTGCAGAAGTGCAGCCTTGAGGTTACCAGTATATGCATTACTATCTTTAGGTCATCTAATTCTAGGAAGGGGCACAGTTGGCGTATCAGCTGAAGCTGATAATAAGCATTTCTAACCGTTGCACCTATCTGAGTTGACATTTAGAGGGACAGATCCAGGAGCACTCCCAAACTGTGAACACAATCTTTCACGGGGAGTGTGACCTCGTTCAGGACTGGTTGACACACCTCCAGCTACAGATTAGGATCCTTAATAGTAAGCACCTCTGTCTTGTCTGGATTCGGTTTCAATGTGTTTTTCTTCATCCAGCCCATTACCTCCTTCAAGCATTCATTCAGAGGAGATACAATATTCTTAGCAGAAACTGTTTTTGAAGGCATGGAGAAATATATTTGGGTGTTATTAGCATACTAATAGCACTCTGCCCCATGCTTCCAAATGATCTCTCCTAATGGTTTCATGTATATGTTAAAAAGCATTGGGGATAGAATGGTACCTTGTGGTATGCCACATAACAGTTCTTTTTTTGAGGACCAGCTATCCCGAAGCACCATCATCTGGACCTGCCTGAGAAGTAAGACTGAAGCCACTGCTATACAGTGCCTTCAATTCCCAACGCTGACAGGCATTCCAGAAGGATACCACGGTCATTGGTATCAAACGCCACTGAGAAATCTAAAAGTACCAACAGGGACACACTCTCCTTGTTGATGCTAAGATGGAGATCATCCACTAAGGTGATCATAGCACTCTCAATTCTGTATCCTGCTCTGAAGCCAGTTTGAAATGGATCAAGGAAGTGTGGGTGATCCAAGACTATATAGAGCACCAAGCCCATATGAAGACAATTGCCTTCTAGATTACCTTGTCCAAAAAAAGGAGATTAGAAACTGGTCTATAATTATTAAGGTCCAAGGGATCGAGGGAGGGCTTTTTCAGGAATCTTCTAGCCACAGCTTCTTTTAAACAAGATGGAAAGTTCCCCTCCCTGAGAGATACATTAATAATATTTTGTATCTGAAGTCTATTTGCATCTCCTCCCTGGATGACCAGCCAAGATGGACAAGGATCAAGAAAGCAAATACTCTTCCTTACATGCCCCAGCAGCTTGTGTACATCAGCTGTACTCACCAACTGAAATTGGTCCAGTATAATCCCACTGACAGAGTCTCTGGACACCTCAGTATCAACTTCTGCTCCAATAATGGCATCTAAGTTGGCTCTTATGTGAGAGATTTTATCCGCGAAATGATCATTAAAAGCATCACAGCGAGCTACTGATGGCTCTAAGATTGGATTTGGGGGCAAGGATCCTGAGCTAGACCTCTCACCACCCTGAATAGCTCAGCTGGATGTGAATACACAGACGGTATACATGCAGAGAAGAAAGTTTTCTTTGCTGCACATATTGCCACTCTGTAGGAACAGAGATGTTTTCTATATCATGCCTTGTTGCATAAAAGTTTTCTACTATCTGTGCTCTAGTCATTGTCCTTCCTGTTTGAACTCCCTGAGGGTCTCTGTATACCAGGGAGCTGTTTACTAACAGGTTGGAGAGGATGTTTGGGGGTGACCGTGTCAATAGCCCTAGTTAGATTTTGATTCCACTTATTAATTAGAGCTTCAACAGTATTGTTGGTGTCACCAGCCCTAAAACCCTCTAAGGCCTTCTGGAATCTCAGAGGATCCATTAGCCTTCAAGGGCAGACTATTTTAATAGGTGCTTCACTCCTTCAGGGATAGGCTGTAGCTGTGATGCTAGCCCTGACCAGAAAATGATCTGTCCATTACAATTTGGAGGTATTAATCACGTCTGCTCACAGATCCACATGTTCCAAGCTGAAAACCACATCAAGGGTGTGACCTGCTGAATGTGTTGCTCCTGAAACCAATTGAGAGAGACCCATGTTTGCCATGAATATCATGAAGTCCCGAGCTACAGTGATATGTTGAAGTTGCCCAGAAGTAAAAGTCTGGAAGACTCCAACAACAGCCCTGAGACCAGTTCCACGAGCTCGGCCAGGGAGTCTGTTAGGCAGTGAGGTGGACAGTACACTAACAGAATCCCCAGTCTCTCCCTGGTTTTCAGACACAGGTAGACACACTCAGTGTGGCTTAGGTTCTTGATAGGTATTCTGGTCAGATTGAGATGGTTCTTATAGACCACAGCTACACCACCCCACCCCACTTGTTGCCTTACCTGCTCGCTAACAGAGTACCCAGCTGAGAGAGCCTGAGCCCATGTTGGGCCACTGTCATCCCTCAGCCAAGTTTCTGTGAAACTTGGCTGGTCAGCTGGGTAGGGAAAAAAATGGGCAAAAATCAATACTTTGTTGGGACATACTTTTTTCTGTGAGTTGTTTTTTATTTATAACAAAGAAACTAACCAGTGGCTGAAATTTAGGGGTAATTGTATACATTGTGCACAGATTATCCTACAGACCTAGTTCTGAGTGAAATATTTAATAAAACATAACTTTGGGGGACTAGAATGTCCCCTTATGGTGAATGAGCTTTAAAATAATTCCCTTTTCCAAAGTGTAGTTTCCAGTATATGTTCTCTTTTAAAACAACTTTGGCACTTATATGTGTCCTAGAATCCTTCCGGCCCTTGTCCAGTCTGGCATTTATTCTAATGTTCTTCCACAGACCAACTGCCTTTTACAATTTAATAAATTGATATGTTTGTTTAGGCAGAAGACGTGCTTGTTTCCCCATCTGTCAGGTGAGGGGTTAAGTAGCTACTCAGGATTGTTCTTGTCAAAGGAATTTCCTCTAGACCTGATGCTTTTGTTACAAAGTGCATTTGTAAACCTCCTGCAGCTATTGAGTTTTTATATATGTGCTGCAGATATAAATAATAAAAAAAAAACTTGGAATGAAATCACTCACCTCTCAGAGAGGCCATTTATATTCCCCTCGGCTAGCCAGGCTGCTTTGATTACGTAATGACAGCTGGGTAGATATATGGACTATGGCAATGGGCTGGCAGCCACTTCATTGTCAATTTCTCTTTGTTCTCTTTAGAAAGGCAAAGCACAATGGAGAGGGTTTGATCCACATGTCAGACATATGAGACACAAAAGGATGATGGGAGCTGACTGCACTGCACAATCAAAGTGTCACCAGGAATTGCTGTATTTCAGTCATACGGAACAATGGCTGGGTGGCCAGTGGTTGTGTCAGTCATAATTAGATGTTAGCACTTAAAATCACAGCTAAGTCCCATTGGTATTGCGATCGATAGACAGAGGAACAACTGTAGCAGAGGTATAGTCTCACTATCACTCTTGAGAAGCCCTACGGATTAACCAAAATATTAACTCTTCAGTTGTTGGCAATTGCTCAGTGCTCAGGTCCGCTCTCCTTCCAACTAAAACTTCTCTCTTCTGTTTTAAATTATAGCACAACCACTTTAAGGAATCTTTCATTTCCTATCTTTCATCATTTTTTAGACAATCTGACTCCGTTCATGAAAGGGCATTTGGGGTACTACTGCTAAATACACAACCCAAAGCTGAACTAGGTACAAAGCTAAATTTAGATTATCATCTACTAACAGAAATGAACCCAGCACTGCCCAAAGGGGTTCATGAGTAGGGTTATCATGTGCCAGTCTCTCAAATTGATGCATCTAATTTGCATATTGTGCATATTATCCAAATTATGCATGTTGTTTTTTTTCATTCTAATTATGCTGAATTACCAGAGTAATAATTGCATCTTTTTTCTACTACCATGTTTCAGCCTTGGTACTTTTTTTTTTAAAGTATTTACTCTTCTGAGAGAACTGGTAGAGAGTAATGTTTAATATGCTTGACCTGGAATGAGTTCAAATGCCTTTTTTGTTGTGGGATTAACCATTTGACGTTGGGCTATCTCTACTGCTTAGCAAGTCTACCTTACATGGGGTATTAATATCAAGACAGTAATGTCGCCATGTACATTATTGGAGCAGTGGTGACAACAACAACAACAGGAATAAATTTTGTCATTCATAGGCACATTTACTGTATTCTCATTGGATCAGTATGGCATTTTTTGGACATCATTTTTTTCTTTTTTTAACTGATGGGGGAAAAGTACAGATCCATGAAAATATTATTGGAAGCTCCTGAGAGTGGTTCTCATCTGATTCATGAGGGAAGATGCAGAAGAAAGTAAGGAGAAATAGTTTCTTTTTCCTTACATTTTGTCTCAGGTAGTACCTACTTCTCTTGAGCCATTTCCACACTAGACTTTTATAGCTGGCCCCTCCTGAAACTGCAAACTGCAGGATTCCATAGGATGTTTCAAGTGGAATCATAGCGCTATAAAAGTCTAGTATGGAAATGGCCTTGCTGTTTGCACCTGTCGTCTGTCCCTCTAATGCACTCTTTCCCCTTTATCCCCTTTCCTGTCCCTTGTGCCTTAACAATGCCTTTCTCCTCAGCTGCACATTTCTCTCTTTCTTGCCTCATCCTGTACTTTTGAAATGATCCACTCCCTTCCTTCGTGTACTTTGCTGCTTGGACCTCTCACCCCTCCCTTCCCTCCTTGCTTCAGCTTATGCCACCATTAGGTGACCTCTCCAGTTTCTTTTTTTCTGAACTGAAGCAGACTATTTTCTTAATCACCAAACTGATAACTGAATTTTGTGGTTGACTGTTGTTTGCCATCATGTGAGCTTCAACTACAGAGACTTTGTGGATGAAGAACCTCCTTGAGCCCTGGTCTTGAACAGCCCTGCTCAGATCTTGCAAAGTCAGGGCTATGGTTTTTTTGATTGAATCAATCCAGCTGTGATACAATCTACCTCTTTTCCTAGTACCTTCAGCTTTACCGAGCATTATCATACCTCCAACATCTCACAGATGAAAACCTGGGCCAGGCAACATCTCAGAGTGTTATCAAGATGGCAAGCTATGCCAGGCTGCTGCAGTTTGCTTTTGTCTGAGTCTATGGGGAAGGGCAAGATTGTGGTCCCATCTGTCTTTTCTTCCTGCTGAATTAATTGAGGGCAAACTGCTTTTGCACTTTGAACTCAGTTTGCAGCAATTGGGGTGATCATGGACAAAGTGGGGAGGCAGGAGTGGGAGGCAGAAACTGGGACATTTTAAAAGAAACTGAAAAAGTGGGATGATTTAGGAATAATCAGGATAGTCCCTGCCAAATTGGGACAATTGGAGGATGTGCATTATTGTTTTTTCCTGTGAGTCATATTTTCTCATAATATGTCCAAAGTACAACAGCCTTAGTTGTCATTTTGGCTTCCAGTGAGAGTTCTGGCTTAATTCCCTCTCCCACCAATTTATTTGTCTTTTCGGCAGTCCACAATATCTGTTGAGCTCCCCACTAGCACTATAAATCAAATAATTTTTCTTCTTCTTCATTGTCTACTTTTTATATATATAGGAACCAGAAATATAATGGCACGCATGCTCCTGACTTTACTATTCAATGATACATCTTTGCACTTGGGGATCTTATCTAGTTCCTGCTTGTGGATGGTGCTTAGTGCTTAGAATGATTCCCCACTCATAGTTATACATCTCTTCACAAAGAAGATTTCCAGGAATGGAAATAATAGAATAACAGCAAAATCAAAGATACCAATTTTTCTTCCATCACCCCACTGCCTGTAACAGCTGTAGCAGACAGGGAGAAAGGACTGAGCTCTCCTCTCCCCATTCACACCTTTTTACTGCATTCTTGACGTTCCCACTTGCTATACATGCTATCCTGACCCCCACCAGCTGTACATTTCTCATACCACTATTGCAATAACTTCTACAGGACCATGTTTCTTTATGTCTCACCATCTGCTATGACAGCACTGCTGACTCTCCTTATACTCAGTCATCCCTCACCTTCGTGATCAATGCCTTCTCTAGCCTACATTTTGCTTCTTCCTTTCTTGTTCCTACGCCTGAGTGCTTGACAAAGAAACACAACATATGCAAGAACAATTTTAATATGTGTTTATCTCTCCCCCTCTTTTCTGTATCATGAACAGCATGTTCCACTGTGTGACTCTGTTGTAGTGCAATATTGTTTGAAAGAAGGCTCCTAGACAGTGAGTGTGGAGGTGGTAGGGAGTTTGGGGGGAAAATTACTTTCAGTAGACCACAACTCTCAGAATACCCTAGCCAGCACTCCCATGTGGCTATACTGGCTAGGGGATTCTGGGAGTTGGAGTTTAAAAAGGTCATTGTGTAAACCATCAAATGCCTAAGCAGTTAAATAGAATAAATGTCCCACTGATTCAGATAATGTGAATAAAAGTAAAATTAAAGGCTTGTTTATATGTTGATATCCTACAAGAACACAGAGTCCTTCAAACTACAGGAAAAGAGATTTCATCTAAACATCAGGAAGAACTTCCTAACAGTAAGAGCCGTTTGACAGTGGAATATGCTGCCTCAAAGTGTGGCAGAGTCCCCTCCTTTGGAGTTTTTAAAACAGAGGCTGCATAGCCACTTGCTGGGGGTGCTTTGAGTGTGTGTTCCTGCATGGCAGGGGGTTGGACTTGATGGCCCTTGTGGTCTCCTCCAACTCTATGATTCTACTTTTCTGCCCAAAAATGGGCCCCTCAGTTTGTCAGTAAGAGTTAAAAATAACTCATAATAAACATGTGTTTGGAAGAATGCTGGCTGCAGTAGTACCTAAAAATGACTAGGTGGTCCTGCATCAGCAGCTGGTTGACACTGCTGTTGTGGCCAAAAGAGAGTTGGGAAAGGCAGAGAGAAGCCAAAAGGACTTCTCATCAGCCCAGCCCCAAGAAACCAAACTATTTCAGAACAGAAGGCTGGGAAGCCCAAGAGCCCAGCAACAGGACAAGACTTCCTAATACCTCCACTAGCATCAGAGGAGAGATGGAGCAGAGAGTGAGCCAGATGCTGGAGGGAGAATTTCCCAGTGGGGAGGCTTGGGAAGCAGAACTTGTTCAGGCAGGCATACTAATCCTATAGACACAGAAGAAGTAGGCAGTGGATCTTCTATCACCAGGGTGGTGAATCCACTGTTCATTTTACCACCATTCCTCCTGTGGCTGCTGTGAGTCGAATAGGATTTCTTTCAGTTGCTGCTGCTATTCTGTGTCTCCAAGTTGTTTCCGATGTATGGTAACTCTAAGTGGTATCATGGGGTTTTATTGGCAGGATTTGTTCGTTAGGAGTTTGTCTTTGCTGAACCCAAATTCAGCCCCAGTGGAGTTCTTGTTCCTCTTCGAGGAGGAACACATGTAAAATCCAGAGGGGATTCATTGCCCCCACCATGGCAGATCCACCAGCTTCTCTCTCCAAAGACCAGAAGGGGAGGCCTCATATCACTCACTAATAAGCAAACTAGATATACTTCAGCAGCAAAATGGAGGTACATTGGCCAGATCGAAATCTGGGGCCATGTTAGTGTCTAGAGCTTACCGTCCCGCAGGAGTCACACCAAAGGTGGCTCACCAGTCCTGACACTACTCACCAAGTCCTGGTGCCTGGTCCTCAAACAATTTGTTAGCAAGCAAGGCCTGATTTGGAGATGACATTGTAGGTGGGGGCAGGACCCTGAGGCATTCTATCTATCACATGATCTTGATCCTGAGGTGCTTGTCGCCAGATACAGGAGCCAGATCCTGGAACAGGTTAAGAAAGAGGTAGGTCAGCCTCAATTTACCATGTTTGGGGGACTGGATCCTGAGGCAACTTATTGTCTGTCACTGCCCAGTCTGAGAGCTGTTAGTCCTTCTGCCCAATCATACCTGAATGGCAGTGCTGCCTGTCGCTCCTTACCTTGAGATATGGGTCTCTTGTTCTATGGTGTGACTGAAAGTGGACCCCCAAAAGGTAAGAGCTAACAAGTCAGGTGTTCCCTTGAAGCCTGATACAAATTGTTGACAATCACTGACTTTTCAGATTTGGTCACACATCTAAAATTTGTTATACTTCCACTGGCCTGTTGACACTGACGTTTGCCTCCTTCCTTGCTTGCTTGCTTGCTTGCTTGCTTGCTTGCTTGCTTGTTTGAAGGCAGCGGAGGTTCTTGAATGCCTTGAGTGGTGAGGCAATGATGGAAAATGTTGTTCTGCTATAATAACACTGAGAAATATAAAGTCACCCTTGGTAATAATTCCTGAGCTTTTATACTCAGTGGTCAGACTTCTGGAAAGCTTTTTACATTTTTAAAATTTGAAGAAGAGATATCTCAAAAAGCCCAGGCGGCGGCTTTTCTCTGAGCAAGCCCTTTTATTTGAGGGTGCCTCTAGTTTGAAAATGGGTTGGGCTTCTCCTTTAACAGTGCTCCCTGTATATGCCTAAAAGTGCTCTGATTCAGGCCATTTCCGCACTAGACTGTTATAGTGCAATTATTCCACTGTCAACATCCTACGGAATCCTGGGGTTTACAGTTTAGGGAGGGGCCAGCCAGCCCCTCCCTAAACTGCAAACTTGTGGAAATGGCCTCAGAGTCAGTGATTCAGGTCCTATTTGGGCTCTTGTTTTTCTTGCTTTATTGTTCTAGACTGTTTTATTTACTAGTCAAGTGTCGGGGGGCAGGGGCAGAAAAGAGCCTGGTCTTTGCTTCTTCTCCAGATACCCATAACAGCTGTTTACATTTAGAACATGGCTGACCAACTTGTACCATTCGGGCAGCAGCAGAAGACGCCAACTGTAACAGCAAAGGTGTATGTTTCTCATAAACAGACAGTATCACTGTACACTGCGCTATACTCTCCAACTGTAGCCATTTGGCAGGGACAGTCCGAATTCATCCTCTGTCATCCCGCTTTTTCAGCTGCTTTTAAAATGCCCCTGTTTCTCTCTCTTCCTCCCACTTCTCCCCTTTGTCTTCACCTTACATCAACTGCTGCAAATTGAGTTCAAAGTGCAAAAGGGGATTGCATTCAGTTAACTCAGCAGCAGGGAAAGGAGGGGTCAGAATCATGCCTATTAAACTCAGGTAAAAACAGCTGCCATTTCTCCCAGCTTGTGTGCTCTTCCTCATGAATAACTTTTGCCATCTTGACAATAATCTGATGTTGTTTGGCCTGGTTTTTATCTATGAAATATTGGGCAATATGTTGTTTTGCAGCTGCCTTACATTGTCGTAACCAACCATACTTTCCTTTCTGATGTGAAGAAGTAATTTGAGTTGGTGTCAGTGCTTATCTGTAATGAAAGTAGGACTTATCCCTTGACCATGTCTCTCCTGTACCCCCAAAGCAAAAAGTATATTATTCCCTCGGGTGACAGATCATTTCCATCATGTACATTTCAAATAAAAGCAGGCCTGATTTTCCCGGACTTTCTTTTAAAATTATCCCTACTTACTTGCTTTTGACATTCTCAAATGTGCCTTTTGCAAAGCTAAGGGGCCTGTCCAGTGCTAGGAAGACATATTTGCTTTCAAGCTGAAGAAAACTTTCGTGGCAAAGTTCCAAACTCACTATGGGATTTTTTTTAATTTATTTTTTTAAAGTCTGTTTCAAAGCTTTTGCAGACATGTGCTATCAGTTGCTGTGGTATGATGCATGTTACCCTGGCAGCACCAGCACTGTGACTGCAAAGGTCATCCAATCCTCTATCAGAGGCTGATCAGGCTGTGCAGAAATATGGGTTTACTAATTCAGATCAATTTATTGGTTTGAAACCAATATCCGTCAAAAGGAAAACAGGGTGACAGAAAAGACAATAAACATAAAACATACCATCTTAAAGTAACAGCAGATGGCCAAGACCTCTGGTACCTTTCTTCCTCACCATCACTCTCCCTTATGTCTCCCTCTGCAGTTCTGAGCATGAGTCGGCTTCTACAATCAGCAGAATCACATATGTCACACAGCTTTTTTTTTTTTACCTAGACTAGCGAGCACTAGACTACAATTCTGGAGATGAAGATTCAAATCCCCACTCAGCCATGGAAACCATGGTGACCTTGGGCAAGTCACACTCTCTCGGCCTCAGGCAAAGGCAAAAGCAAAGGCAAACTCCCTCTGAACTAACCTTGACCAAAACTGGGATAGGTTCACCTTAGGGTCACCATAAACCAGAAACAACTTGAAAACATACAACAACAAACCTTCTTCAGTCTATGAGAAGTAGGTCATATGTGTCATGCCCATGTCTCTTTTCCCCAGATTTGTAAAGTCACTTTTAAAAATTCAGTCATTCCTGTTGTGTGTTTATAAGTCTTTTAAGAATAGATTGTTGGTATTGATTCCGGTATTACTTCTTGTATAGCTTTCTGCTTTTTGTTACCTTCATGGGCAGGCATGGAATAATCTTAGAAGTAATAAAAGAAGGGCTTTAAACTTGTAAAAAAAATCTGTACAAAGTGTCTTTTTAAAATGCCTTTTAAAAAACAACTTGGAAAACTATCTTGAAAATCTTGCTTGTTACACCAGTACATTAACTTTGTTCCCATCCACTGTGTTACTATTGAAAGTGAGACTCTGGCCATCTCCTCACTACACTTATAGTGTTATTATTCCAGTTTCCACGTCCTATGGAATCCTGGGGTTTGCAGTTTAGGGAGGGGCATTTCGAATTCTCAGCCAGGGAGCTCTTTGGCCTCAATAAACTACAGACCCCAGAATTCCACAGGATATTGAAAGTGGAATAATAGCTCTATAGCAGTGTAGTGCAGAAATGGCCTTTGTTGTGTTCTTATTACAAAACAACAGCAACAACAGTTAGTATCAGGTAACTGTAGCTGAGGTCCTACACTGGGGACTTAGTTATGAATGTGTAACTATCATCTCCTGGCCTGACCCTCAGAACCTACCTTAATAGCCAGCAGCCACAATGAGTGGTAGAGATCTGTTCTGCTGGCTATTGAGGCACAGAAGGATGATGTTTCCAGCTCCCTCTCATCAGCAATCCGTGCTGCGGTGAGAAATTGTAACAAGGGTCCTGCTTGTGATTGACACAGCTTTTCTCATTGGCAGGAGGGGTTTGGAAATATCATCCTTCTGTATCCCAGTCATCAGAACAACAGACTTTCATCACTCAGAGGAGTTCCCTGGTGTTTAAGGTGAGATATGGAAGGCATGTATGATCACGACAATAGTGAATATTGCTACCACCATGACTATGGGCCTTCCCACACTACAGTGTTATAGTGCTATTATTCCAGTTTCAACCTCTTATGAAATCCTGGGATTTGCAGTTTAGGGAGGGGCATTTAGCCAGAGAGCTCTTTGACCTCAGTAAACAGTAAACTACAAATCCCAGGGTTCCACAGGATGTTGAAAGTGGAATAATGGCACTATAACAGTGTAGTGCAGAAAGGCCCTATGTAGCATAGGTGAATACAAAGCAGTTATTCTAGGTTATGAATCCATAAGAGCAATACAGGATGGCAGCCTATTTTATTTGTAACTTATTACTTCAAACTTTTGTTTTTCCCTAATGTAGCAAATAGAAGCTTAGGGAAGAGGTTTTCACTGAGAAAAACAACATCGGGTAGAGATACTAAACATGTTCAGATCAAATATTTAAAAAAGAAAAAAGAACTATTCACACCTGTCTATTGTCAGAGCCAGCCCAAGACATTTTGCTGCCAGAAGCAAAATTAAAAATGGTGCCTCTTCCCACCCCCATTCTTCCTGCAATAGTTGGCATGACTGTAACTTGAATCTTATTGCAACATTGATGGCAGCCCAGCATTCTCCATATCACCTGAAGGGATGCAGGACACGTTGTCCGAAATACATTGCTCTGCCCATTTCCGCACTAGCCTGTTCTAGCGCTATGATTCCACTTTCAACATCCTATGGAATCCTGGGGTTTGCAGCTTCGGGAGGGGCCAGTCAGCCCCTCCCGAAGCTGCAAACCCCAGGATTCCATAGGATGTTGAAAGTGGAATCATAGCACTAGAACAGGCTAGTGCAGAATGGGCTCTGTCTTCCCACGAGGTTGCTGTCCCCTGTGTTTGATTCAGCACCTGCTTAGTCTAAACCAAGCAGTAGGGCCATCCTTGTCTATTGTCAAATCCAGTTTGATCCTTGGAAAACAGGACTCACAGGTTGGGGTCTAAAGAGAGAAGGGTGCAAAGAAATGATAAGCAGACAGGGAGAACAAGCAGAATGGAGAGGCTATGAGTAGATGTAGCATGCTAGAGCATAGGAATAGGTAGGGGCAGACTAGAGTCCAGTCCCATATAGATTGAATGTCCCATGTTGGATTAAAAGCCCTAATTGTGCATGATTCTCTAAGGATGTAGAGTGGCATTGTTTTGTCCCTTGTCATCTGCATGCTATCAAGCTGTTGCAAGGCTGCTGATGTACGTTCCTTCCAACTGATTTCTGACTAGCTTCTCTAGACAACTGTGTGTGAGGCGCATTTTGTTCCAGTAGTTTATCTCCATAGGTGTTATGAAGGCTAAGTAACTGTCAGAAGTAATCAGAAAAGGCTCGTTTTTGGATTCCATTCTTCACCATCCCAAACCAGAGGGAAGGGGCAAGATATTCCTCAGAGTGAAAAGAGTAATGTTCTGCAGTTTGAGAGACTGCTGAGTTTTGGATTTTATAATCCAGCCATGTTTTGGCCTGCTGGGTGTTTCCCTTGAGGTGGGAGTTGTGGGTGTTGGCTGCCTTGGAATGGCTTGGGATTTGCTTCTTTCAAGTCTGGCCCAAGATGCGTTTCTGCCTGAGCTGATTAGACTGCTTGTTGAATATTACTGTATTTCAGTATGGTGAGTATATTAATATCATCCACTGCATCAGGCAAACATATAGGTGCTAGGACAGGGCATGGGGTTCACACAGTTCTGTCCTCCAACAGAAAGGGAGGTTGAGAGGAGCTTAGAAGGAACAGCTGGCAGTAATGCTGGTGCCCTCTAACATCTTCTGCATGAGCAGTCACTTCACTCTGCCCAACAGTAGGGCCAGCATAGGCATCTTTCTTGGCTCAACATACATCAATGTAAATAGATGCAATTATAAAATGCCAGTAAGCCAAATCTGGGTAAGTGCTGCATCTCTGGAACCAAATGTGGGTCAGAGAAGAGGGAGCAGTGGAACAGTACTGTACAGGAAAACAGAGTCGAAAAGCAGTTCAGTTTTAAAGTAGAGAATCCAGTTAGACTCCAGTTGGGATTGTTAAGCCTAAAATGTACTTCTTCCCATGGAGGAAAATTAAAAACAGAGTAGTCTTGACCCACAAGCTTATGTAGCCTGAGAAGGCCAGAAAGAATCAATAGACTGTTTTGGGATGTAGTGAAAGTTAGTGGCTCCTGTATCATTGGGGCAGTGAATCCTCTTTGGGGTCTGGTCTGGTCAGCATCATGGATAGATCCTTTAAAGTTTGGGCTAAAAACCAAAGCAGCTCCATTGAGCCATTGACATGAGAGCCATGAACTGCCACTACTGTGACGCAGCTTTGCTAGACCACCAAAAATATTATAATTGCTCCACTTTATCTTTCCTATAAGAGTAGAGCTAGAAGTAGTCATCTTGCTAGCTTGGAGAATTCTGGGAGTTGTAGTCCAGAAAACCCCACTCCTAACCATGGCAGAATAACTTGCCATGATGGCACCTCTGTACACTCCAAGAGGTCTTGATTTGAATACCGTCTGATCCCATCATATATTTCACTTGCAGTGTTGCAAGGAAATGCCTGTATTATACAGGTTCTTAACCAGATTTATAGGTTCAGGCCAGAGTCATGATGGACAAGAAAGACAACTGTTTTCTGCTGGAATCCTATATGACCTTTTACATAATGTAACTTTGCGTATACCAAACCAGAAGCAGAAGTGCTAAGAAGCCCAGTTACTCAATTGTGAAGATGAGTATCAGGACACCAGGAAGAGTGCACAAAAGGCATTGGAGCCTGATACATATGGGGCCCGATGTGCATTGTTCAGTTATGCATTGAGCACCAATGCGCATCGGGTACTTACATTACTACATAGTAATGTAACAGCAGCCCTCTACCAGATACGGACTTTGTGCACAGTTCTAATTCCTGCAGATATTAGTCCACTCAAGAAGATGCAATGCCCCCACAGGATTCCAGCCTTCTTTTATTTATCTTCATGGCCCCAGACGGGTAAGACAAGAGGTAGAGTAATTCAACTGCATACTAGCATTTTAATCATTCATATAGGGGCATAGACCCACTGGAGATTTCAAGATTTCCTTGTGATTTGGACAGCAATTAGATTCATTTACAGGAAGCAACAATCAATATCAAACATCTGTGGGGCAGATTATTGCTAATTAGAGCATTTACACATGAATCCAATTAAATATATGAGGCTAATCAGCTAATGCAGAAAAAGAAATCCATTGTTACCTAAGTTTGTTGCTGATGGCACAACCTGTCTCCTGCTGAAACAGGAACCAGAAATCTCTAGAAGAAAATTGTTGGGCTTCATATGATGGTCAGTATTCTGATATGTATTGTTGTTGTGTGCCTTCAAGTCATTTCTGATTTACATGGCAACCCTAAAAAAAAACCTACCATGGGGTTTTCTGGGGGTGAGAATGTGTGATATGACCTAGGTCACCCCATGGATTTCCATGCCCAGGTGGGGAATCAAGCCCTGGTCTCCAGAGTTGTAATCCAATGTTCAAACCACTACACCACCCCAGCTCTCCAGTATTCTGTATCAGCTCCTTGGTTGGGCACACTTAGCTAAGTAACCACTCCTGGCCCAGCTCTTCCAAACCTGATGGAAATGTCATTCAGCTGTGCTCCAGTCATTGGCAGAGTGAACCTTCTCCTCCTCCTCATGCAGCTGATGCCTGGTAAATTAGGTTGGGTAGGGAAAGTTACAGTCATGGCAATAGTGACACAATCATGACTAAGTAGCAATCATGAATATGGAACAGTTACCTAGATTTACTCATCCATAACTCTTTTGTATTTACAATCATCGCTTAATCATGATTGTGACACTGTTGCTATGATCGCAAATCCCCAACCAACTACTTTACTAGGTATCAGCTGCATGGAGAGATAGTTCAAATTGTTTTATCATTTTCCCCCAAATTAATAGCATATCTTCCAAGAGTTCCCATTTTCCAAGGGCACTTCCTGTTTGCCTATATATCTATGTATGAAATAATGTTTGTTTTCTTATGTATTTATTAGCCTAGTTTTCTTTTTGAAAGAAATTGTGCTACTTTAGGGGATATATAGGGACGGCAAAAGTCCCCCGGTCCCCAGTTATCAAGCAGCAGCTGCTACAATTAATGGGGATCTGTTCTCCTGTCAAGAAGCAGCTGACTGATGGTTGTACATCCCCTTACACAGGCAATTTCCGGTGCACTGGGGGATTGTGACAGATACCTGTCTTCTTCCTGTTGTACTGGAGATCTCTCAGAAGAGAGGGTGAGAACACCGGTAAATTACTTCCTGATAGATGAGGGAACAGATCTCCATTGATAGCAGCAGCTCCTGCCCAGTAACTGGGGACTAGGGGAATTGGGCTAGGAGTCATTGTGTACCTATGTAACTAGAGTGGTTATGCATTCATGACTTCCCAAGTGAATTCCAGCAATAATAAGGAGCAAGCATTAAGTGTCCAGGGCTAGCCAAACTCCTGCAATGACACTTTGTTCATTGCTTCCATATATAGTAATAGCATGTATATTTCTATACTGCTTATCATCTAAGCGCTCTCTAAGCAGTTTACAAAGTGTTAGTTAATTGCCCCCAACAAGTTGGGTACTCATTTTACCAATCTATGGAGGGATGGAAGGTTGAGTCAACCTGGAGCCCTGTGGCTCCAGGGCATGATTGACCCAGTCAGAAGGAAGCCATCTTTTTTGTGTATAAACCTTCTGATAGGAAGGTGGGAACTCTGTTCAACCAGTCCTTGAGGAGGAAATCTTCAGATGGATGCCACTTCTTTGTTGGTACAGGCCTCACTGTTCAGGGGGCAAATCTTGCTGGATACCAATGGGTCAGTGGCAGTTGGTGTTCCATGTCAGTAGTATAGTGAATCTGCTCTGGATTTTAGTATGAACTTTCAGTGAGCTATCCCAGGTGTTGAATCTATTCTGGGGTCAGGGTTTTTCATTCTTAGGCCATTTCTTCACTACACTGTTATAGTGCTATTGTTCTACTTTCAACATTCTTTGGAATTCTGGGATTTGTAGTTTACTGAGGCCAAAGAGCTCTCTGGCTGAGAATTCTAAATGCCCCTCCTTAAAGTGCAAAGCACACCACTGACATTGAAGCCACTAGACATCACACCATGGCTACTGAACTCTAACTAGTGCTTATGTGTTTCTAATGTACCTTTAAAGAAACAAACACCATCCTGTGCTTTAAAAAATAGAAGACATGATTTCAAAGCGAATGAACGTAGGGTGCAGATTACAAAAAGCAGACCTGAGCTATCAGCAAAGTGTACTTTTCTGTGGACACATTTAAGCAAACAGACTTCACAGGTAACAATTTTTTATAGGTTTTCTTACCCAAAGAGCTATATCTGTGTATGAAATATTGAAGGGTATGTGATGGGATGTTTCAAACTGAGGTAGACTAGCTTCAGAAGCAGAGGTCTTACTATCAGTTTCATGGTGCTTGAATACAATCTAGTTCATATTAGACAGTAGATCCAGATGGGCCCTTCCATGAATGAAAAGGCTGCTTTTGTGAACCAGGACTCAACAGAAGCTCTGCCTGCTGGAGGAAAAGGCCAGGGAAGTGAGCTTCACTGGTTCTCCCTTTCCCCTGCTGCGCCTGTCATCAAAGAACTAGAACAGCTTGCAGATTAGACCACCAAAGAGACTAGTCCATAATACTGTACTGGGGGATGCATGACAACCATTCTCCTGGGGTTCCCATAGCCACACAGCCGCTGTGTGTGGGGGTTACTCACGTCTGCCACCGGCTGTCCAGCTGGGGCTCCCCGCCGCCCTCCACAGGCTTCGCATGACCTCGAAAAAGGGAGCCTTGCGTGGGGGGGCGGGTGGCCATTGTAGGTGCGCAGGGAGGAGTAGAACTGCGCGTGCAAGTCGCGGAACCGGGTCCGGACCTCCTCCACGCTCCTCTCGTGGCCATGTCTTGTAAGGCAGTGGGCAATGGTGTGGAGGTGCTCATCATAGTCCCCCCCGCCTACTCGCACCATCTTCGGGCCAGCAATATTCAAGCGCTCCTAACAAGGCTGCAATTGCTGTCATAAACGGGGCAAGGAGCCCAGTTATTTCCCTCAACTGCTCGTTCGCCATACTCAAAACAGCAAAAAGCGAGCGGGCAGGAAAAGTTTTTGTCAAAAGTTTCCGCGGCGCTTCAGCAGGCGCGGGGGAGGGGGTGGATCCCGGGAGGGTGCGAGGGGATGCACGTGCGTTTTGGCGTCATCGATGACGCCCAAACTTTTACTTTTTGAAAAAAGGGCACCGCCAATCAAACGCTAGGTAGGGCGGGGAAAGGACAACGTTGGGAGGGGCTATGGCCGCGCTGTGTGAATGCGATAATGCTCGCCTAGCCTCTTGCCGATAGAGCCATGAAAAACGACAAAAGTTCGGCACGTTTTAGCGGGGATTGGGAAAAAGCCTGCCTGGATCGCGGTGGGAAGATTTCAGAGCCCCGTGTGAAAAGGGCCTGAGTCAACGTATGTAAGTAAAGATGTTCCTCTTCACACAGGCTGCTTTTAAAGTCATTTTCCATTCACATTTGCTTACAATGAACTTTGAAGCCCTCCCACCTGTACATACAAGAGACAATAACTTACATACTGTCTATAATGATCACTTCACCTCAGATGAAAGAGAGGTCAGTTAAAAACTCCTGTTTTATTAACGATTCTTCTTTTCCCCTTTCAGCTCTCTTTGTCCTCTCGTCCTCTCTCCTTGGATGCATCAACAAATCAGAAGCTGAACCTAATTAAGGCACTGTTTTTCCAAAATAATAGTCTATCATAAAGGAGAATGCTGTTTGGAGTTATTGAAAAAGTGGGAGAATGAAAACAGTGTTTTACTATCAAACATGGTCTCTTTATGCAGCGATTTCATCAGCTTATTTTGTTAGCGAAACCACATTTGAATTCCTTTCCCCCAGGAAAGAAATTGTAAAAAGCATACTGCTGGATTATATTCCATATATCCCAATGGCAGAATGACATGCAATAATAAATACCATATGGCTATGCCTTTTCAACCCAGCTGAAATATCTGGCCTCCAGAACCGTTCCTTATTGCAGGAAATCCATCCAAGCAATGCAAGTAGCCTTACAGATCCCAGGATGAATCTGATGGCCACTAAATTGCATCTGTTTTAGTTACCAACTGAGCATTTCTAATGTAGCAGTAGAAGAAAAACAAACATGGAATCTAAGAATATCTTTACACAACTATCCTAGTCCAATTGGTTTGTAAGCTAAAGCAGACTTTAGCTCACAAACCAACTTGCTGGATGAATTCCATATCTACAAGTATGTGCAGTCCATGGTTAAAACAAACAAACCCTTCCACATCTAGTATCAAAATCTGCACTGGTGGAGAGAGGATCCATTCTGGATTTGTTCCACATAATGCCTTTCATGACATCCCAAATCAGCCTTTCTCTATAACATGGTGCTTATACATGTGAGGAGGGAAAGTGCCCTAACCTCATCACTTTCCATCACCTTTAGTGAAACAGTTCTACAGAGAACAGCTTCTGCTGTCTGATGAGGCTCTCCATGTGGTTCAGAGGCTTGGTCTTCCATGATTCCAAATTCTGGGGAAATTTCTGTGGTTCTGAAAATTGCCCTCCATGTTTAGAAGATGACAGAAATTGCAAGTTTAGGCAACTGTTTAAGTGTTACACTAAGGCACAAATTCTGGTTGCTCTCTCACACAATTGAAAGTACTGTTTAGTGGGCACATCCCTTTGGTGGGCACATACAGAGAAAACCTTGTGTTCATTCCTATCTTTAAGAATGATCAGGGGATATTTTCATCTGTTGCTCAGGTACTCAAGACGGATATTATTGGCTTAATGAAATATCTCGATAATTATTTGACTGCATACATTTTAGGTGGTGTTTATTTTTGTTCATTCTTTATTGTCCACAGACATGTATCCAAATGTGCACCATAGTATAAAGAGTACAAGTCATATCCAGCATACCCTGTTTTTTGTGTATGAATCTCAGCATGCCAAAAAATTCAGGACTGGACAGATATTGCTTCTGCTTACTCTTGAGGACTGGGATGCTGGAGATGGTTTCATGTGTAGATGGTGGGTGGACATATAAGATAGCTTCCCCTCTACTCCTTGCTCTTACCTCCTTGTGGGCAATGTAAAATATGGTCAGATGTGGCCTTTGACTGCTGCATACTGCTTACCATTTTGAGGATGTTCAAAATAGCCTGCTGCTGACTGGCCTCTAAGGATTCTTCTACATGAAGGGCTATCTGAACTAGCTATCAGAAGACAATGTGTAGTCAGTCCCAGCTAGGGTAGATCCACTGAGTTATTTGCAGAGTGGTAAGATGATGCTTATGTAAATTTCATAAATTCAGTAGGTCCACTCTAGTTGACACTAGCAACTGGATTTAGACCACAGTCTTCATGGAAGACCTTGACAACTTCCCCTCCTGACTAACCCAGCAGTCTCCTTAATGACCTTTTCCAATCTGTCTTTGCCCACACACGTTCATGTGAAAATCCAGCAGCTGCCAAACTCCTCTTCTGTGCCTGACATTCTGGCTGCCCTGTCCTTGAGTCTATCACCAAGATAATTCCCATCTGCATGCGAGGCAGCACACCCCTTCAAAGTCAGAGATGAGTCACCCAACCACAGTGCTTGCGTGTCCTTCTTCATTTCTGCTCTGTTAGTCATATCTGCTTCATCTGCCCACGTGCCAGATTCTGAGTTGAATAACTCTGAATCTTGTGTCATGATGACATCACTGAGAGTTTTACCTAAGCTTATCTGGAAAAAAAATCAATCCTCTTACCACAGCTACATATCTGTTAAAGATTCACATTCGCAAAGAAGGAATTGCCTGATTTTTAAAGAATCAGAGTCTCCCCAAGTGGTTTGTCTTCCATATTATGTTCATTTTGTATTTATATGGCTAAGGTTATTATGTTTTATTATTATTATCCACCCACCCATTTCCCTAAGAACAAAAGAATCCTAGTGATGGATTAGACCAAGGTCTGTTCCTTTGACATTTGTGTTCTAATTGCTTGTGGTAGTTTATTGTGATGGCATTGCAGTTCAACTCATCTAGGAAGTGGCAGGCAGGGAAAGACTGTTAAGACCAGTCAGAAGTCTAAGGATCATGAGAGGCTGGGCATGAGAATGTTGGACATTCCATATTGTCTATCTCCAGCTTTCAGTACTGAGATACATACTGCCTCTGAAAGTGGAGGTTCTGTTTAGCTGACATGCTTCAAAGATGGATGGGGAGTATTTAAATAGAACAGCTAAACCTTAACTTACACAGAGCGTAACTAGTGGCTGCACTGTGGCTAGGGTTGATTGAAGCTGAAAGTGTATAGGATCTGGAAGACCACAGCTTCCCTGTCCTCACAACAATAAATAGTATGACAGCTGCACAGTGAATATTTTAAGGCAGCAGTCCCAATGATAATACCTGTCAGATGTGCTCAACTTATAAAGCCTCTCACACCAGGCAGATAGACATCTGCTGTGCTGGTGGTGGATGATGAAAACTGTAGTCTATCACATCTGGAGGGTGCCAGGATAGAGGAAGCAGGCTGTTTTGAGGAGAAGCACTTTGCAGCAAACTGGAGGGAGATCAATTTTAATAGAGGCCTCTAAAATACAG
Organism: Ctenosaura bakeri; assembly: GCA_948474755.1. NCBI lineage: Eukaryota > Metazoa > Chordata > Lepidosauria > Squamata > Iguanidae > Ctenosaura > Ctenosaura bakeri. Next base: position 51,114 of record CAOLHI010002627.1, on the reverse strand, counting down.
AATGGCTTGTCAGAGAAAACAATAGAAAAATGTATAGCTGGACTGAAATGAAAGGAATTGCTATTATTGTTATATTAAAGAACTGAGCTTTTGGCTTGAGTTCCTCTTTTCCGGAGAGCAGAGGCTGAGAGTTTCGTGTAGGAGGGACTCTCTTGTGTTGCTCATTAATACGAGGAAAAGCTTTGAAGGCCACCGGCTGGCCTTTGTGGCTCTTTCATCTCAAAGTACTGAAGTAAGTGCTGCAGTGATTAGCCAAGGGAGGCAAAGCATATGATGTTATTCTAGCTCTACTGATGGCTGTAATAATAACCAAAAGAAATGGTGTAGACCTGAAGTGAATTGGTGTAGGGGTAAAGAATAAAGAACTGGGTGTGGACTTGAAAAGTGGATGCTCGAACCCTACAAAGATTTAGCCACATTATCAGGGCTGTCAATCACACAGTTCATTCAGGATGCCTACATATTTCCAAAGGCTGCTTCATATGTAATAAAGCTGTTTCATGGTACCACTATTTCTCTTTTGTAATGTGGTACTAGAGAAGAGTTCTATGGTACTATGGGTTGTTAAAAAAGACTGATGAATGGGTCTTAGCAAATCAACCCTGTACTCTCATTAGAAATAAACATGGCTAAACTGAGGCTCTTGTACTTTGGACATTTCATGAGGCAATGTGACTCACTGGAAAAGAGAATCATGCTTGGTAAAGTGAAAGGCAGTAGGAAAAAAAGGAAATGCCACTAGAGGTGGATTGAATTACACAAGAAAGCCAAGGTCCTGAGTTTGCAAGACCTAAGGAAGGCAGTGAATAAGTGGGGCTCTTGGGGTCTCTCATCCATAGGGCCTCCATAACTGGAAGTCAACTTGATGGCCGACAACAACAGCTAAAACCACTCACTATTTCAGGCTGTCCTCTCCTCTCTTCCTGCTGCCTAAGCGTTTCTTGTCTGCCACAATGGTTCCTTTCTGTTTCTTTCTTTTTTTTTAAATCTGCCTAAATAGAGGGGTGGACCACTAAGCTGTCTTAAAGTCAATACTATCTTAAAGTCAGCAGGCTGGGCTGAAGCTTGGAAAAGTAACCTTTTTTGGATGATAACTTTTATTGGATCACTGTTTATCAGGGAAGAGAGGGATAGTGAAACTTTTTAGATTTGATTTGATTAACTTTTCTTCTGATCAGTAAATAGTAATATTAACAATCCCCCTCCAAAAAAAAGGAATGGGAAATTTGGGGTGGGAGGGGGAGATTGAAAGTTGAATGAGGAACTGATGTGAATATAAAAGGACAGCATTAGAAAATGGCTTGGTTAAAGGAGAATGGCTTGTAATGGTGAGTTATATAACTAGTGCTTTCCAGCTTCTCAGTGCTGTAGCTACACAGAGTTTTAAAAAAACAAAAACAAAAAGGAGCCCTTGGAGAGACAGAGGACACTTCAATGTGATTAGGATAGGGATGTGATTGTGGGGGGTTGCTACAGGCCTCTGGGTGAGGCCTTTCTGAAGCAGATGACCACATATTCAAAAAAGGGAAATGGAGTGTTAATGGGAGATTTCAATTATCCTGATATTTGTTGGCAGTCAAACTCTGACAAGATCACAAGGTCCAACAGGTTCCTCGCTTTCCTTGCAGACAATTTCATGGTCCAGAAGGTAGAAGAGGGAAAAAGGGGATCGGCTATTTTAGATCTGATCCTGACCAACAGGGATAACCTAGTTGATGAGATGGAGGTGGCAGGATCCTTAGTGTGGCGTGACCGTGCTCTTTTGGAGTTTGTCATTCAGTGGGAAGGAGAAGCCAAGTGTATCCAGATACACATCCTAAACTTTAAGAAAGCTGATTTCTGTAAACTTAGGGAGTTACTTGCTGAAATCCCGTGGTCAAGAATACTAAAAGAGAAAGGAGTTCATGACAGATGGGAGTTTCTTAAAAATGAGACACTGAAGGCACAATTGAAAACTGTGCCGATAAGGAGGAAAAATGGCAGATGTCTAAAAAAACTGGAATGGTTGACTGAAGAACTCTCAGCTGAGTTAAGTCTTAAAACAAACATGTACAGGAAACGGAAGAATAGTGAAACCACCAAAGAGGAATTCAAGCAAATAGGCAAGATATGTAGGGAGAAGGTCAGAAAAGGTAAAGCACAGAATGAACTCAGGCTTGCCAGAGACATTAAAAACAATAAAAAGGGCTTTTTTAGATATGTCCGCAGCAAAAGGAAAAACAAGGAAATGATAGGATCGCTGCATGAAGAAGATGACCAATTAATAACGGGGGGAAGTGAGAAGGCAGAGCAACTCAATATCTTCTTTGCCTCACTTTTCTCCCAAAAGGACAGAAGTATTCAATCTGGGGGACGGGAAACAGGTGAGGAAGGGGGGGGAATGCAGTACAGAAGAAGTAGAGAAGTAGTACAGGAATATTTGGCTAAACTAGATGAATTCAGGTCTCCAGGGCCAGATGAATTACATCCAAGGATATTAAAAGAAATGACAGAAGTCATTTCTGAACCACTCACAATCTTTGAGAACTCTTGGAAAACAGGAGAAGTCCCAGCAGACTGGAGGAGAGCAAATGTTGCCCCCATCTTCAAGAAGTGGGAAAAAGAGGACTCAAATAATCATCACCCAGTCAGCCTGACATCAATACCAGGAAAGATCCTAGAGCAGATCATTAAACAGTCAGTTTGTAATGAGTTAGAAAGCAATGCTGTAGTCACTAAAAGTCAACATGGATTTCTCAAAAATAAGTCATGCCAGACTAATCTTATCTGTTTTTGTGATAGGGTTACAAGCTTCATAGATGAAGTTAATGCTATAGACATAGCATATCTTGACTTCAGTAAGGCCTTAAGACAAAGTTCTTGCAAAGAAGCTAGTAAAATGTGGGCTGGACAGCGTTGCTGTTAGGTGGATTGGTAATTGGTTGACCGACTGAACCCAAAGGGTGCTCACCAATGGCTGCTTTTCATCCTGGAAAGAGGTGACTAGTGGGGTGCCACAGGGTTCTGTCCTGGGCCCAGTGCTATTCAACATCTTCATCAATGACTTGGATGAAGGAATAGAGGGCGTGCTGATCAAATTTGCAGATGACACCAAATTGGGAGGGGTTGCTAATACTCCATAGGATAGGATCAAATTTCAAAATGATCTTGACAGATTAGAGAGATGGGCCAAAGCTTACAAAATAAATTTCAACAGAGAGAAATGTAAAATCCTACACTTAGGCAGAAAAAATGGAATGCACAAATATGGGATGGGGCACATGTGGCTGGATAGCAGTACATGTGAAAGGGATTTAGGAGTCTTGGTAGATCACAAGCTGAACATGAGTCAACATGAGGCAGCCAAGAAAGCCAATGTGATTCTTGGTTGCATCAATAGGAGTATGGTGTCTAGATCGGGGGAGGTAATGGTACCACTCTATTCTGCATTGGTTAGGCCTCATTTGGAATACTGTGTCCAGTTCTGGGCACCTCAATTCAAGAAGGATATCGACTAGCTGGAGTGTGTCCAGAGGAGGGTGAGCAAAATGGTGAAGGATCTGGAAGCCATGCCCTATGAGCAACAGCTTAGGGAGCTGGGTATGTTTAGTCTGCAGAAGAGAAGGTTAAAAAGGGACATGATAGCCATGTTTAAACATTTGAAGGGATGTCATGTTGAGGAGGGAGCAGGCTTTTCTGCTGCTCCAGAGACCAGGACAAGGGGCAATGGATTCAAGTTGCAGGAAAGGAGATTCCACTTGAACCTCAGGAAGAACTTCCTGACAGTCAGAGCTCTCCGGCAGTGGAATATGCTGCCTTGGAGTGTGGTTGAGTCTCCTTCTTTGAAGGTTTTTAAGCAGAGGCTTGATGGCCATCTGTTGGGAATGCTTTGATGGGTGTTCCTGTATAGCAGGGGATTGGACTTGATGGCCCCTGGAGTCTCTTCCAAATCTATGATTCTATGATTCAAGGTAGGTGTATGAGCAGGAATGGAGGAGATGAACCGAATGGCTGCATCATGAGCCAAATGAATAATGCAATGACAAGAAAAGTAAAACACTAGCTGGCATTCCTACTACTAAGTAGGGTTCTCTGGCCAGCTTTATTGCAACACTTTACTAGTCCTGTATCCATACCAACAAGACAGCCAGCATGTAGTGCTTTGAATGTTGGACTAGGACTCCAGAAGACTAGGGTTCTAATCCCAAACTCAGCCATGGAAACCTAGTAGGTGACCTTAACCAAGGCATTTTTTCTCTCTCCCCACAACTTAGAGGAAGCCAATGGCAAACTCCCTCTAAACAAGTCTTGCCAAAAAAATCTTGCGATAAGTCCACCTTGTGGTCTCTAGAAATCAGAAACTTGATGGAACACAACAGCAAACTCATACTAATGCGTTAGACCAAGAACTATGTTTCCCTGTATTCTGGAGGTCCCGGGAGGGGCGCCCAAACAACCAAATAAAAACACAAGATGGGGAAATTAACTCAAGCACTCTCTTAAGCTAACGAGAGGCAGTGTAACTTAGCAGGGATCTTGCAACCCTATGTATACAGCGTCAGGTCAGAAGAACAGTCAGACAGTTTTAAAATAGTAAAAATAATAGCTTTATTAAAGGACAAACAACAGAAAAGACACCACAAGCACGCAGCTAACTAGGAAATTAGAAATGAGAGTTTTCGGGGGAAATGGGTGATACGACACCTTATCTCGTAGTCCTGGAGAAAAGTGGAGGATTACAGGGGAGAAAGCTCAGTGCAGTTCACTGAGGGGAGCTCTCTGGACAAACTGACAGCAAGGCTGGATGAAACTCAGGAGTGATCCAAGAAGAGAGGCAGACTCAGTTATTAAGAACTGAGGGGACAACTTCGCTGGACAGAGCAGCAGCAAGGCTAGATGGAAGTCCAGGGCGATCCGAGGAGGACTCGGAATCAGGGACTTTTTATAGGGTGGATTGTGCCTACAGGCTATGCCATGCTCAGTGAGAACAAAGGAAATTTGGAGCGGGACAAAAGCGTTGGAAAAGGTCAGGTTTTACATGATTAGCTTAGCGCTGGATGACAATAGTGTAGCCAGTATGCAAATAGCTCAGCATTGAGAGGGTGCTGGCTCAGGGCCGTGCGTCTTTGTGTAAAGTCACGCTTAAGTAAGGTGTGTCTGCAAGAAATGGTCCCTGAAGCAACAGAGTGGCATTAATCTGCCTGCCTAAGTGGGGATTGGAATGTCCAACCATTACCGGCCGCGCCTGTTTAAATGCTTGTCCGGTGGCCTTTGCAAACACGTGGAGCAGGGTGGCAGAGAAAGGTCAAGTGAAGGCCAAATAAGTTTGATATCAAGGCGATATCTAGTGCTATCACCGGGCATGTCAGAACCGTGGTAACAACTTCCTCCACTATTCATATGTTTATTTGCTCATCTTGGCTTGCATGTAATACCTGTCTTCTACCTCTAACCCTTTCAACTATTTACAACCAACTTTGAGACTGAACTTATCACTCCATCACCATATCCACATATTTTGTATTTCTATTATAATTCACCCCAGGCATTAGTATACAGTTAGCCCTCCACATTTGCTAGGGTTAGGAATGCAGAACCCCCACAGAAGTTGGAAAACTGCAAATATCAAAATGTGTGTGTGTGTGTGTGTGTGTGTGTGTGTGTGTGTGAAGGGGGCCAAGGAATGGTGAGGAGAGTGGGCATTCAAGATCCAAACCAGGTCAGAGAAAGCAGAGGGAAGGGGGAGGTGAGTTGGCATGGTGGCCCTGTACTTTCTCTCTCACACCTATCTCCATCCTTGGGTGTGTAGGGGGCATTAGGAGAGAGTTTATAGAGAAAATTGGCTGCAAGCTGTCCTTAGCTGGGCAGACAGTGGCCAATGGAGGAGGAAGAGAACCAGAGGTGGGTTTTTAAAGGGCTGCACAGCCTCACTGGACCTGCTGAGAGGGAAAGTTCCTCCAGAAAAGAAGCACTTGAGGTGGAGGAAAGAAGTTGGAGAAACTCACAAATAATCAAATCCATGAAAGTGAAACCTGCAATGTGGAGGGCCAACTTTATTATGTCTGTCCACAGAGCTCCACACCATGCATCTGATGAAGAGGACTGCAGTCCACAAAAGGTTATGCTAGAAATTTCTTATTCTCAGTTAGTTTGAAAGATGCTGCCCCTTTATATCTCTTTATGCCAGGAATGGGCAACTGTAGAAAGCTAGAGGAACACATTAGTTTCCAGAAGAAGTTTCCATGCACACCCACTACAAAAACAACTTTTGTCACCAGATACTCACCCAATGCCCTGTAAGGGCTGTGAGGGGGCATTTTTGCCATGTTTTCAGGTTCCTTGGGTCATTTGAAACAAGAAGTGATCAGTTTTGGTTAAGTCCTTTCCTGAGCCTATAATGCTCCCCATGCCCCATGGGGCCAAATAGTTTTTTGACTGCTGGGGGGCGGTGGGGGACACAAAAATGTCTTTATGGGACCACATGCAGTCCATGGGCTGCACTTTGCCCACTTTGCTTTATGCTGAAACAGACTAATTTGGCTGTGTCTTTAAAAGCAAAGCAAGACAGCATTACAATTTGATTATACAACTCTTTTACTACAGAGAGACTCCCCCTTTTTTAAAAAAAAAAAAAAGAATAGAAAAGAACCAGGGATGGTCAGGGAGCAGAAACTACAAGGTAATCGTGTGAGCAGGGGCAGAGGAGAGGACAAGCCAAATCAACAAGACCACTGTGAAATGATTTGTGGACTGACTAGTGCTAACACTCACACTATGGGCAGTTTTTAAAAAATGAAAAATAATTTAGAAAAGATCTTGTGGAAACAGAAGGAAACGCAGAGGACTAGAAATACAATTGGAAACAGAAGAAAAAATTGGGAGGGAGGGAAAGGAATTGGACTCATCCACATCTAAGGTCACAATCCATGTTACAAGCAAAGATGCCCACAGTGAACTGAAAAGTGTTGCTCTTATGAACCACACTAATTGAAGCTTAAAAGGAAGCCAAGAGAGAAAATGTAGCAGCATTTGGAAAGGGAGGAGACAAGAAGGGACAACAGAAATAGCAAAGCAGTACAAATTGCTCAAAACAACCCTGTCTGGAAGAGCCCGGAGAAGAAGACCAAGGACCAGGTGAGCTGACGTTAAACTAGCTAAAGTTGTGTGGAATTCAATGCCTTGCCAGCTAAGGGAATTTAGAAATTACTTAGGATTACCCTCACACTGGCCTAAATTTGCACTGGCATTATAGCTGTTTCCCTGGGCTGATAGAGGTTTGGATCCAGCATAATTTTCCTGCCCCTTGCACCACTCTTCTCCACCCCACCTTTGCTTTTATGTTGCCAGATTTTAGCCATCAGAGCCATCACTCTGGCAGGAGTGATGGCTGAAATCAGCTGCAGCAGGGCATTTCTACTGACAAAAGAGAATTTCTGCAGACATAGGGGCCTTGTACCTAATTCTAACCCCCTATGGCCAATGTGCCTTTGCAATAGGATTGCTCTGTTAGCTTTTGTTGGTGGGAAAGCTTGCCGCTGGCATTAACCCAGCTTGCATAGGGTTTTTGTTTTCTTGAAAAGATGACTTCTGAGTAATAACACTGCTGGAACCTTGGGACATGACAACAGAACATTTGGATGTCTCTTAACATAGCTGTGAATAAGTTGCTGTTTAGCAGCCCCAGCTGTCTGGTCTCCGGGGAGCTGCCTAAAGGCATGGGATTTTGCACATCTGTCAACTACATTGGCAATCCAAATGCAGAATCAGTGCTTGGAGACATTCTAGGGATTTCTGACACTCCCTCTGGGGCTCTGGATCCATAAACCAATGAATGGATTACAATGACACATAAATACAGCATTTTCATGGATGACATGTAATCCTGCTTTATTATTGCTCCCGTCATGTAAGTGTAAAAGAGTATCCTTTTTTCTCTGACCCACATACTGGTAACAGAGTCTATACTTTTAGAAAAATCTATAATTATTAAAACTGACAAACCAACCTCCTTTCTGGGCATATAAAGGTGACAATATATTAAGACTCACTCCAAAATTGTGTGTTGTGTGCCCTCAAGTTGCTTCTAACATACATTTTTCTCTTCCCATTCTTTTTTCTGCTGTTGACTTTTTATCTCCAAAAAACTTTGGACCAGAACATTTGAAGGTGCATGTCCTCTTGTATAAATGTGCTGGGGAAGCCTTGTTGTCCTTTCCTCCCCTTGCCATGTGTAGCAAAATCTAGAAGCTTTCTTGGCTGTGGCTTCCTACTTTCTGGAATGCCATCTTTATAATACTGATAGATGACTAGGTAATTCAAAATAGTTACTGCTTGAGGCAAAAATACCCCACCTGTTCCCTGTTGAAAAGCTGACTTGTCTAGCAGTTAAATTAACACATGATGAAGGAACAATGTCCTTTTCCACACTTGAAGGCAAGCCTTATTATTATTACTGTTATTGTTGTTGTTATGTATTCATATCCTTATAATAACAACTTCTGCTCCTCCTCCTCCTCCTTCTCCTCCTCCTTCTTTGTTCATATCCGGCCTTTTCTCTCAATAATGAAATTCAATGTGGCTTGCAACATATTTAAGAACAATACAATATGTATAGCGCATGCAGTTCTCTCATTCGATACTTGTTGCTGACTCCTGGTATCTGTTGCCTGAGGTAACTGCCTCAAGGCTGCCTAACAGTAGGGCTTGCCTTGGTGTTGCTATTAGTGCTTTGGTCTTTTTAAATTTGGTTAGCAATGGCTATCTGTCTGTTTGACGTTGTTCCAGTCATATCAGCTAGGCCTCATTTCTATGGTGCCATCTTTCTCTTGCATAGTGCCTTGACATCCTTCTCCATTTCAGCTTCCTGCTTATAGTCTTAAGAATAGCCTGTGCAAATGCACGTTGAACACAAGAACTAGAACTGCTAGCTGAAAATTTTGTAAATGTGGAACATGACAGATCTGTGGTGTCTGTTCTGTGAGGTCTGCTGTCCTCATATGAACCCCTGCCTACCGTATGTGTTGTGAGAAGTAAAATATATTTTAGTTTCTGCAGTATTATTAATAGTATTAGTATTGGCTTATAGCCTATAACACATTTAAATATATTCACACACATATACTTTAGTATGTGAGCTTTTGAAATACAATGGAGTCTAAAGAAACATAATTTTAGAAGCTGGCAGCTTGGAGCCAGAGAGACCTTGGAGCGAAAGGGAACCAGGCACATAGAGATAAGGATTCAATAGTGAGATGACCGTACTCCTTTTTGGGGAGGCACCCGCTTAGGCAGACTAAAGGTCAGCAAAAGTTGAAAGGGGTAACTAAGCTGATAAATCAAAAACAAGAAAAAATTTGGCCTTGTTTAGCAAAATGAGAAGTTAGAATCTGGTTGATGGGCATTTTGAAATAGCAAATGAGAGTTAAGAAAGCACAAGGTTAAAGTGTGATTATGTGCATGATCATATATACTGTAAATATGGTGGAGGGGGCATTTCTTAGGCGATTCTGATAGGGTTGTAACTTTTGGGTCCTGCCCAGGGGGAGGGAAGCTGGCGTAGGGGATAAAATGTGTGTTGTTTTGTGGGAGGGGGTCCTTCTTTCTTGAGAACACCCGTATCTGCAGAAACGTATTTTTTAAAATAAATGCTTGATGCTTCAGCCGATCCTGTGTTAAATTGATTCATGAGTGTTAACAGCTATCTCCCACAGATGGGGGCCCGCCCGGGATCTTCATCCATCGGAGGCAACCTGTGTGTGTTGACAGAAGAGGGGGAGGCGCACCCTGTCTCTCTTTTAGACAGTCCTATCTTCTGTCTTCTCCACAGCCCTTCGACTGGTTGTGCCCAGGGGCAGAGGATCGGATGAAGCATTAAGAATGAGAGAGTGTGTGTGAATGAGAGAGAGAGAGAGAGAGAAAGGACACACCGGAAGCGCTTTGGCCAGGAAACTCTGTATACAGACCAAAGGTAAGAAAATTGACTATTAAGTACTGCCTTTGGTGGCCGGGAATAGTGAATTCAGAGGTGAGAGAGTGAGACGTACCTAAGATGCGGAGCGAGTGGCAGTCTTGATTTGTGCTTTTGGCTCTCCGTGAGGGGATCAGAGGCCAGACAGACGAAGCGTGTGGAATAAAGCATCGAGTGTGTGACCTCTGGGGGCTTCACTATGGGAAACTAGGACGTCCAAGAGAGAAAAAGAAGGGAGAGGCGAATGCCAGACTCCCTAGCATTCAGTCCAATAGTCCATAGGGACTGATGCTGGAGAAAAACAAGCTTGGCTATAGCAGAAATCAAATCAGCATGCTAATGAGAAAACAAACCTTTAGATCAGGGTTATGCTAAATGCTGGTAGAGAATAGTAAATCTCTACCCCTTAAAATCAAGGGAGGAGGAATTAAGATCAGAAAAGGAAAAGAGGAGGCTTGATCTTAAATACTGGGATCCTCTTGATTGCCTGCAGCCTCCCTTTCCCCAGGTTTGGATTCACCACCAGACAAACCTCAGGGTTTCTCACAGGCAGGGAGACCAGAATCAGCCTCTGCACCAACCAGACGCAGAGGAGGAGGAATCTTGAGGCAGCAGTGGTTAAACAAAAGCCTCAGGAGAAAAATAAAGATTTGTATCAGAAGTTAAGGAGGAAGTCGAGCAATGTAAGAAAGATAAAGAAAGTCCAAGTTGGAGAGTTAGAGGTTAAATTACAGAAGGAAGGATTTTTAAGTTTTCGCTCTCTGTATCTTGCAAGAAATCAGGCAAGGAGAGAGGTGTGTGTGGGAGAAGGAGGTAGTGTTTGCCTAAGCAGGCGTACAGTTTTTTTCAGTCTTGGGAAAGGAGGTGTGTAAGCGAAGGCTGGGGGCTTGCAGGGGCTTGCAAGAGTTATAGCCAGGCACTTTAGGAGTGAGTGATTTATCACCCTCCTGCTTTTAGAGCTGGCCACAATTTTTTTTCCAGAAATGTTTTCAGGATGGAGAAGTTGGTCATTTAAAATCCCAAAAAGTAAAAAGGGAAATTTTGCCATGATGGAATAGGCTCAATTCTCTGGGAGATACAAAATTGGTGCAGTGCAAAGGAAAGTTATTGCAAGGAGAAAAGTCAGGTTTTTTGGAGGGTTTCTTATTTCAAAGGGAGAGCGGAGGCTAGGCAATGAGGAAAGGGAAGCGGTTGAGAGAGAGATTTCTAGAAATGGCTGTGAGAAGGGAAGGTAGAATGGAAAGTAGGAGAACAGGAATGTTTTCAGTGGGGGGGGGAAAAACTGTTTGTAGCAAATGACATCAAAGTAATACTAGAGGGGAAAAAAAAACCCTTTGTAAAAGTCACTAGGATTATACTTAGCATTGAAAATAATAACAACCACAATAATAACAACAATAATTAGAAAGTAATTTATAAGAATGGAAACTAAAAGTATTGGATACAGTTGAGACTGGAAAATTGGCATATTCTCTAAAACCAAACAGAACCAAATTTGTCCAGAACTTTGAAAGAGAATGGAAAGGGGTAATGGATTAGGTAAAAATGTATTTGTACAAAAATGGAGGATTAATAATAGAAAAGAGAGTAACAACTTGAGCTGGGAATTGCCACCCAGTCTCAAGGCGACAGGGTAGTGACAAAATTTATGGCTTTAACAACACAAGAAAATAAATAGTCAAGTTTGGGTAAATCGGGGTGGACTAAAAGTAACTCCTTTAAAAGTTAAGCTGAGACAGGAGGGAGAGGTGATTTGTCAAAAACAGTATCCCATTTCAAATAGGAGCAGAATGGGACTCCAGCCAGTGATGAAAAAAAAAACAAACTAAATTTTTGTATGCCAAACCTGTAGAAGACCTTGAAATCCCCAAATGGTCATCAGAAGAAGTGAAACAAGTTCAGGAATTAAAAGACGCCTTAATTCATGTCCCAGTGTTGGCACTCCCCTCCCTGGATAAGCCCTTTCATTTGTTTGTTACAACGTATGCCGGGGGGGCAGCCTTGGGAGCGTCAACTCAAACCAGAGGAGGAAAAACATCCAGTGGCTTACTTGTCTAAATTGCTGGATCTCAAGGCTGGCCCACATGCGTACAATCTGTAACAGCTAATGCAGTGTTAGTAGGAAAAGAAAAAAATAGGAAACTGACATTTGGAGGGGGAGAGCTTTGATAATAAGCACTCCACATTCAGCCAGGACTATCTTAACACAAAGGGGTAAAATGGTAAACAGATCCAAGGATTTTTCTTTATATGTTTTTTTTTCTTAAATATGAGGCTATATTACTGAAGGAAAGAAAAAAAAACATGATTTGGTGCTAACTACAGACTCTTGTGTGAATCCAGCTGAATTTAGAGGATGAGACATCTTTGAATACCAAACAAAACAAAAATAAGGCTATCCATGAGACATCTTTGAATACCAAACAAAAATAAGGCTCAATTTGGGGGATTCTCCCCTTCCTAAGGGGGGATGGAACTGGTTATAGATGGAGCATACATATGCAGTAGTTGATGGAATCACACAGGAGGTCTTAGATGCTGAGGAACTACCAAACACAGGTCAACACAAGCACTAAAGCAGGCATTGCAAATTCTGAAAAATAAAAGAGACAGCTCACAGATTTCCCAATATGTTCTTGGAGAAGAACACACGTTGAAAAATAATAAAAATAATAATTTTTTTTGAAAGGAAAGGGGACTAATTAACAATAGAGGAAAAGAATTGGCACATGAGCAATTAATTATTCAAGTACTAGATGAACTATAATTTCCTCTGGAGATATCTGTAGTTCATGTACTTGATGTGGATACTCTCCAAGGGCTATAAGGAACAAGCTGGCAGGTGGGGCTGCAAAAGGGGCAGATTTACAAGAGAAAATGCATATTAGGGTGTTGATACCTCACTCAAATGCCTTGGTGTCCCTATATTCATTCAAATAAGATAAAAGAAAAAGAAAAAAAAACTCAGGAGGGAAACTGGGTTCTCCTGAGTGGGAGGCAATTAGCAATGAAGAACTGGCAGGGGAACTCTTGGCCACTTTACATCAGGAAAATCATTGGGGTGCCCAGGCATTATGTGATACTTTGCTACAGCATTATAGATGAATAGGAATATACACTGTTGCTAAACAAATTTGTGATAGATTTGTGACTTGTCAGCAAGTGAGCAGAAAGGAAATGCAAAAACATCACCCAGGAGGGAGGGAATGGGCACTCAGACCCTTCCAGAGTATGCAGGTAGATTACACAAAAGTTTCCTGATACAGAGGTAGAAATACCTATTGGTTATAGTAGACTAACTAATAGGATAGGTGGAGGTTAAAGGGTTCAGGAGGTAGTACTCTATGGGCAATCATTTCTATTGAGAAAACATCCCATTGAAAGTATGCATGAGATTGTGGAAGCCAGTCCAAGAAGTTATGTGCAAAAACTGTCCCAAGTTTTGTGTTCTCTACACAGAGCAGCTCTGCAGCAGGTCCCACTGTCCTTGTCCGAGACTCTACACAACTTCAAGCCTGGAGACCAGGCACTGATGCAAGCCTGGAAAAACAACAACTGCAGCCCCGCTGGACGGCCCCAAGGACAGCAGCTACTACACGGTGTTGTTAACTACACCAGCAGCGGTGAAACTACAAGTGGTAGAGCCGTGGGTGTAACAGTAGAGTGAAGTTGCAGAACAGGGAGGCCATAGGCGAGGACTTTTGATACCATATCCAGATAACAAGTGGGAGGCTGGAGAGGACCAGGTCATAAACTGACTTTGAGAGAGAAAGGAGGACTGAACTGTATAATTTTACCTAAAGACTAATAAATGACTGGAGAAGTGGGACCAAAAATAAGTACTCATACAGCTGTTTATCAGCCAATTTCAGGGGATCCAAGGAGACCTCGAGTTGTTCCAGTGACTGTAAAAATTAGATCAGGTGGAAGAGAAGACAAAGTTGATTATGTATTAACAGAAGTGAATGCTGGAAATCCTTATCCTGACTTGAGAACACTGAGGTGGAGTTAAATGGAAGATAGTGATTTCATAATTTACTCAATCATAGTATTAGTAGTTATCTTAGTATGCATATCTGGGTTATGTCTGTTTGAGGACTTATGGAAATACACTCTGCTTTATCCTTTTATAGAGAAGCCAAAACAAAGGGTCCTAAATGTCTGATCCATACAACAAACCAGATGTATTGCATGGCATCCACATCCTTTCTTTTAAAAGTGGCTGGCAGAAATCTTTTTATTACATATGGGTTCTTATTTGTAACAGCACATTTCAGAGGTATCAGAAGGAGTCTGTAAAACCTTTAACACTTTCCTTTTTCCTGAGGGGAACTCATGAATTAACCATGGAGTTCCTATTCGTATCATACAAGCCTTGAGTATTGGGATCCAAACACTTGAAGATAATACACTCATTAGGATGTCTCATGATATAAAGGACAAATTATCAGGAGAAGTTGCTGAGGGATGGGCATTGCCAGAATGCCCAGGGATTATGGTAAAGGGCTTCTACACATCCCCATTCCCCTGTCAGCTGAAAATTTTGCCTAGTGGCGGGGAGTATTGTAGACCTGAACCATTTGCTCAGGTCTCAAAGTGTCTCTCACGTTCTTGGGTCAGAAATGGTAATAGAAAAACACATGGTGAAATAAAAATAATTTCAAAGAGAAAAGTATGTTGCAACAGTTTTAACAATGCAGAAACAAAAAAAATTCTAATAAGAAAAGAGGAGGGAATTTGTGAGAAGTAAAATATATTTTAGTTTCTGCAATATTATTAATAGTATTAGTATTGGCTTATAGCCTATAACACATTTTAAATATATTCACACACATATACTTTAGTATGTGAGCTTTTGAAATACAATGGAGTCTAAAGAAACATAATTTTAGAAGCTGGCAGCTTGGAGCCAGAGAAGACCTTGGAGCGAAAGGGAACCAGGCACATAGAGATAAGGATTCAATAGTGAGATGACCGTACTCCTTTTTGGGGAGGCACCCGCTTAGGCAGACTAAAGGTCAGCAAAAGTTGAAAGGGGTAACTAAGCTGATAAATCAAAAACAAGAAAAAATTTGGCCTTGTTTAGCAAAATGAGAAGTTAGAATCTGGTTGATGGGCATTTTGAAATAGCAAATGAGAGTTAAGAAAGCACAAGGTTAAAGTGTGATTATGTGCATGATCATATATACTGTAAATATGGTGGAGGGGGCATTTCTTAGGCGATTCTGATAGGGTTGTAACTTTTGGGTCCTGCCCAGGGGGAGGGAAGCTGGTGTAGGGGATAAAATGTGTGTTGTTTTGTGGGAGGGGGTCCTTCTTTCTTGAGAACACCCGTATCTGCAGAAACGTATTTTTTTAAATAAATGCTTGATGCTTCAGCCGATCCTGTGTTAAATTGATTCATGAGTGTTAACACCTATCTCCCACATGTGTTTACTTGCCTATGTCAGGCCAAGTTGCAGATTTAAAAAGTTTGATTGAATCCATCAGGAGAAGGCAACTCTTTGTAGGCCAGCAGGGGAATGTGTGGCCCTTCAGATGTTACTGTACTGCAGTTCCCATCAGCCCCATCCAGAATAGTCAACAGTGAGGAATGTTGAAAGTTGCAGTCTAACAACATCTAGAGGACCACACACCTACTTCTGCTTTATAGCGTACTACTGTAGAATAAGAAACTGGTCTTTTTGAAAAGCTGTTTATGAAATAATTTCTTTTAAAAATATTTTTTAAAGAAGTGAGTGCCAAATAGGATACTTCCCACCTGCATCTGGAAAGTATTGTATATATTGCAAAATATGCACATACCATAAAATCACATGCACGTGCGCGCGCACACACACACACACTTTATATGTAAACATCAGATACTGTCAAAAATTAACTCAGGGGAAAATCTTCCTCTTATGATGGAGGAGACTGAATTGTTTGCTCTCTTAAAAATAGTGCCTCCGGCACCTAGAGCATTGCAATACTACAGTTATAAATGGCAGCATTTATGTAAATGAAAGCTGGTATTAATGTATCGCACTTAATGCAATCTATTTTAAAGTCTAACACATTTTGAACCTTGGCATATTACCTTGGAAACAAGTGCCATTGATTTCAGTGGCATCTCTTCCATCTAATATGCTAACAATATTTTAATATTCTAAAAATGTTGGAAATGTCTTCCGGTTGTTAGATCACATGATGCTGAGGCATACTTTGGTTCTTTGTATTGGCATGAGTGGAGAATGGCAGACTGCTGGTAGTGACAGTCTGTTTTGCTATTTAGTGTTTTTGTTCTCTTTTAAATTGTTTTAATATTTTTATGCTATTTCCTGCCTGAAAAGCAAGATAGAAATGTTTACATAGATGATAGGCAGACAGATAATAAAGAAACTGTTCAGAAGTAACCCTGCTCAGTTTCCCTTTGTATACAGCAGGGGGTGAAACATGCCAAATGGGGTTTTCTGCAAAGCTTGGAAAAATTGTTTTTTTGTTTTGTTTTGTTTTTATTTATTTGTATCCCGCCTCTCCATATGGATCAAGGTGGCGAACATTTTGGATTGCAGCTCTTATAATCCCACAGCCAGCCATTTCCTGGTCAGTGGGGAGAACAGGAACAGCAGCTATGTTCCTATAGCTGGGCACAGAGCAATGACATCATCTTCAGGGACCTCTGCAAGACCCCTGGCAGTCCCTGAAGATGCCCACCACTATGTGTCCAGCTATAGGAAAACAGCCGGATGCTTGTTTGCTGCTGCTCCTGCTCTCTACCAACTATGAAATGGCCAGATTCAAGGACTGCACCTGAGAAAAAGTGGGTTTCAGGGGAGGAGGTGTGGTTAGATGGGAGACGATTGATTGTAGCTACATCTCCTGACGCAGGATCACAGCCATTGCCCTCCTGATCCAGAAATAGGAGACAGTCAGTGACATCATCACCATTCCAACCAATCAACACTATAAAGAGCATTCTAGCCAATTAGCAATGTGTGCCAAAAGCCTCTGCTACCAACAGGGAGAACCAGTTCCTGGTGGCCTCAGTACTGCAGAAAACGGTGGTGATTATCCTACTGTACTTGCCTGACCACTGTCTTTCCCAACAACTTCCTCTATTTATAATGACCTCTTCCAAATCCTAGGTGGAAAAATCCATATCAGTCCTTGGCTCATCTAACACCTTGAAATGATGAGTTTATTTGAAATGCACCAGAAGCCCAGTAAATAATACTACCAACACAGTTTTGTGGGCAGAGTTTTTACACCTGTGGAGACAACCTTTTATTTGGCTTTATCTGCTTGACTGAAAGGACTGTGGAGGATGCTCTTTAGCTCTGCTTTTATTATTGTTGTCTTTGTTCGCCCACTTTTCAGAGCTCCAGATGAAAACAAACAAAGGTAACAAGCCATTGGCATCCTGCTGGGAGCCAAAAGAAAAGATTGCCTGGAGGTTCTGGCATCAGATGCATCCAGTCATCCATGGCACAGAGAATGATGGGCAGATGCTGCCCTGTGGAAGGAGGGGTAAGGATATTTGACCTGAAAATTTCAGCTGAGATACGTGCTCTTTGAGAACAGGAAGTATATATTCCAGGCTGCACTCATTGAAAAGACAAGACACAAACATACAGAATAGATGTGAAGATATCATTTGATGAAATCTGCCATGGTATCTCTCAGTTTTCCGAGTTCTTATTGCTCCTAGGTTACTCCTAAATTATGGAATACAGCTCCCCTCCCTCACTGCTTTCGGGGTGGGGGGAGGAAGTATTAAGATGCATCTTTTCCACCTAGCCTTTTAAGCTGTTTCAATGGTTATTTTGATTATCTTTATGATTCAATTGTTGAAAATGTTTCTAGTAATGTTTTTTGGCCACTCTGGCCATTGAGTTATTAGTGGAAAGGTGGGATAAACATATAACAAATGAATAAAACAAACCACTAACTGTTTTGCTTTTGTTTTTGTGAGATCTAGCATTTGAGCTTTGTATCAAGGCATGAAACAGACCCATTTTGTTTGCCATGAAAAGAGAACTGATATAACATGAAGTCCATATGGTTATATATACTGAAAAGCTTAAGTCAAGCTGGATAATATGAAAGCAATGGAAGAACATGGAACTCCCAATGGAACTGAAAATTTAAGTGACATGTGTTTTGAAATCAAGTATTACTTCTTTGGCATGTATATAGCCATGATAAGCTTTTAAGACATGGGAATTAAATTTAGGAATCAGAGGTCCATTAATAGCTATCAGCCAAGATGGTGATACAGAGTCTCCAAATTCAGAGGCAGTACACCACTGAATATTAGTTCCTGAAAGCAGCAATGAGAGAGTTGTAATGCCCTCATGACCCACTTATGGGTTTCCTGAAGACTTCTGTCTGAACCACCATGGGATGCTCCATGCTGAACAACTCGAATCATTGGTCTGACCTGCAGGACTCTTCTCGTGCTATAAATATTTTACTTGAAATAAAATCTGAACTTGGAAATGTTCCTTCTTTGGACTGTAGCTTTCTGAACCCTCCAGCCAGCATGAAAAGCATGTTGCACAGTCAGTACAGAATTTCAGTCAATGTGTTGCAAACTGCTTCAAAAAAGAAAAGTAAAATATAAATGTGGGCAGTGTCATACTTTTCTGTTTAACTGAACAACTGCATGTGAAGTGCTTCAGAGACTGGAGAAACCGAGTATATTTAGTCTGGAAGAAGAAAAGACTGAGAGGGGAAAATGATTGTTGCCACACTTGTCCTGATTTGAGCAAATGGCCTAGGAACTTGGAGATGTACAGCTAAGATTATCAGCTTGCATAGGAGGGCTGGACCAAACCATTGTAAGGAACAAAATGGTTGCAGTTGTTGTTGTGCACCTTGAAGTAGACTTATGGTGACCCTCTGGTGAACCTATCATAGGGTTTTCTGGGGCGGAGAGTGTGTGATGTGTCCAAGGTTATCCAGTGGCTTTCCATGGCAGATCTCCTGATCTCCAGGTGTAGTCCAACACTCAAACAATTACACCACATGGACTCGCTGACAAAATGGTACCTCTTTCCTTCCAAGCACAGAAGAAAAGTACACTGAAAGCTGAGTCTTGCTTCCACATTAACAACAGGGAAGTGTCTTGAGGGCAACCAGCTAGTTTAGGGGGTGTAAGACAGGGTGTCCTCTAGAGAAGGAAATGGCCAGGGTGCTCAGGGGGAATTACTGGAGAGAGGGACTACTATTACCACCCCTCAAGTATCTGTCGATTGAGGCAGTTCTCTTGCTCTGCTTAATAGTAGGTACGATCCTGTTTAACTCTGGTCCTGCATATGTGTCTGTTGCAGGCTATTCACAGGAGCAAGAAACAAATACCAATACCTGGTGCCATATTGGATCTAGGGCCTAACTGTGCAGGCAAGGACAGGGCTGTTAGGTATGTCCTGATTCCAGTCAGTCGCATAGGGACAGGGGGTGGGTGGGTGATGGGAGCAGTCCACCCCCAACAGCAATGTTTTTGGGGTGTCCTGGCTCATTGCCACATCCTGTGGACCACAGCCACTCCCCCACACACTGTGGCCATGCCCCTGTGCCGTACTCTCGCCCCCCTCCCGTCCCTCCTCCACACATTCCAAGCTCTGCCGCTGATTCCAGCACATACATTTGATTTTATTAGCTGCTGATCACAGCCAGGAAATCAGGCCATTAGATTGTCATCATATCAGAAGAAGATTATTTTATATCTTGTATTCTGTCTGGTATATTTTAACTGCTGTAAAAATAATTGTATAGTTAAGAAGAATTTGTGGCACTGTTAAGAACAAGTAATTTATTCCAAATTTCTCCCCCAAGCTTTTACAAGCAAAAGTTGACTTTATCACAATTTATGAAGCTCTGGCCTGTGGAAGTTCATGCTGCAATAAATCTTAAGATTGCCATCTTGGCAATTTAGAGATTCTTTCCCCCTTAAATGTCCCAACACCATAGGAGATGCAGCCGCTGGTGTGAGAGCAAGGAATTGTTATTGGTTGCTATCAGGCAATGGCTGATGGGGAGGGGTCTCTCACAATTTTTACTTGTGGCTTTAAGGCCATAAATTGGTCATATTGAACTGAAGTGCAGAACATGTCACAGTATCTTTCACTATCACAGCAATACTAAAAAAAAGAAGTCATTTTTTGGACTCTGAGTGTGCGGGTTAGGAATTAAGCTAAAGCTGTGCATGATTTAGCAGTGATTTGCAAGACAACAATTCTAAGCACTCCAGCATCTCTTTGAGCCTTTTTATAACTGCACGGTTGCCAAATACATAGTTTTACTTGCACCCCCAGTCCTGAAACAGAGGTATATTCTAGCTCAGTTTTGTGAACATTCAAGTGTAGAATCCTTGCTCATGTCTGTTACTCACAGCAATAGAAACCGCAAGGCAGCTATTACCTCGTCTTCAAATGACCTTGATGCAGTTCATGTAGAAAAGGAACCAACCTTAACTTCTAGAAACCATTATGCTTATGTGCGTTTGTTTGTTTATTTGTTTGTTTATTTTTAATTGCAAAATTCCCAACACAGGGCATGGGGACCGAACAAAATAGCACACTTTTTCTGCGCTCCTGCTGAAAAGCAACTGCGGTCATTAGATTCAGTTCAGTTGTCTCACCTGACCTGAAATGAACTCCCTCCCTCAGGCCTGTAAGAAAATTCAATTAAAAAGTCCATCTGTGAGGCAGCAGCTGAAGAGGAATTACTGTGGGGAGGTCCACATTTTCCATAAAGAAAAGAATTGCCCTCTCCCCACTGCTCCCCTCCTTATCCCTGATTAGGCTTGCCCCTTAGTTCAAAACCGGGAGCCCTTTCCAATTAACCAAACCTGAAGCAAGTAGCTTTTATCTGCTCCATTCAAATGCAGAAACACTATGGATTTGGTACATCCCTATCAACGTGGTGAAGAGAAAGAAGGGCAGGGGGAAGGGAAGGAAGGAGAACAGGGGTGGGGAATCAGTGCTGGCAGAGCTCAATTAAGTGGCCTGGTGCGATGGGATTAATAGCTACTAATATGCAAAAGGCTGCTGGCAGCAAAAAACAAAACAAAACAAAACACCAGAAGGGCGACAACAGTAAGTACAGAGTTTTTTAAAAACATATACATACACATCAGAACTGAAAGATATGGGGTGGGAGAGAGTTAGCGGGCAAGACTGCTGTTGTATGAAAGCCTTGTGAAATCTCATGCTAAGAATCGTGCTGGGGTATTATGATTGGAATCTTGGCTTGTAGAGCAGGCCCGTATCTAGCATCTATTTAGCATATGGGGTGTAATGTGGTATTATTGTTAATAGAATGGAGACATGTGCATTGTGGGATATCAGGTAATCATGGGGACCACTTAGGGGGGCCATTATCCATGCTGCCCCCTCCCCTCTGCCGTACAAAGAAGATGATGGAAGACATAGGGTTTCTGTAACACACTCATATGCCAATCTATCTGCTTAGATGCATGTTCAGATGTAATGGGTACAATCTAAATACATTTCACTATGATGAGGAAGACTGTGACCAAGAGCCCATTCACACCACAGAATTAAGGTGCTATCATTCCGCTTTAACTACCATGGTTCTATCCTACAGAATCCTGGGGTTGTAGATTGGTGAACCATTGGAGTTCTCAGCTGAAAGTTCTAAATGTCCCTCCCTAAAATGCCAGTCCCAAGGCTCCATAGGATGGACAGAATCATTGAATCATAGAGCTGGAAGAGACCACAATGACCATCGAGTCCAACCCCCTGCCATACAGGAACACATACATACTCAAAGCACCCTCAGTAAATTGCCATCCAGCATCTATTTAAAAACTTCCAAAGAAGGTGATTCCACCACATTCCAAGGCAGCATATTCTATTGTTGAATGGCTCTTACCATCAGCAAGTTCTTCCTGATGTTTAGATGAAATCTCTTTTCCTATAGTTTGAATCCATTGCTCTGTATCCTAGTCTCTGGAGCAGCAGAAAGAAGCTTGCTCCATCCTCCATATGACATCCCTTCAAATACTTAAACGTAACTATAATACCACCTCTTAATGTTCTCTTCAGGCTAATCATACCCAGCTCGCTAAGCCTCTCCTTGTACGGCATAGTTTCCAGGCCTTCTATGATTTTGGTTGCCCTCTTCTGGACATTTCCTAGTTTGTCAATATCATTCCTGAACTATGGTGCCCTGAACTGCATGCAGTATTCCAAGTGGGGTCTAACCAAGCAGAGTGAAGTGTCACTATTGCTTCCCTTGACCTAGACACTATACTCCTATAGATGCAGCCCAGAATAACATTGGAGTATTTTGCTGTTGCATCACACTGCTGATTCATGTACAGCTTGTGGTCTAAAACTCCTAGATCCCTTTCACTTGTACTGTGGTCAAGCCAGGTGTCACCCATCTTGTATCTGTGTGTTTCATTTTTTTTTTCTGTCCAAGTCTAGTACCTTACACTTCTTGGTAAAATTCATTTTGTTAGTTTTGGCCCAGCTCTCTAATCTGTTAAGGTCATTTTGAAATCTGATCCTGTCCTCTGGGGTGTTAGCTACCTGTCCTAATTTGGTATCATCTGCAAATTTGATAAAAATGCCCTCTATTCCCACATCAAAATCAATGATGAAGGTCTTGAATAGCACTTGTCCCAGAACAGAAGCCTGTTGCACCCTACTAATCACTTCTCTCCAGGAGGAAGAGTAGCCATTGGTGAATACCCTTTGGGTTCAGTCAGTCAATCAGTTACAAATCCACCTAACAGTAGCATTATCTAGCCCAGATTTTAGTAGCTTGTTTGCAAAAATATCATAGGAGACCTTGTCAAAGGCCTTACTGAAGTCAAGGTATGTTATATCCATGGCATTCCTTTCATCTATCAAGCTAGTAACTCTATCAAAAAAGAGATAAGATTTGTCTGGCATGGCTTATTTTTGAGAAACACATGTTGACTTTTAGTGATCACAGCATTCCTTTCTTAGTGCTTATAGACTATCTGATTAATGATCTGCTCTAGAATCTTTCCCAGTATTGATGTCAGGTGGATTGGGTGGTATTGTCTGGGTCCCTTCCCCCCCTTTTTGAAGATGGGAACAATATTTGCCCTCCTCTAGTCTGATGAGACTTCTCCTGTTCTCCAGAAATTCTCAAAAAATATTGCCAGTGGTTCTGAGATTACATTGGCCAGTTCTTTTAATACCCTTGGATGTAGTTCATCTGGCCCTGGAGACTTATATTTATTTAGAGTAGCCAGATATTACCTCTTTATCTATACTGTCCTACATTTCCCCTAGCAAGTCATCTTTTCCATTTTTCCCCACATAAAGCAGTGCTTTCCCTCTGGGAGAAAACTGAGGCAAAGAAAATGTTGAGTAGTTTTGCCTTTTCTCTGTCCCTTATCGGCATTTCACCATCTTCTCCATGCAGAAGCTCTACCATTTGCCTGTTCTTCCTTTTGCTATGAACATAACCAAAAAAGCCCTTTTTAATGTTTTTATCCTCTCTTTCAAGCCTGAATGCATTCTGTACTTTAACTTTTCAGACTTTCTCCCTACACCTGCTGGCTACTTGTTTGCGTTCCTCTTTGGTGATTTCCCCCTTTTCCATTTCTTGTACATGTCCCTTTCTTTTATTGTATTTAATTAACTATAAAAACAAAACTTTTATAGAAATAACTGTAGTAATACAGTCTTTTACAAATAGTTCACCATTGTACTATATATTCAACTTAAGTAGTATCCATTACATCTATCATCTTTTCTTAGTGAATTCTATTTTACAATCCATCGTTCTTTTCTCATAACGTATCCTTCTCAAATTGCAGATGATTTATCTACTTATTATTTTACTTCCCTACTTCCCCTTAGTTCAATTTGTCATCGTCATCTTTATTGCTCCTCACTTTTGTCTTTACCTATGTATTTATTTATACGTGTTAGCTTCGTTAACTTTGTGTTTGCTACTGCTGTACCCGTGTCTGCCGTATACTGTATCTTAGATTTTTCTTATCTGCTTTTATCTATGTTTGAGAACCTTTATCTTTATTTTCTTCTAAGATTATTTCCTGTTTGAAAATAAATTTCTCGATAGAGCTCCATTCCTCCTCATTTCTAGTTTGGGATTTTCCATGTATTATCATAGTTAATCTATCCATGTCTCTTAATTCTGCTGTTTTTATTAGCCAGTCTTCTATTTGTGGTATCTGTTTATTCTTCCATAGTTTGGCATAAATGATCCTGGCTGCAGTGATCATGTACAGAATTATTCTCCAGTATTTCGATCTTATTGATTTCTATTCTATAAAGTATATTTAATAGAGATATTTCTGGTAATAGTGGAATATTTGTTTGTAGCATGTTGGACATTATTTCTAGAATCTTTCTCTAGTAGGTTTTGGCTTGTTCACATGTCCACCATAGGTGATAGTAAGTTCCATAATTTATGCCACATTTCCAGCAATTATTTTCTTTTGTTTTGTATAGTTTGCTCAATTTTGCAGGATCTAAATGCCATCTGTGTAGCATCTTTAAATAGTTTTCTTTCATTGTTTGTGCTAATGTAAATTTCTGTGTTTCTATCCAACTTTTTTCCCAATGTTCAAGAAGTATTTCCTGTCCAATGTTTTGGGCCCATCTAATCATCAATGCTTTAATTTGTTCTGCTTCCAGTTCTCTTTCTATTAAAATTCCATAAAGTTTTGATGTCAGATGTTTCTGGAATTCAAATATAACCTTCTTGAACTGATTAATTTTTGTAACAGATTCGAACCCATCCAATTTCTCATCCATTTTGAATCTTTCTTTTAATTGCCTATACAGGAACCAATGGCACTTGAACCCCTCTGTTTCCAATCGCTCTCTCGATTTTATTATATAGTACTGTTTGTTTTCTTCAATTAGTATATCTTTATATCGAGTCCATTTCTCTTGTGGGTCTTTCCATCTGCCAAACAGACTTCATGTGGAGATATCCATTGGGAAATTTTTCTGTAAAATTTATTCTTGAATTTTTGCCATATCATTAACAGTGGTTTTCTTATGTAATGATTTCGAAATCTATTTTTGCTTTGTTATACCACATGTATGCATGCGAACCCATACAGAGATCTGAGCCTTCTAGATTCAGTAATTTCTCATCTCGAAGTGTTATCCATTCTCGGACCCATATCAAAACGTTAGCATAGTAGTATAGTTTCAAATCTGGTAGTCCAAAGCCACGTTTTTCTTTTTTCTCGGTTAGAATCCTCCATTTGATTCTGGGGTTTTTCTGTTCCCATATAAATTTAGTAAGGTCTTTCTGCCATTCTCGAAAAGGCTTTTCATTTGTTATAATTGGCAAATTTTGAAATAGAAAATTTAGTTTAGACAAGACGTTCATTTT
Source organism: Ctenosaura bakeri (assembly GCA_948474755.1). NCBI lineage: Eukaryota > Metazoa > Chordata > Lepidosauria > Squamata > Iguanidae > Ctenosaura > Ctenosaura bakeri. The sequence goes on along the minus strand of CAOLHI010002627.1, from coordinate 25,805 downwards.
TATGGCAGCTATTCTTCCTAATAACGATAATTGCAATGTGCTCCAATTTTGTATGAATTTCTTAATTTCTGTCCAAGTTGTTTTGTAATTGTTTTCAAATAATTCATTATTTTGCTTCGAGATCCAGATTCCCAAGTATTTTACTTTCTTCTCTAATTTAAAGCCTGTTTTTTATCAGTTCTTTTACTTCTTCCTTCCTTATGTCTTTGGTCAATATTCTTGCTTTTTCATTGTTAATCTTGAATCCTGCAGCTTCCCCAAATTATTTGATTTTTTCGAACAGCTTATTTATGCTTTGATTCAGGTCTTCTAAGAAGATCACCAGGAGGTCATCTGCGTATGGCTTCAGTTTATATTCCTGTCTTTCTATTTTGCAGCCCTTTATTTCAGAGTCTTGTCTTATTGCTCTATTCAATACTTCTAGTGCTGTAATGAATAGAAGTGGGGACAATGGACATCCTTGTCTTGTACTTTTCTTTATTTCCAACTGTTTCGTTTATCACCATTGATTATTAGGGAAGCATTCTGGTCTTTATAGATTTCTTTTATCCATTCCAGAAAAGGGGTGCCACAATTTATTTTGTTTAATAGTTGAAACAGGAAGTCCCAGTTTATATTGTCAAACACTTTCTCAGCATCTAAAAAGATCATTGCCAATTTTCTCTTGTTGTTTTTTTCATAATATTCTATTATATCCAGTACCATTCTGATATTATTCTGAATTTGTCTTTTGGTAGGAAACCATTTTGATCTTCTTGTATTAAATCTTGTACTATTCTTTTAACTCTTTCGGCCAATATACTTGTAAATATTTTGTAGTCGATATTAAGTAAAGAGATAGGTCAATAATTCCCTGGATCTTTAGTGTCTTTTCCTTCTTTTGGTATGAGTGTTATGTTTGCTTCATTCCGTGATCTTGGTTTTCCTTCTTTTATGATTTTGTTAAACATCTTTAGCATTGGAGGTACGAGTTCTTCTTGTAAGTTTTTGTGTACATGTCCCTTTTAAATCTTAGCTCAGTTGAAAGTCCTTTAGACATACATCCTGGATTTTTAGACATCTCTCATTTTTCATCCACACTGGAATTGTTTGAAATTGTGTCTTCAATATCTCACTTTTAAGATACTCCCATTCATCATGAATTCCCTTCTCTTTTAGTATTCCTGATCGTGGGATCACTCTCAGTATTTCCCTAAGTTTATTGAAATCAGTGTTCTTAAAGTTTAGAATGCCTGTCTGACTTTGTTTGGCTTCCGTTTTCCACTGTATAATAAACTTCTGGAGAATATGGTCACTTCCAGCTAAGGTTTCTGCCATCTCCACTCCATTAACCAGGGCATCATTGTTGGTTAGGATCAGATCTAAAATAGGTGTTCTCCTTGTTCCTTCTTCCACCTTCTAGGCTACAAAATTATCTGCAAAGCAAGTGAGAAATTTGTTGGACCTGACAGTTTTGGCAGAGTTTGACTTCCAGCAAATATCAGGACAGTTGAAATCTCCCATAAAAACTACAGCTATCCTTTCTGAGTGTTTTGTCATCTGTTCCAGGAAGGCATCATCCAAGTTCTCAGTCTGGCTTGGGGGTCTGTAGTAAGCCCCATAATGACATCACTGTTGTTTCCCCTTAATTTTTACCCAAATGCTCTCAACTTGGTTTGTAGGATTTAAGTCATGGATCTTTTCAAAGATCTCAGTGTGCCTAACATATAGTGCTACTCCTGTCTTGTTTGGTCTGTTTTTCTGAAATAGGTTATACCCCTCTATTGGTACATTCCAATCCAATTGTCCAAATGAATGGTGAACAATTAATGTAACAACATACTTGCTTTCATCTTTGCAACAAAAAACACCAATGGTTTATTTTTAAAATACTGGAGCAAATAATGGAATTAACTACTTTTAAAAAGTAGTTTTCCAAGCTGTGATTTGTTACAATCTGCATAGCCTCTGTCCTACTAATCCCTAAAGCAAATGCTTATGGGTTTGTTCCTAATCCATACAGCCCTGATCTAATCTCTCAGTATACCCGCTCTTGATTTTGATGTTGCACACAGACCACTATGTCATTCTCTCCATATTTAATAGATCTGTATTTTATTTATTTCATTTTTAGCTTTATTAATGTGTTTAGGAACGCTTGTTGTGTGTGGCTTTTGGAATCAGTATAGTAATCATTCTGTGCGTCTTGCAAGCAAGTTAATTTCCAAAAATGACTAGTGTGTATTTTTTAAATTCTTTGTGTGTGTTTAAAGCCCCTGAGGAATTACTTTTATGTGGTTGCATGCTACTGGGACAAATCTGCTAAGACAAAATACTGCCAAGGTTCAAAGAGCCTTTATATCTGGAGAGCATACACATTAACAACTCTGCTAAATACAGAATGACCCTGGTATTTGCCTTAGCTTAGAGGCAGTATATGGAAACAGCCTAGGAGCAGTGGGGTGAAAATCCCTGCAATGAAATCAAGTTCTCACCAAGTTGGTAAACATATGTCAAGGCTGTATTACTTCAGACTGTGGTCTATATCCGAAATGGTGTTTCTGCTAGGCTTAAGGTTTGTTGTCCAGTTCCAGAGCTAGTGTCAGGGTGATATCTAACACAGATTTTTTGAAAATTATCTACGTGGTTGCACAGAAGTTACACAGGCAATTATGCAAGCAGTTGCAAAACTGGTGGTGCAAGTATTTGCATAAGCAGTTATGCAACCTCTTGCCTAGCTGCTTTTTATAACTGCTGGTACAACAGTGTCATGAGGCACAATTGTACTATTGAGGATTTTCATTCTGCTAATGTTGATTTAGGCATGAAAGTGAGAAGTACATGAAAATACTCTTCCATACTAATAAAACACAAGTATAAAGATATATCATTAAATTTCAAAGTCAGATTCATCCATACTTTCATACTTCCCCTTTCTATAGTATAATTATGAAAGGTGGCAGGAAGGAACCCAATTCATTTGAAAGGTGGGCTGGGGGGAGTGGTACAAATCATATGGACTGCTAAAAAGAAAAATACATGGGAATGAGTGCAAATTAAGCCTGAAGTGTCACTAGAGGCCAAAATGACAGGGCATCATGAGATGACATGACTCACTGGGAAAGACAATAATGCTCAGTAAAGTGGAAGGCAGTAAGAAAAGAAGACGACGGCCCTACAAAAAACAACTAATGAAATTCTCCTTCTCCACTTACTGGAGATAGAAAACCAGAAATCAGAAACAAGAATGAGTTATCACCTTTCTCTTGTGCATCTAATTCTCTGTATGTGTGTGCGGCGGACATATGTATTTATTTTTGTATTAGAGCAATGGTTCTCAACCTGTGGGTCGCGACCCTTTTGGGGGTCAAATGACCATTTCACAGGGGTCGCCGCTCCTCTATCCCGCCCCACCCCCTTTTGAAACAAGGCAGCCTCACAGTCAATGAGAGCACTGTTTCTGAGGCCCCGCGCTGGGAGGAGGGGAGAGGAGGCGCGCGTGCGGGGACGTTTCCCCGTCTTTCCCTGCCAGGTGGGGAGGCATTGTAGGAGCCAGAGGTGAGAGAGCAAGAGGAGAGAGCATGGAGCCAGAACGTGGAGGCGGAGGTGGAGAGAACGAGAGGGGCTTGCGGGTGTAGCGTGGTCAAGGGGCTACAGTGGGTATCGCACCCCACTCCCGAGCCCTCAGAAGGACGAAAGGAGGAAGGAAGGGGCGCCAGTGCGATGTGGGAGTGAGAGCGTCCAAGCAGCCACGCTCCCTTTAAGGGAGGGAGGGAGGGAGGGAGGGAAAGTCCTGTAGTGAAGGTGGGGGTCGCCGCTGTTGGGGCTTGGCTGAACAAATCGATGGAAGAAACAGGGAAGAGACCCGCTCAGGTTTCTTAGTGCGGAGCGCCTTTCCTCATATCTGGGGTAGGGAGGAAAAGGAATAGCAAATGGACGTACACATTTGCTTTAGTCTGCTGCCTGGGAGCTGTAGGCTGCGCTGGGGGAGGAAGGGGCGGGGCGGTTGCGCGACCAGGAAGCCAGCTGTGGGACGAAGGAGCAGCGAAGAGAGTGCCTCGCGCAAGAACCTGCTTGTGCGAACGGTACCCCCCACCTCCGCGATAAGGCCCAGGAGTGGTGGTGCGCAAGCGCGAGCCACGCGTTCGTGTCCTCCTGCCCCCTGTTCAGAAGGGACTAAAATTGCTCCCCTTCTCCGTTACCGGGAGAACCTCTTGTCTGACGGGTCAGCTTGGGGGGGCAGTGGCAGCATGGGGGGCAGGCCCCTCCTTGCCACGGCCCCTGCCCCACTCACTACGGAGGGGGGCGCTGTGGAAGGGCCAGGGGGCTGCAAGGCAGTGCTTTTCCAGGGGGGCGAGCTGCGCCCAGTGCAAAAGACAAAGGCGCTGGGATTCCTCCGCCCCTGGCCAGGGTTGACACTCTGGAAACTTTTTTTGTTGCTGCAAAGACGTTGTGGAATCTCTAAGATTAACAACCATATTGTGGGATAACCTTTCCTTTGTCATCAGATGGCACCCTGCAGTATTTTTAAACTCTTAGGAAATAATCATGGACTAGAGACAAGACCAAGAAGTTGACATCTCAGCAGTACTTTCATCCCTCTTCTCTTAAACTGGTTATTGAATCTGTGCCTGTATAACAAACATTTGGCTTGCCTTTCTGTAGATAAAACTTCATCTTTATCTTATATTCATTAACATTCCGACTAAAACATGTGCAGAGTCCATAGGCAGTTTATTTATTGACCTTTTCACAGCAGATAATCAATAACTTTCAAAATATCTTGCTCACAATGCTCTTTCTTGTCTGTCACAAAGAGTTGTCAAGGAGTATAACTGAACAAAAATGTACACTCAGTGCATAATGACAAGACATGATGCTTATTTTTGGTCAGATCTGAGATTTCTTTGCAGCCAATTTATGTTCACAAGGCCCATGCAAAGTATACACTTAAAAGAGAGCCAATGTGATACAAATGAAGAGTGGGACTTCTTGGATCCAAATTCACCAGCAGCCCACTGTCAGAGCTGGCAGAATGGTAGATCAGCTCAAAGTCAGTGGTGTTCAAGTCCTTGCTCTGCTATGAATCTAAGCTGAATGGCTTTGGAACTCCCAACCTGATGTACCTCACAGGGCTGTTGTCAGGATAAAAGAAGGAAAGGATTATAAGTGGCATCCTGAGCAACTTGGAGGAAGAACAAGTAGTCTGTAACGTAGACTATTGCTGGATGTTAAATTGTTTGAAATAAAAAGTGTTGATTAGATTTCAGATGTATACTACAGAGCCATGGGAGTAGTTCATTAGTTAAACTGAGTTAAGTGGCTTTTAAAACATTCTATCATTACCAAGCCTTTTTATTCATCACTGGCATATTTACCCAGCATTGCCTAGGATTTTATTTTCCTCTTAGGAACTCACCAAGCTGTCTTCTCCAGTACCTGTAACTTTTCCCCATATTTCCCAATGCAATCTGTATTCAGAGTTATTTATATACACAGTTTGGGTTCCTGAGGGAATATACTGTCCTCCTCCTTGCTGCTGGGCCTCATCTCCATAGCAACCAGCCTATTCCAGTACCTGTAATTTATCTCCATATTTCCCAATCCAATCTGTATTCAGAGTTGTCAACAGACAGAGGTTGGGTTCCTGAGGGAATGTACTGTCCTCCTCCTTGCTGCTAGGCCTCATCTCCACAGCAACCAGCCTATTCCAGCACCTGTAACTTATCTCCATATTCCACAATCCAATCTGTATTCACAGTTGTTAACAGACAGAGGTTGGGTTCTTGAAGGAATACACTGTCCTTCTTCTTGCTGGTAGGCCTCATCTCCATAGCAACCGGCCTGAGGCCCAACAGCTCTCGGCTGAACTGCCAACCCCAGGATTCCATAGAATCTTCACAGCCAGCCAATCATATGAGGTCTTCTCGCCTCACACAGCTAATCATATGAGGTCTTCACTTGCCCGACACAGACAAAGAGACAAGATCGCTCACACACTTTGACTTTTATATAGTAAATAATATCAAGACAATGTGTGCTATCAGAAGGATGTTTGGTAAGGAGAATCAACAATGTCTAAATTCAGCAAATTCTCTTGAAGAGTGGCTCAGCTGCAGCAGTTTTTAAATGTTACCTTGGAAAGCAAGTGTCTCATATTTGCAACCATTTTTGTGCTTTTCAGAAAAAAAAAGTTTTTAATGAATTTTCTCCTTTGGGAATTTTAGATTCTATCAAGAATTCAAGTCTATCATAAAGATCCATCTTTTGCTTGTTTAGGGAAGATATGTGAGCTTGGATCCTAACTTTGCTTCTGTGAACACCAGAGAAGTCACCTTTATGGAACAAGGCTTTCTCACTCCTCATCTTCCAGTTCCCTGTGATCTCTAAAATCTGTTGTTGAGGTTTGTGGGATTCCTGGGAATAGTTATTGGCCTATGGAGCAAAAGCTGGTGAGAATCATAAACACCTTTCATGAAAGAAGGAATAACTTAGATTCTAAGCCATTGTGTATTCCTCCCTTATAATAGCACCTTTATGTAAAAGGCTGAGTGTTTTCAATATTTATTTAGAACTACTTAATAATTTTGTAGTTGCATGTTTTCTGTGTTACTCTGTAACTCGGCCAAATCAATATTTATAAAAATAAACTGTAACGTTTATTAAGATAACAATCAGAATAAAGAAGCATTTCAGATTTCAAATGCAGGTCAAGGTTAATATATTTCCTCAGCACACTTTCTAGACAGTTCACTTATATCGTTAGACTCTCATATAAAGCACAAGTATCATATAACAGCCCTTTGGCAAAAGCTCGAACCCCATTCTAGATTCTCCTAAAGTTTAATTACTCTTCTGCCTCTCTATAGGCTTCCCCTGAGAATTAAACCTTTACATACAGTCATACTCCTTGGCTGACTGAGATACTCTACTCCCTAGCTCCCTACTAGGTTCTCACTGAAGGAATTAATACCCACAGGTGCTCAGCTTTATACAACTTTTTCTCTCTTACATAAAACTGGACTGGGTTGCTCTCCTGAGGAGCTATTCTGGTTGCCTGGCAACATGATTCCAGGCTGCACTGGCACTTCAGATAGCAGCCCTCCCCCCCCGCAAACTTCATCACAGTCGCCATAAGCTGGAAATGACTTGAAGGTACACAACAACAAATCAGCTGCTCAACTCAACAACATTGCCAAAGTAAAGGAGGGGAGTGTTCCTTGCTATCTCAGTGACTTTTTGTCTATTCTAAACTACGGAGTAATCTCAAGCAGATCCTCTTCACTCCATCAGGGCTAGGGACTGAGGTTTACTCAGTTCTCCCATTGCAAGTCAAATTCATTGGGATGACAGCTGAGCTCACCACAGGTTTCAAGACTGGAGAAATTCCACTTCATTTCCAAAAAGCACTTCATGTTAGGAGAAAGCTGCTTTAGCGATGAGCACTCCTTGGCACCACCGCTGCATTTAAGCCTCCGAGGGGGACTGCTGTATGCCGTTTTTTCCTGGTACTGTCAGACTGAGTCAGCACATATAATAGCTGAGAAAACATAGAAGCCTGAGGCAACAAGGAGGATTCAGCTGAGCAGCTGGGTCAGTCACTTCTAGGCTTACTATACTGACATTTCAAAAAATACAGAACTCCAGGGGGAAAAGTATGTATGCATTTTCTTGGGGATGTTATGGAACAGTTGCATTCTGAAGAGAAGTGTATTCATATAACAAAAATAAACAGTAGCTTAGCATGTCATGTTCTGCGAGGATGAGAAAGGATACTCCTCGCCCCATTAAGCCTAGCTAAATAAGGCTCCAAATTCCATTCTGCAGGTCTGAGTAGCACAAATACTTTGTTCAGCCTCAACTCCCCTTCCCCCAGACCTTTCCTATCACCTTTTTGTAGCAGGGCATCATCACAGTACTGTTCCTTTTACAGGATTTCAATTTGGTGTCCAAAATGACCATTTTAGAACACTCAGGCATGACAGTCTGCTGCACTCAATCTAAAGGTGTCTCTCTTCTATTCCACAATTTCAGCCTACACACAAGCTACCTTTGTGTGGGGTGGGGTGGGGTGGGGTGGAAAGAGCCTCCAGGTTCCCTAGCCAACATGACTACTGGCCATGATGGTTGGGGATTCTGGGAGCTATGGTCCAAAAAAGTAACTTTTCCAAATGTTATGGATGGACACCTGTTCTACACTGACTTGGTGACGTCTTTTGTGGGTTTCAGGTAGGAGTCTTTGTTAACCCTATATGGAGCTCTTCCACAGTACACAATTACGGCACTACGGTTCCCCTTTAACACCCTATGGAACCTTGAGATTTCCAGTTTACTCAGGGGTGTTTAGGATTCTCAGCCAGAAAGCCAACTACAAATGCCATGATTCTGTAGGATGCAACCATGGCAGTTCAAGGGGAATCATAGCACTACCATAGTACTGCGTGAAAGGGCCCTTAAAGTAGCCAGGGATTGAACCTGAGATCTTGGAAAACATGTACTCGGGCCCATTTCTTATTGAGGATAAGCAATACACTTCCCTTTCACCTGAACACTCATGCAGCCCTTAAAAAGCTGTGCACACCCACACAATATTGCTCTGCCCTTTCAAGACAATGCTTGCTGCTCCTACCCAGGACGGGAGTGAACATCTAGCTTTTGTTCTTTTTAGAAAAGAAGGAGAAAGGCTGTAGGGAGATCCTGCTCTAAACCCTCTTTCTTCCCCTTGACAGAACCAGCGGTAGTGTGAGGCAGTGGCAGTAAGAAGGAAGTCACTTCAGCCTCTCTCCCCCTCACCAATAATTGTCTCGATCTTGCCTGAGAAACAAACCTCTGATGGGGGAGGGGGGTGCCAGTATTGTGGCAGATTCAAAGGAACAGCTTGAAAGCAGCTGGAGAGTTTTGCAAAAAGAGGGAGGAGTGAAAGGGAGGGGAAGAGCAGGCAGAGCAGCTGCATAGAGAGGGACATGCACAATATTAATTATCCTGTGTTATGGAAGTGGGGAGGAGAAAATATTTGCATTTTTAATGGAACAGAACAGGGGCAGTGGAAGACAGTGGTTCACACTCTCATAAAGCTAGCTGTGTAAGGAAGTGAACTGGTTTCACACTGGATAATTCCAAGGGCTGTCAAACTGTAACAATCTACAAGGGCAGGATTTTGAAGTGTTTCACCCAGACGTGGAATGGAAACATTCATCATCGCAAGAGGGAAATCTACAAAGCTTTCATTTAAAATGAAGAACAATAGTAATAAAGGTGTTATTTTACAGGCTGGGATTCTTAGCCTCCCCCCCCCTTTCATTCTTATCTGTCCGTCTCTGTATCTCTTTTCCTGTAGCTTCTATGCACCTATTGCTTCTGTTTCCCAGAATCTTTTCAAGTTCTAAATGGATCATGATAATAATGCATCAAGTCATGACTGTGTCAGATGAGATTAATTTGACACAGTACTCTACAAATTAGTGTGTTCAGACATGCATATGCAGAGTATTTGTTCCCTTTCTTCCCCTTCACCTAATTTCCTCCCAGCTTCCACTTGTCTCTCGTGCACCTGTTACTCTTTGCTTTCTCAGTTCCCAGGACCTTGATTCTTGTGTACTCCTTACATTAAGGGGTCATCATTTATGGGGTGCTCATCTCCTCTATTCAGCTTCCTTAGTCCAAGTATGAGATTGAGAGAGAAGATAGATGAGAGAGTGTGCAGCTTGGAAAAGTTACTTTGGGGGGAAGGAGAGCCAAGTCATATGAAGTCCCTGCCACTCACTGTCTTTTGTTTGTTTGTTTGTTTGTTTGTTAGTAGAGTTTTAAAAAACCCAAGATGTCCCCCTACCCTATTTTATGAATAGACTATATCCTCCAACTGTGTCAGTTTGGCATGGACAATCCTGATTTAACCCTAAATCATTCCACTTTTTCAGCCACTTTAAAAATATCTCTTCCTCCTTTTGTTCTCAGATTGCTTCCATTGCAGCAAAATCAGTTAAAAGTGCAAAAGCAAATTGTACTCAACTCAGCAAGGGAGAGAGAGGAAGGGGGCAGAATCTTGTCCTTCCCAGTACACTGAGGCAAAAGCAAAATGCTGAAGCCTCTCCTAGGCTGTTTCCGCACAAGCCTGTTATAGCACCATGATTCCACTTTGAACATCCTATAGAATCCTGGGGTTTATAGTTTAGGGAGGGGCTGTCTGGCCCCTCCCTAAACTGCAAACCACAGAATTCCATAGGATGTTGAAAGTGGAATCATAGCACTATAACAGGCTCGTGCGGAAATGGCCCTAGTGTATCTGTTCTTCAACATTAGTAACTTTTGCAATCTTAGGCACACTGGATTTGGCCACATGTGTCCCAATTTTCATCTGTGAAATGTTGGAAGGTATGCCAGAATTGCGGGGAGGAGGAATCTTCAACATGGACAAAGGGCCATCATCTTCACTGAACCTCAAGGCAGCAGACTAGCAGACATAGGGCAGACCTCATAGCATACAGAGGTCTAGGAACATAAGAAGAACCATGATGGATCAGACCAAAGGATTCTCTAGTCCCATATCCTCTAACTGTCCCAGTTTGGGAGGGACAGTCCCAATTAACCTGCCATCTCACTTTCTCAACTCCTATTTAAATGTCCTAGTTTTTCTCTCCTCCTCCCACTTTCCCAGTTTATCCTTGCTTTACTTCAGTTGCTGCAAACTGAGTTCAACATGCAAGAGTAATCTGCACTCAACTAACTCAGCAGGAGAGGAGAGGAGAGGAGAGGAGAGGAGAGGGAGGAATCTTGCCCTTTCCAAGAGGCTCAAGACAAAACAAACTGCTGCAGCCTTTTCTAGTTTGAGTCTTCTTCCACTTTAATAATTTTTGGCATTTTTCCCACACTCTGATGTTGTTTAGCCACATGCATCCTGGTTTTCATTGGTGAAATGTAGTCCAGCGTTCTGTTCACACAGCAGCCAACCATTTACCTATGGGATGCCTACAAGCAGGACATGGGCACCACAGCTGTGTATTCCAAGACCCTACCAGTTCTCTCCAGTTCCTGACCTCTGTGACCTGAGGTGCTCACCTCATCTTATGGCAAGAATGGCACTGCTCCCATTGTCTACCCTTTTATTTTGCCCCTCGATCAGACTGGCCCTGCTAGAATCACACAATAAACAAAATGTAATCATTTTAACAGATGAGTTTAAAAGCTGTTATCGCTTCAGTTAGTTTGTAATGTAAATGCAAAACCTATGGTACAAATTCATCCCTACTGCATTAACAATAATCAGATGTTTTCACAAATAGCCTGAGAGAGTCTCAAACGTAATTTAAGTCTCGTGTACCAGAAGACTCTGGCTGCTTCAAACTGCACGTGTTTCCTGAACCAAAACTGAACTCCACTATCTGATACTGACTTTTTCTCCCCAGATGCAATTAGCATTTCTAGAAACATGCCCACCTAACTTGATAATCTTTAAGGAACAAGATGACAGAACTTTCAAAATTTCCTAGAAGGTTTTTCTAACTCTGCCTTCTTGCTGTTTAAACATTGCTTCTTGGCTCACCGTAACCAGGGCGATCTTAATCTCCCTAGCTGTGGACAGAACAATCCTAAATGGGGAGGTTTAGTAAGTAACAAAGCATGTCAACTTTCTACACAACCCTGCCAATTTGTAGCAAACAAGGCAAAAGGTGCAAGAGTGTTTGGTTATTTTACTCTTCTCCCCACACCAGGAGCCAACCAGAGCCACTATTTACTATGCTGGATACAGATCAGTGTGCTCCTGAGGAAAGGACCAAGAAGTTTGGGCTCCTGTGGATCCAAATTATCTCTGCTCTGTTCCTGCAACTCTGTGTTTCAGGGACTTCCGCTTCTACCACTGACAGACATACCAACAGTTGTTTTTTACCCCTGGACCTCTCTCTGGACAGATCAGTGGTGTGTCCTGTGGCAGGTGTTTGAGAGACAGATGGCCTTTGCAGGATCTTGGAGGGCTTGGAGGTTTATTTATTTTTTATTTTTTTTACAAATAAAAGCCCCACACATCCCCTAAGCCATGTAGGGGCCATTATGCCATTTGGAGCAGAGGCTCCGGTCTGTTTTAGGCCCTGGACTTTATTTAACTAGGAAGTAAACTGGAATTTAGTTTGTGGTTAACTTCCTAGCTATGCCTCTTTCCTGGGATTAAAACAACCTCTGGGAATTGTTGACCTACAGCAGCCCCTGAAATCTGACCCACATACAGAACTAAATATAAATTATTATCTACTAGTCCAGGGGTACCCAGCACTGCCTAGGTCTGTGCCTAATGAGACCATGGATAGGGAAGTTCCAGCCTCTCAAATCTAAGCATCTAATTTACATTTAGATATATAATTACATAAACTACAATCATTTATATGACAAATTATGATAATTATGCATATTATCCATTTGCAATCTCATTATACAAATTCAATATATTAATCATTGCATTTTTTCCCCTACCACTGCTTTAGCCTTTTTTAACCATTTCAGCTTTGGTAGCTACCTTTTGAGAGAACTAGGATAGAGTAATGTTTAAAGGGCTGGATTTGGAACAGAGAGGGCAAAGTTACAATCCCTGGGAACTGGTAAATGGAACTGAGAGACAAAGGTCATGTCCAACTCTGTAAGTCTATTGTCAACGTCATTCTTAGATGCAAGACTTCATTTTTTTAGCTAAACACATTTACAGGTTGTGACAGGCCTGTTTCCTTCAAAACGAAGGTAGAGAAAAGTGTCTGTGCCTTTTGCTCCATAGCTCCACCCCTGCAAGGGCTGGAGATTTACTTCTTTAAAAATGAAAGGTTGGAATCTGGGCCAAGTGATGGTCTAAATGGGCACAGGATGGCATGCCTAGAAACTGGGTAATAGCTGGCCAACCAGATGTGGCGACTACCTATGGGAGCAAAAAAGGTGTGTGTGGGGAAAAAAACCCCAGAAAGTTGCCTTTCTCCATCTTTGATCTAAATGCATAGAGAGTGAAAAGATGGGAGCAAGGGACTGAAAGAATGTGATTGTTTGAAGGAGAGAATTCATATAAAGCCATGGTATCACCTTTCAGCATGGTATAGCAGGTTGAGTGTTGGACTCTTAACTCTGCAGACCAGCGTTTGAATCCCCACTCAGCCATAGAAACTCACTGGGTGGGCAAGTTACACACCCTCATCCTCAGAGGAAGGCAAAAGCAAACCCCTTTTCAACAAACCTTATGATAGGTTTGCTTTTGTTCCTTTTAAAAATGACTTGAAGACACACAACCACAACACCTTTCAGATTCAGGAGCATCTTAGGAGAAGAAGAAGGCTGAAGGCTGGCACTCCTAGCATCCCCTAGTCAGCATTGCTTCTGGCTGTACTGGGTGTAGGCTTCTAAGTGATGTAATCCAAAAGGTTGCATTTCTAAGCTCTCAGAATGTGACAAAATCTTTCTCCCTGGAAATATTCCTTGTGGCCCTGTTTGCATATTTTTATTGTTTTCCTTTAATGATTGATTTAATAAAAGAACACAGGAGCTGGTATATTATATTAGTTAGGGGACTAAATCTGGATTCAAATCCCTGCTGAGTCATGAAGCTTTCTGGGTTGCATATATTTTACCTGTGTCACTTCAAAAACATTGCATACAATTAATAAATAAGGCACAATGAAATAGCAAATAAGACAAGTGTACATGTAGGCAAGAAGAGTACATGTATTTGAAAGTTATCTTGGGTCATTTCTGCACTACACTTTTATAGGACAATTATTCCACTTTCAACATCCTATGGAATCCTGGGGTTTGCAGTTTAGGAAGGGGCCGGCTTGGACATTGGACATAGGACATTGCAGTTTAGGAAAGGGCCAACTTGGACATTGGACATAGGACATTGAAAGTGGAATAATTGCACTCTTAAGAGTGTAGTGCGGAAATGGCCTTGGTCTTCAACTGCACTGGTTGCCACTACTGAAGTAGCAATCTGCTTTACAGCAAGACAATAGTTGATCTTTTCAGCAACAGTAAGCAATCTTAGGAGATCTGGCTGTGGATGTGTATACTCTCTTCCTTTTTTTTCTTTTCTGTCCCCCTCCCCACAACTTTTCTTCTTGCATGCATTTCTTTGGATTCTGGCTTTATCGTAGTATTGACTTCTGTTTCTAAATGCTGTTATCTTTTGTAAACCTTCAGGATTAAGATGGGCTGAAAAATCTAGAGAACAACACTCCACTTAGGTATGGCTGGGGCTTTTCAGTTCCCTGGTTTGAAAAAAAAATGACATTGATGTAAGCAGCAGACTCCCTCTTCTGACCCTCTCTGGCAGTCTCGCCTCTACGACACACAGAGCAATATCCTGCTGCTCAAAGGGCTGATGTTATTGTGTTCTGCAACCTGAAGAGGAAGTCAAATTGGAACAGACACTAGGCAGTCTACTGTTACAGCTGTCTGCATTCCTATTGATCTGAGGGGTTTCGTCTGCATCCTGGCTTTATCATCCAGTGGCATCATGATTGCCATCTATTCCCTCTCATCCTCCTAACCTGGAAAGCACTTAGAGGGCTGTTATCAAAAGATTCAAGGTCTGGAAAAAAAGAACACCAGGCTTCAGAAGAAACAGCTGCCTAGCACCTTTGAAGAAAGTTTCTTGACACTTTTCCCATTTAATTAAACACACATACACATGCACAGCCTGAAAATGTGAATGACGTTTCCCCCTTTGCTGAGCGTTGCAGAACACTTTCTGTCTGACGGTGCTGGATTATAATGAACCTCTCATTGAGAGTGCCAGCTCAAAACAGACGGACAGCTTGTATGCATGTGTTCCAATTCCCACCTTGTTAACATGAGAAGAACAGAAAGAAGGATGGGTGTGGGGGAAGATTTATGCAGGGGAATTAATCTCCTCCTACTGTAAAAACACATACCTATAGTGGATTCTTCACGTTATTCCTATGGATGGTTTTGGAAATGAAAATGGTTGCCTCCATTGAACAAAGAATAATTCCAAGATTTCTAAGGGGCTTCCTGTATTTTGTTCCTTACACATCACCCTTTAAAATTACCATAATATAGCAGTGAAGGATGTAATTTTAATAGCATGATTGTCTGCTGATATAAAGTGGTGACTGCTACAGCATCAATACAACTAATAAAAAGAGAGTACACATTTTTAATAGCAGAAATGCATCTTCTCCTTTGCTTGTTCTCCTAGTACTGTCATTAAAGTAAGTCATATAACTAGAAATGTCTTTTCTGCCATGGAGGGAGAAAGAGAAAAAAACATAAAAAAGTGATCAAGTCATGAGAGATATACAGTCAGCAACCAGAAATAAATGAAGTTTAAAAAGAGTTGGGTATTGTAACATGCACAAGGTATTGCTGTAGGCCTTCAAGTAATTTCTGATCTATGGTGACTCTAAGGCAGACCTATCAAAGGGTTTTCTTGGCAAGATTTCTTCAGAGGGGCTTTGTCTTTGCCTTCCTCTGAGTGAATGTGACTTTGTCCAAGGCCACTCAGTGGGTTTTCCATTGCTGAGTGGGGATTCTAACCCCTGTCTCCACAGTCATTGTCCAGTGCTGAGACCACTACACCACACTGACTCTGTATGAAGAAGATAGCTATGATGAAAACTGCAGTAGAATTCTCTGTATATTTACTTGAAACTAAGCCCCACTGTGATCCCAGGTAAGTGTTCACAGAACTGCAGCCTGCATATTCATTTCTAGTGGGAATAGGCAACAGTAGAAGGGCTAGGGAACTGCATTGGCACCCCAGGGAATCTTGAGGGGCCACCCCTTCTTCTGCCACCTCATCCAGAAATTAAAAATAAAAAAAGCATTTTTTTGCACCAAAATGCCCCCATCAAAACTTCTCATAGTTGAAACTTGAGATCAAGTTCATTCTATTTTGCAGCCCTGGGCCACGTTATACTAGTTCCCTCTGGCCTTTGAGGCCCCTCTCTAAACTGCAAACCCCAGGATTCCATAGGATGTTGAAAGTGGAATAATAGCACTATAACAGTTTAGTGTGGAAATGGCCTCTGTTTCAGGAAATTGAATGTTGAAGTTTTTAACTGTAGTCTTTTGTTAGGATCCTTGTAGGAATCAGTAAGTTATAGAAGGTGGAGGTTAGGATCTGAAATTGTAGAGCAAGGAGAGAGGGTTTTGATGGGATGGGTGAGAAATGGATTTCCTTCTCTCCAAAGCATAGGGATAGCAAGGGATAAAATCATGGATGGCCATTTTTGTCTTCATTCGGATAAGACTTTTAGTGCAGGCTCATGACTTAAATTTAAATGGTGGTTTAACATAAAATTAAAAGTTAGAACCGTTTCTCTTCTAATGTAAATGCAATTGAATTCGTTTTTAGCTTATTAATGATTAATTAAATGAATTAACCCTTTTCTGCTACCTTCCCTCTCTCTGCAACTGAGTGGCTGCATTGGTATGGTGAAAATCCCTGCTGAAGGAGGGAGGTATTGAGGCCATACATAGTTTCTATGTGTTGTGAGGGGTGAATATGGGAGATATGTTCAGCTCAACAGAAAATGTGTGAGGTGTTCATTCTTCACCTACCTGAATAATATATTTTGATTTTACAGCCTAAGTTTGAAAAAATGAAACTTAACTTCCTGGTGGAATTTTTTTACCTGTGTTTCTAATGTGGGGTCTCCAGAAGAACTGAGGTTCCTGGTGGGGTTTTGTACCTGGATCCCTGAGGTGATATCCCTCAAAGATTCCTAGCAAGATAGTATGCCATCAGGTTGGCTGTTTGTTTTTTGTTTTTTTTAATCAAGAGGTCTTTTACCAGAGAGCTCCCATGCTCAAAGATTTCTATTTGTGTGTTCTAAGTTCTCTAAGCGTGATGCCAGAGCAATATACCCCTTGCCATGTGACCTGTTTATCTAAGTTGTTTATTCCTTGTCTGACATTCATTTTTTGTCACTGCTGTGATTGGCAGCCAAACTAATTGGAAAGCAATGCTTCTCCTTGCTGTGGCAATGGTGTGGAAGGAGAAAGGAGGGTTAGAGGATTTCACCTCACTACTAAGTTTCCAGCTGCATCTTGTTTTTGCCAGGATGGTATTATGTTGTCATGAGTAGAAGGAGTGATCTCTGAGAGCACATATGGCTTTCCTAAGCACTGCAGTTTGTGTGAGGCTACCTTTAAAGGCAATCCAGAAACTACAGCTGGTATAGGATGCTTCACTTAGGTGTGAGGTAATCTGTAGCAGAAGAATGCCTTTGGCTGCCTATTTGCCAGAGGCCAGGAGTTTTGCTGTGCTATAGCAAATGTATGTCTTGGTTATGTGAGGGATTGCCTTCTACTTTTTGAACCCAAGGTCAAGGTCATCCCAAAATGATCTCTTGATGATGCCACACACTCCTGAGGCCCTGGCTTTCAGAACAGGGTATTTAATGTGGTGATAAATACTGTGTTGCACCTGCTTCCCTTGGAGATTAGACACACTTCAAAAATGCTTATTTGTACATCACCGTTTTTGCAACCCTTCCTAGGGTGGGTCAGCCTACCATCTATTTTATGGATAATGTGCTATTGCATCTTGACTCTTGTTGTTGTTGTGTGCCCTGGCAACCCTAAGGAGAACCCATGACAGAGTTTTCTGGGGCTGAAAGTGTGTGGCATGCCCAAGCCCACCTAGTGAGTCTCCATGGCCAAGCAGAAAAATCAAACCCTGGTCTACGGAGTTGTAGTCCAATGCTCAGACCACTACATCATGTTGGCTCTATGTATCAATTTATATTCTGTTTTTATTATTGTTAGATGTTGCTTTAAAATCTTTAGAAATACAGATTTCCTGTAAATGAAGAAATGATCTATGGTCCAATATATTTTGACTGTCCAGTCCACACTGATGTGGCAGCTATGCCAACATGGAGCCTTGAAAGTGGCTGTGCCAACACAAGTGGATTTTCCTGCTATCCAGTTGAAACAAATCAGATAGAATACCAGGGTTAGAAGTCATTTATGTACTATTCATAGAATATCAATTATAAATTATTCGGATGATCACAAAGTCAATGTTGTGGAGGTCACACTCTCCATGGGAAGTGTTATATCAACCCCCTTTGTCCCCTTTCAATCAAGCCCAGAGCCTCTCACACAGGGAGAACAGTCTTTAATCTATGTTTATATGTTTAGAGCATCCTCAAATTGGAAACTGGACTGTGCACGAGTGAAAGTAGCTGCAGAATGAATTTCTATGGTACATAGGTAAATGGTCTTAGGATAAGGACCTTGGTAGGACCCTGCTAAATAGTTGTAGGTTGAGGAGCCTAGGAAGGAATAGACTGGGAGGGTTAGAGTCCTTAGGAGCAAGCAGAACACAAATCAACAAAGGGAAGATATCTGTAAAGATGAGAAAGAGTGCTTCATAATATTAGCCACTTGCCGACCCCTCTTTACTTTGCCAACTTGCCAGGCTTTCCCTTTTCTAGAGGGGCTTGATTCCTGGCTTCTTCTAATTCCTTTTGGCTTATAGGTCTCTCAGGTGTACCTTCCCAGTTTCAAGCAGCCAAAAGAGGCCTCAAACAGCTTTTTACATTGATCCTTCCTCACGGCCTTTCATTCCCTTGCAACTCTGGTCCAAAGGAAAAGTCCATAGCCTTTCTGTGATGCTGCAGCATCTGTATGCTAGATCCTCCTCTTCAGAGATAGTCAGTGGTGCTTTACTGGCCCCTTTGCCCCACTCTATTGAAGAGACTTGAGCTGAGGCCAGGAAGCTGGGAACAGGCAAGGCAGCATCGCTGGTGATTCCTACTGTTCCATGGTCAGATATACAAAGTATGAAAGTGGATAATTAAACAGTTCCAATAATAAAAAAGATAGAAATGAATCCTGTAGCATCTTTGAGGCTAAGAGAGAAAAGAAATGTTCTCGCAAACTGATAATTTTTTCAATTAGTCTCAAAGGTTCTATAGGAGTCACTTATATATATATTTTTATGCTGAAATAAACTAAAAGAACTATGTCTTTGAATACATTTTCAATAACAGTTGCACGACGGTTATGATAATAGATAGCTTCAATCCCAGCATGCTCTTTTAGTCCCATTTATATTGACAATGGCTACATTTCAACAGTATAAACCAACAAAGGATAATACAGAAATAAATCTTCCAAATTCAGAATGAATGTGTATTTTTATGTGCTATTTGAGTCTTAGGGCTCATCCAGAATGGCCAAAAGCCTTGGAGTTTGGTGAGAGTTGTTCCTGTACAGACCATTGTTATAATGTTCAAACAATGTACCTCCAGTCTTGGTCAATTGTGGGTGAATTCCACGGACCAGTCTTCACTCTTTAAACCCAGGGGAGATGGTAGGTTTTTTCCTCAGCTGGCTCCATTTTCTTGGGTTTTCCTCAGACATTTGGGCAGTTGTCTTGGGCCTTTTCTGCTCTAGCCTGTTATAGTGCTATTATTCCACTTTCAACATCCTATGGAATCCTCAAAGGCCCCTCCCTAAACTGCAAACCCCAGGATTCCGTAGAATGTTGAAAGTGGAATAATAGCACTATAACAGGCTAGGGCGGAAAGGCCTTGGTGATGTGATGAATGAAGGTGTGCTCTTTCCTATGGAAGTTCTGCTCTGCCCCTCATTCCTTTTACACATGTCTGAGGAAGGGCGGAAACTACCCACACTACACTTCACACCAGACAAAAAACAAAGGACAAAGCCCTGGTATGTTTAAAGCACCTAGATGTGGGCTGTTGGTGGTGTGAGAATGCACATTACAGAGCATGCTCCAAAGACATGGAAGATTTAAAAATTTTTGGCTAGTCTGGATAAGCCCTTAGACATACTTTCTAAAGCAATTCAGATTTACTTGAGAAAATAGTATACCTGCCAACTGCCACAATTAACCTTCTGTCCTTTTGAGCTGTTTTTCAGAGATCTTAGTTTCTCTTTTTCTCCTTTCCTCCTTTGCCTTTCCCCCTTTGTCCTCAGTTCCCTCCAACTGCTACACACTGAGTTCAAAGTGCCAAAGTAGTTTTCATTTAGTTAACTTGGGCAGGGAAGGGAGAAGAGAGCAAACTCTTGCCCCTTGCTGTGGGCTCCAGAAAAGCAAACTGCTCTAGCCTTTTCTAGCTTATCTCTTCTTCTTCCTCATTAATTCTTTTTGCTATATAGACCACGTCCTGGTGTTCCTTGGCCCAGTTTTCATCTGTGAAGTGCTAGAGGATATGAAACTGTGTGAAAAGGCATTTTCTAATTAGCATACCTGTTCCTCGTCTTAATCTTTGGCATACAAAACCAGTTTATGGTATTCCAGACCTCCAGCATTCAGCCTCTGAATACCAGCTGTTCCTAATTGTGCAAATATTTGTAATTGTGTGTACTTGCAGACTCATGAACTCCTGTATACAAGGAAATGTGAGTCAAAGAACAGTTAATAAGTCCATAGGCCAAAATCCAATGTCACGCTAGTGGACATTTGCTAGCCAGCACGACTTTCTTCTCCTTCCTGCTCCCCTGAAGCCCTCTGTGCAGGTCAAAAACCTGTTCCAGAGGGTTTCCTAGACTTTTTTAAAAATTATTTATGTATGCTGAAACAGCTGACAGAGGGGGAAGAGCTGCACCTCCCTGTTCCAGTGACATAAGCTGCTCCATTGGCAGAATAACCTGGTTAGATCCCATCCATAATTGTCCTATTAATAGACCTAAAGTATGTACAGCACAAACTTGCTCTGGCCGTCATCTGAACCAATAATTTATAGACTTGCACAGACTGTATCAAGTTTTGGAGATGACCCCTCAGGGAAAAAGAAAAAAAATAAGAAGTACTTTTTCATTATTAGGTGTTGCCTGGTAGATTTTTTAAAGTTTTATAGCCACAGCTGCTGAAGAGAAGTATTAAATCATTTCTAGACATTTTTTATTTATGTATGCTGAAAACAGCTGAAATGCAACAAAACCCAACAAATTATTAGGCATAGTTTTGCTTGTTGAGTTGCCAACATATGAAATAACTATAGATGGCCCAAAGAACTGAATTAGTGAAGAGCCAGCTTGATGAAGGTGTTTGGGAGTTGGATTAGGGCTCTTGAGACCAGAGCTTGGCCATGGAAACCCACTGACACTCTCTCAGAGAATGGCAAAAAGAACCCCCCCTTCTAACAAATCTTGCCAAAAAAACCTGTGACCTTAGGTTCACCATAAGGTCACCATCAGTTGGAAACAACTTGAAGGAATACAACAACAACAAAAACATTGCATGGGATGAAGACTTTACTTGACCGTGAAATCTTTTATGAATATATGGGCAAACCTAGATACATATGTTTTCACTTTACTTGCTTTTATCGTGCAAAATTAATGTCTTTATGTAATCAGGATTGTTACGCCAAAATGTAGGTGATTCCGGTCCACCTGCAATGCCAGTGCCTTCATGAAATGGTGGAGAATTATTAGCTCAAGGAGGAGGCCTACAAGAGGGGGGTAAGGAGGAATAGGGAGAAAGAAACAAAGTAGAGTAGAAGTTCTACTTGCAACATTAAAGAATGCACAGCCACAGAATGGTCTATTGTATTATGTAGAGTAACCAGTCAGATTTGTACAACACATCTGGTGCCTTATGTGAACATGATGATACTGTACTAAAGATAACACTGTGCAAAAAAATGTGTAAAGCGTTGTGAATTGATGAAGAGGGGGCTCTTGGTCTTTGGAAACGATTCCATCGAGGCCCAGCCGGCTGAATAAACTTTGAATTTCCTTTCTGTGGGTCTTGATCTCTATTTTTCTGCAACAGGGGAACTTAACAAAATCTTTTACACCTATGTTTACCAGTACTTCTGCTGGGAAGAAGAGATCCAGAGATCTCTTTGCTGCAGGCAATACTTTGCCAGAGAGATTCTAGAACCTCGAATAACAATTACGTTACCAATATAAAGAGACATAAGTACTCTGAAAATGACAAATAGCCAGTCTGTTTAGTCAGATCTTCTTTATTCATATGGATGAAAAGCATGGTGTTCTGATGAGGGGCAGATTTCAGGATTCACACAATGGCAGGGTAGGGAATGTTTGCATTTGGTCCCCCTCCCTTTTTAGCATGTTCCCAACCTGGAGGCTTGCCATTATCTCTACTCCAAGAGCCTCCTAACTGTAAAAGAGGCCAAGGTTGGCTGGATATATGGTATATGAAAATCAGAAGTAAGTTCTAGTCACCTCTGGGACTAATTTTTAGCTGATTTTCAAATGTAATTTTAGCCAAAAATGTGGCTCCAAAGTGTTTGGAACTTGCCCCTGGTTTTCATATCTGAGATTTAAATGTGCTCAGTAATAATCTAGGGGTTAAAAGATAAGGAGTTTTGGAGCGTGATTCACCTGCACTGAGTTTTGGCCAAGTGTTTTTAAGGATATGTTATCACTACAAGACTTTACTCCTTGGAAAAAGCATATACACTTCAGTTGCAAAGTGGACATTGCCAAATCCAGTAGACCTAAAATTAGATTTGCCAGCTGTGTTGTGGTTTGCAGGCACAAGCATGTCTGCATCTCTTGGAAAGAATCTTGTATTAAAATTTACAAGAAATTTTGTCTCTACGCCATGCAGAGAGAATGCATGAATTAAAAACAACAATAACAACAACACTTTCTTAGCGTCAGTGCACTGTAAAAGAGTTTGTTTTCCACACTCCTACTCTCTGCTGTTCTCACCATAGTAATCAGAAACTCTTCCCTTCAAATCCTATGGTATGATATCATTGTTCCTGCTGAAAGCAGAACTTTGTCTTCTTTTAATACTGTGCAAGTTATCAGGACTATGGCCTAAATATCCTAAAGGCAACAGATCATATCTGATCTTGGAAGCTAAGTAGGGTCAGCCCTGGATAGTACTTAGATGGGAGACCACCAACAAATACTACGCACTATGGGCTATATATCAGACGGAGGAACAGGCAATACCACTTCTGAGTAATTCTTGCATAAGAAAACCCTATGAAATTCATGGAGCACTGTAAGTCAATAGGTGACTTGAGGACAGACAGGCAGACAAACACACACACACACACACACAATCAGCAATTGTAGCAAACCAAATACAGTAGTGATTGGGCCCAGGTTTCTTGTTCCTTAAAGCACCATGGTGATTTACAAGCAGAGGGGATTGCTGACTTATCTGTAGCTATTCTGCTCTACCATCACTGCAGACAATTAGAGTGTGATGGAGCCTTGTAAAAATGTGACAGAAGAAACCAATAGGTCGCCCACTGGAATTCACAAACAGCTTCAGCCAAAGTCATTTTGATGCCTGGAGCAAAGGACAAGGCTGAAATCATAGACAATGAAGTTACCACAAAGGACCTCTAGTCTAAGTCCCTGCCAAGTCCCCTCCATTTCATGCACAGAAGCCAAATGAACTGGTAGTGAAAACTTTTGCACTGAGATTGGGATAGGTATTCCATCTCACAGAGGGCAGCAGACTAATTTTGAGAGTGTAGGACATTTGAATGGATGAAGAGAGCCAGTGTGGTTTAGACAGCCAGTGTGGTAGAGTGGTTTGAAGGCTAGACTAGGACTTTGGAGGCCAGGGTTTTAATCCCTGTTTGGCCATGATACCTTGGTCAAATTGCACTCTCTAAGGCCATTGCCACATTACACTGTTATAGTGCTATTATTCCACTTTCAACATCCTATAGAATCCTGCTGTTTGCATTTTAGGGAGGGGCATTTAGAATTCTCAGCCGGAGAGCTCTTTGGCCTCAATAAACTACAAACCCCAGAATTCCACAGGATGTTGAAAGTGGAATAATAACACTACAACAGTGGGAATGGCCTTAATCTCAGAGGAGGGCAAAGGCAAACCCCCTCTGAACAAATCTTGGCAAGTGATAGGGTTACTGTAAGTCAGGAAATGATTTGAAGGCAACCAACAACAACAGGACATTTGAACAGCCATGAATCATAGAATCATAGAAATGTAGAGTTGAAAGAGACCACACGGGCCACCCAGTCCAACCCCCTGCCATGCAGGAACACCCATCAAAGCACTCCTGACAGATGGCCATCCAGCCTCTGCTTAAAAACCTCCAAAGAAGGAGACTCCACTACACTCCAAGGCAGCAGATTCCACTGCCGGACAGCCCTGACTGTCAGGAAGTTCTTCCTGAGGTTCAGGTGGAATCTCCTTTCCTGCAGCTTGAATCCATTGCTCCTTGTCCTGGTCTCTGGAGCAGCAGAAAACAAGCCCTCTCCTTCCTCTACATGGCATCCCTTCAAATATTTAAACATGGCTATGATGTCCCCTCTTAACCTTCTCTTCTGCAGACTAAACATACCCAGCTCTCTAAGTCTATCCTCATAGGGCATGGCTTCCAGGCCTCTCACCATTTTGGTCACCCTCCTCTGGACTTGCTCCAGCTTGACCATGTCCTTCTTGAATTGGGGTGCCCAGAACTGGACATAGTATTCAAGATGGGGTCTAACCAAAGCAGAGTAGAGTGGTACCAGTACCTCCCTTGATCTAGATACCATACTCCTATTGATGCAGCCGAGAATTGCATTGGCTTTCTTGGCTGCCGCATCACACTGCTGACTCATGTTCAGCTTGTGGTCTATGAAGGCTCCTAGATCCCTTTCACATGTACTGCTATCCAGCCACGTGTCCCCCATCCTATATTTCTGTATTCCATTTTTTCTACCTAAGTGTAGGACCTTACACTTCTCTCTGTTGAATTTCATTTTGTTCGCCTTGGCCCAGCTCTCCAATCTATCCAGGTCATTTTGAATTTTGATCCTGTCCTCTGTCGTATTAGCAACCCTTCCCAATTTGGTGTCATCTGAAAATTTGATGAGCATGCCCTCTATTCCTTCATCCAAGTTGTTGATAAAAAGATTGAACAGCACTGGGCCTAGGACAGAATCCTGTGGCACCCCACTAGTCACTTCTCTCTATGATGAAAAGTAGCCATTCGTGATCACCCTTTGGGTTCGGTCGGTCAACCAATTACAAATCCAACTAACAGTAGCCCTGTCCAGCCCACATTTTACCAGCTTCGTTGCAAGAATGTCATGGGGAACTTTGTCAAAGGCCTTACTGAAATCGAGATATGCTACATCCACAGCATTCCCTTCATCTATCAAGCTAGTAACTCTATCATAAAAAGAGATAAGATTAGTCTGGCATGACTTATTTTTGAGAAATCCATGTGGACTTCTCGTGATTACTGCATTGCTTTCTAAGTGATTAGAAACTGACTGCTTAATGATCTGCTCCAGGATCTTTCTGGGTACTGATGTCAGGCTGACTGGGCAATAAATATTTGGGTCCTCTTTTTTTCCCTTCTTGAAGATGGGGACAACATTTGCTCTCTTCCAGTCTGCTGGAACTTCTCCTGTCCTCCAAGATTTCTCAAATATTATAGCAAGCGGTTCCGAAATGACCTCTGCCAGCTCTTTTAATATCCTAGGATGCAATTCATCTGGCCCTGGAGACTTGAATTCATCCAGTATGGCCAGGTATTCCTGTACTACCTCTCTACCTATTATGTGCCTCATTTCCCCTGCTTCCTCACCTGCTCCCCAACCGCCAGGTTGAGTGCTTGTATCCTTCTGGGAAAAAACTGAGGCGAAGAAGGTGTTAAGTAGTTCTGCCTTTTCTCTTCCCCCTGTGAGTAATTCACCATCTTCTCTGCGCAGCGACCCTATCGTCTCCTTCTTTTTTCTTTTGCTGCGGACATATTTTAAAAAGCCCTTTTTATTGTTTTTAATATCTCTGGCCAGCCTAAGTTCGTTCTGTGCTTTAGCTTTTCTGACCTCCTCCCTATATCTCCTGGCTACTTGCTTAAATTCTTCTTTGGTGGTTTCCCCCCTTTTTCCACTTCCTG